>CM030172.1:21746700-21769200 GCA_017639675.1 Aplochiton taeniatus | reverse complement strand
CGGCGGCTCTTTGGCTCCTTTCTCTCTCCCTCTTCGTATCTCTCCGTGTCAGCAGAACATGGACGGGGGACACAGCTGTCCTGGGCTGTCCTCCTCATACAAAGGCCACTGTGTAATTTTGTGTGTCTGCATTTATGTGTAGGCTGCGTGCATGCGTGCGTGTGTGCGCAGCTGCCGTCTTTTCAGTGCCCTGTCATTATAGTCCTTCCACCTGCTGTTAGTGGAGAGGGCCCAGACAGGCCAGCACCAGGTCATCAGACCAAAGACTGAGGGAGGCCATGAAAATCCTAACGTTGTTTTTCTCCTCTGGTTTCACCTCCAGGCCAGTGAGATGCCCAAGCTCACGGAACAGCTAGCCGGCCCCCTCCGACAGATGCAGGTAACACACGGCACACCATGCCATGCAGTCCCACCTCAATTGTTAACACTGAACCCCACACTGTAAGAAGACCAGGGTAAGGTGGTTGATTCTCTCTGCCCGTGTCCAGGAGTGTGCCAAGCGCATCGCTAAGGTGTCGGCGGAGGCCAAGCTGGAGGTGGACGAGGAGACGTACCTGAGCAAATTCAAGCCCCACCTGATGGACGTGGTCTACACATGGGCCAACGGCTCCTCCTTCGCTCAGATCTGCAAGATGACCGACGTCTTCGAAGGTAACCACCGCTTCGCTGTCCGATCTGTAACCCCTCACATTCTCTCCTCTCACAAGGTGCTTGGCAGGCTCGGGTCCTGTTTCAGAAAGGTGGTGGGTGATATAGATGTCATAGGTACACGACTAGAGCTTTATTGGATTCCCAATGCATGGACAGATGTAGACATCCCCCCTTTTTCTTCAATCTCCTTTCATCCCCACGGTTTAGCGGTGACTTCCCTTTTTCTCACTCCCCCCTTCATCTCCTTGGGTATGTTTGGCTGCCGTTCATGGTTTTCCATAACTGATAGTGGTGTGCATCTCCGCTCGGCGCCAAGGTCATCGCTCCTTTCCCCACCAAAAGTCCCCCTGAGATGGATGCCGCTGTCCAGGAACACCTGGAGAAGCTCCCCTCCCCGTGCTACTGACCTCAGTGGACGCCACCAGTGCTGATCTAGAATCAGAATTACCATGGGAACCTGGGCCTTAGTCCCAGGTCGGCCAATCCTACGCTGATAGGCTTGATTAATTAGAGGCTCTAATGAGATCTCTGCCTCTGGGCCAGCCGGCCCTCCAGAGACGGCTCCAGGCTAGGTTTCACTGACGCACGGGAGGAACTATGTTTCTCCCCATTTTTAATGAAGACTTCAGATAAGAGTCCGGCTATCTGATTCTCTCTTCTGCCCAGAGGCTGCCACTTACCTCACCTGTGAAATATTTGATTTGATTCAGTGAGGATTGAGGAGAGGGATCTAGGAGTCTTGGGTTTGTGTGTGCGTGTTTGGGTTTTACTATGTTTGGGTTTACTATCTGATGAGGTTTGTGAAAAAAGAAACAGGCAGACCTTTGTAAACCAAAGATTTTTCATAACCTATAAGGGAAAACTGCAATTACGTCGCTTATGCATAGGATATAATAATTATAATATATTCATATTCAATAAGGCTTAATGTTATTTTTTTATTCGATTTGAATGAATATTCATGAATGATGAATGTTCCTTATCAGTCTTCTGGTACTAATCTTTGCATGTTTTTGCCCGAATGCTGACTGCAACTGCTGCTTTCAACATTTTCATAACCCTTTGTGGCAAAAGCTTAAAAGGCATCCATGTCAGTCAATCAATGGCTACCATCTCTGTGAAATGGTACTGAGTAGGAATGTATTAATCGGCAAATACATTTTCAGAGCATGCTGGAGTTCATCTAAGCTTTCTTAATTCAGATGGATTTTTTTTAGACTATCAAGCAACAGTTTGTAAACAAACATGGCCTTATATGGTTCCCTATGGCTGCAGTTAATTTCAGCTGGGCTGTAATTTAAAGTGTATCCACTACTATAGCCAACAATACATTAATAGTGCACAGTTTGCAACACATTTTTCAATCAGCTGTCTTAAAATATTTGTATTAACAGTTGCTACCAAAAAATTAGTGTCTGTTTTCAATTAAACCAATATGTGTCCAGTACCATGTCAATGTATGAATACAGTCGTAACTTACAGAATAAAATAGGCACATGGTGTAAACGTTTCATTAATACCACCTTGTAATCTCATAAATCTTCATGGAAAAAGTGTCTTGAGTAAACCACTTCTCTCAAAACCAATGCTTAATGATTCTCACAGGCAGAAACATATCAGTTCATCAGAAAACAGGCCTGTACAATAATGTAAATACTTTTATGCAAACATTTTTGTCTGTGTAGATAATGTATCAGGGTATGCATCTCTTTAAAATAAATATTTCTGTGCATGTCTGTAGGGAGTATCATCCGCTGCATGCGTCGTTTGGAGGAGTTACTGAGACAGATGTGTTCGGCTGCCAAGGCCATCGGCAACACTGAACTGGAGAACAAGTTTGCTGAAGGTGAGAGCTGCTACACAGTAGACACTTTTCTAATCCTATATCAATCCCTGGTCTTCAGTACACTGCCTCTGGGTTGTCCCAAGTCAGCCACGAAGTTGGTGAGGTACACAATGTGTGTTCTAACTTCTGTTGATTCCTCTCCAACTCTGGGCAAACTAAAGTTAAATCAAACTAGCTGGGATTATGTGACCCATTAGTGAATTCTCCTGTCATATTTGGTTTTGTGTGGCGAGGTTGAAATGCATTCGAGGCAAAACTGTCAGCAGGCTTATGTCTGTCTCTCCTTTCATAGGCATCACCAAGATCAAGAGGGATATCGTGTTTGCTGCCAGTCTATACCTGTGATCGCTTTACTTGAGCGAGCATTGGGCTCAAGTCCATTGAAAGGCTGTCTTTAACCAAGTTCAACGAGTTGCTATAAGAACATAGCCTGCTGACCCTCTGCCATGACTTGTCATCGGTTCAGTTATGTCATGTCATGTCAGAGCAAGTCTTGATAGACAGTGTATTTGTTGATCGATGGACAAATTAGATTTAGCATTTATCAGCATTTTGCTGCTAGTGGTCATAGCACAAATCCCCCCACAGATAAAGGTTTGCCCCATGCTTTCATCATGACAAAATATGAAACATTATTTTCTTTACATTTTTATTCGTGTTCATGTTAATAAGCCCTTGTGGCTTCATTTTTTTTTCCTTCATCAACAATACGCTTGTACATAGTTTTTAACACAATTTTAATTAAAAAAAAGGCTGTAAAGTGATGTTAACTTACGGAATATACAAAAGAAATGTATTTGGTGTTATTTTTGTCTGTTTGCTCTTATATGTGCATTATATATATGTGTAGAGTATTTGGATACACAGAAAGCTGTGGTAGCATACAGCCAAGGCAACAGGAAACAGTCATTCTGTCCTCCAACAAGCCTCCTGAGCAGTTTGGAACAGATCATGGCCGTAGTCCAATAGTAAAATAATCTCTTTCCCTGTAACTTCCTCTTAATCATGTGAATCACTAGATACGCAAGTCAAGTAGTCAATTACACGCCTGAAATAATGTCCTTGGCTGGCCATGCCAAAAGTATCTTTACTAAAGTCACCCTTCTTCCATTGACTGCTAAAAAACATGGTCTTGCTTTGGAGAACAAGAAGGCATAAAAGTCCATAAGGATTCGACCATGCAAAATGGGAGGGCTAGTCACCCTGTTGGATTCTAAATCGCTGGGGCCGCTGGAAAATATCAACTCAGATTTAGCCCTTTTGAAATTAACTAAAATATTGTCGGTAATAAAAAGCTTTGGGAAAACGCAAATAATTAATACCAGATAAAAACAAAACCAACACTGGATCAGTGTATTGGGTACGAATACATTCCCCTCGCGAGTGGCTAACTCAAGGTCAGGAAAAAGCACAAAGCGGGGTTACATTCACAGGTTTCCCACCCACCCCCTAGATATATAGATATACATATATACCCTTGCAGTGGTCCAACCCTTTAATAGGTGCATATGGTAATATCTGCCCACTGACTCAGCAGGTGCACACCATAAGATTCCTGTCCAGACTCCCTCAAACGCATCCTCCCCAAGTCACCAGAGCAAACAGGAAACCGCTTCATAACACCAACAAAGTGGCCTTATCATTCTGTAAACTAACCATGACCCTCTCCACTTTACAGAAGAGTCCGGGCAGATTACCAGTTTCATGCACCACCAACTCTTCGTTCTTTCTCCTGATCCATAAATCACTCCGCTCCTCTACATGATAAAGAAGCATAATACAATTAGACCAGCGTTGCAGTTTTTCGGTGGAGGTAGAGGAGTATGTACACGGGGGACAGAACAGACAGTTGGGCTCTAGGGAGAGGGTGTCTGGACAGGGCAGAGGTCTCCTTTGCCACCCCACCCCACAGGGATAGCTTAGTTGGGGCTGTCAAAGTGGTTGCCATTAGTGGAAGTCTCCTGGAGTGTGGTGTGGGGGATGTCAGTCACCATCTTGGGCTCCACACGCTTCTTAAAGAAGTCCGACACAAAGAAGACCTGTAGAAGAAGGCAGGAAAGAGAAAATGAAATAAGTCGTTCAAATTTTTTCTTTTCCATTAACCCTCAAACTGGCTGGCATGGTCAGGAAAGAGGAACAAGTAAGTCAGTCAGTCAGCGGACTCACCACTAGGACGGCCATGATGGCGCCCTGCAGCAAGCCGACCAGCACATCACTCCAGTGGTGCTTGTAATCTGACACCCTCGACAGGCCTGTATACACAGAGGCAGCAATCAGGAAGAACTGGATTGTGGGCCGCAGGAGTCTCGCCCAATCAGCTTGCAGCCTGGCCTGTAGGTAGAGCTGTAAATGGGCAGACATATTACAGCTTGTCATATTTAGGTATTTTAGTGAGTAAGTGTGTGTTCAGGGCCATCCCTTTGCTATATCATTTGCTGACAACATTACTGCGCACAGGGCAACCCAACAGTGTTCTCTACAAGAATGAGCTGCAGTGGCCATATAAAAATTAATCTCACACTTTGTTTATGGAAGAACCTCCTCCTTTTCCTATTTCAGGATGAGTCACTGGCAAAACACAAGTGACGTTGTCAAGCCGATCTCAACTGGAGTCTACCTATATAATTCACAAGGCACTCGTAGAATAATGCTTTGATTAGCAGCAGTAACAGATACAATGACATCGAATTGTTTTACATGTGATCTGGCTTTAGTGCAGTGTGCCCCCGTCCCTGTTGTGAGTTTGCTGTGTATGGGTTTGTAACTTTGTCGCTCTCCCTACTTGTTTATCAACACTACTGTTGCTAGGCGTGGTGGAATGTTCTATTTTAATGATACAATGAAGTCCTCAGCTCTAGTCTGTCCAGTATGGGAAAGGGAGAGTCCATTAACTACAGTCTCCCTTCTAAGAGTTCTGGCAAGGAGATTGTCTCTTGGATCTACAACTCTGCGAGGACAGACCATCAGGTCATCTGAAGCAGTCAAGTTTCAAAGTGTAGCTTCCTTATTTATTTTGATAGAATTGCATTACCTCTCTTTAATAGTACTACTGTCAAAGCGTTGTTTCTGGAAAGTCCACATATCAGAAAATCCTTGTTTACACATCTTTTTTATTTAAAAAGGGAATTTACTGGCACATTTACGAAGTTAAATGGGCACCTTGAACTAAAACAATGTGACATCTCCTGTCAGCTTTCTGAGAAAAGTAGATTAGGTAATGGGTGTTAATAATTTAATTAAATTGGGTACTCCAATGCTCCAATAGCCCTAAAGGTGTGCCTCTACAGCTTCTGCTTAGTGTGACGGTCTCTATTATACTCTCTGGCCTAGCCCCCAAAAAGAAAGTGGGGTGTATCTTGACTTCCAAAAACCAAGGTGACAAGATTAACTCTAACTCGACAAACGTAATCTGCTGAACCGATCCAATTTAAATTAAATTGCACCTTTATCCAAGTTTCCATCACACTGGAATATTTCCAAGTTTATGTAACCATATGCTGATCAATGTTTAGATATGAATACAATGTGCGTACGCTTTTTCCATGACAGGTGTGCCACTTCTTTTCATGATTTCCCACGTTCCACTACGGAATGCCTCGCCTTCTGACGCAAACCCAGGGAATGTCATTAGTGTGGGCTGACAAAAGACACGCACTCCTGCTTTTGTCTTCCTTGTGAAGCTCTTCTGACCTACAGTTCAGGGGGTACCCGTTCTCCCCTGCCATTTTGTGACAACAGGACTTTATAACTGTGGCTATCTATACCAAGTGTGTGCCTGTGAGTCACCAGGCTAAAAAGGCAGTCAAACTGAACCTGGCCCAATAGAAAAGAAGCCAGTTATGTGTTTCTTGGGGGGATAGGCCTGCTGATAAGAGAGAGTTTAGGAACAGGCCTCTAGCCTGTGGTACAGCCACAGAATTATGACTGGTGATTAAAGTGAACAAATAAAGACTGATTGGCCCAAACATTGACATGGGTGGGATGTCATAGGTACTTACAGCCAGGAAGAGCATGCAGTACATGGAGAAGGAGGAGTGTCCAGAGTAGAAAGACAGCCTGCAACAGAGAAAGAGACAATGGACTGATCACGTCATGTAGGCACTAGAAAGAAGGGTTAGACTTACGGATTGCCTGTGTGTGTGCACACACACTTAGAACAGGAACTCAAATGCTTGCTTTCTCATACATCTGAACACAAGCCCAACTTACACCCCAACACCCACACACACACACTTTGGTGTTTTAGTGGTCAGCAAGTCAATGTTAAGTCGTCATAAATTATACTCATAACTAACTTTTTATGTATTTTTCTGCTGCTGCTTTCCTAGAGGTTTCTCAAGTTTAGATTTTTATTTAAATATGGTGTTGTATATAAAAAATGTAATCTACATCCCATCTTAGATATAATGCCTACACACAATGTCATTTAAATACACAAACACTAAATGTATTTTATTATTCATATATCATTTTTGCAGTGTTTGTATATTGGTTAAGGTAGGCTTTGACAAGGGCAAGGGATGTAAGATATTAAGCCAGCACTAGTTGACATGGTGGACCCTCTTATCCTCCCAGCCCTTCCTGTTACTTCCTGTTTAGATTAGGAGTGGTTGGGGTGGGTGTGTGTGTGTGTGTGTGTGTGTGTTTACGGGCCGGGGTATCCAGAGTAGACCCAGATGGCTGATAAACAGTTGCCGCTATAAAAACAGTGCAGGCCAACGTAGACACTGACCCTTCGGGCCTCATCTGCCTTGGAAGTTCAAAACCATCCACTTCTACATCTACATCTACATCTACTAGACCAAACCCTACATCTCCTTTTCAGTGCGACAGTAGAGCTCTAGCTTGCTATCTAGACACCATTTCAGGGAGGACAGCCTGCAGCATTGGCATCCACCTCCAGACAGGCATACCAATGAATTCGTCATTTAGAAGGCTTCATTGCTTCAATTCTTTAATCCTACTAGGTTTCCAGAATCCTTCTCCAGATGTGTGTAATGAATCAAACATTTCAAAACTTCCTTGATGTTGTGTTGCAAAAGTGAGACAGTGGGTGGGTGGGTGGGTGGGGGGGTGGGGGGGGAGTAGGCAAGGAATCAACGAGGAAAGAGTTGCGAGATTCCACTTGGAAGTGGGTGGACCTCAGAGCCTCTTTAATTGTCAGTCAAAACACTGTAACCTTGCCAGATATGGGAGACGCACACACAGTATCAGATCCGCTCCAATCTGATGAGTATAGTTACTGTGCAAGGACCGGGCTAAAGATAAGCCCCGAACAGATGTGTCCCCAGACACAGATGCACCCACAAATGCTTGTCTCTACTCAGACACATGCATGCACACACACACACACACACACACACACACACACACACACACACACACACACACGCGCGCAGCTCTGACACTTGGCCTCGCCCTAGGAGAGGTGTTGAAGCTGTGCGGTCCCGTTTCAGAAAGACGATCCCTGCTAGCTCAGCCTGGCTGGCTGTTGTTTGATCTATTCATGACTAGCAGGCCAGCTCAAACGACAGGGTAGTCTTGCTGTTCTACATCGTCTAATTCCCAGCTCCCATCTGCTAAGTTGTCAGGGGTATGTTAACATCTTGAGCGTAGCACACGTTTCTCTAACTGATGGTTTGGGCCGAGGAAGCCCTTGACTTTCAGACCCGACATCCTCCTGATCTGAGCCAGTCTGGCCCACAACCACCAGGCTAATATCTCTCTCTCTCTCTGACACACACACACACACACACACACACACACACACACAGGTCTGATTAAGTGTGGGTGGCCAGAGGATGTAGCAGCACCACACCCAGGTAAATACACAGTCGCTGACCCTGAGGACAGCGCAGAGGGAACTCCCTCCGACCACCATGGAGCCAGGACACTGGGTGGCAACCGCCAGAGGAAACAAGATCTAACGGTTGGAAATTGATAGCCATTGATAGGCAAAAACATTTCTCGTTATCATTTATTTTTTTTTGCCTATATTGGTGGGAGAGCTCACCTGGCCTCATTGGACATGCGTGCATCTCCAGTGCAGGTGAAGCTTTCTATGTAATTCCCAGCTGTGCAGTTGATCTTCGACCAGTCAGGTTTGCACACATCCAGGAAGTGAGGCCTCAGTCGGCCAATAGAATACTTGGCGATGTCGGTCAGCGATTGGCTCATAGCGGCACCAAATACGAAGGTGCCAATGGCTTTGTAAAGACAGGCCACATAGCTGTTGTTGAAAGAAGACTTGGAATTGATGCGGTTTAGATAGACTGAAAGGCACTCCCCAACGATCATCTGACGAAGGAAGTGAGATGAAGGTTAGTTCACAAAATTACAAACCAAAGATAGACCACAATGAACCAAATCAAATGAGATTTATATGAGATTATCAAGTTTTCAGATTTTTTTTTCTTAAGTGCGCACTTGTGCATTTTCCCCCAGCTGAAGTGAAAACACGGTAGTTCGTGTTACCATCATCTTCATTTTAAAACTGAACTAGAAAATGCGCACATGCGCATCTCAAAGAAAAAAAAAAAAAAGTGGGTAAACCAGGAAAAACAAGTAGAAAAAACATAGTAGGCCCTTGACATTTTAGAGGATTGTCCCTTTGAGAGTTCAATTTCTAAGAGTTTAACCAGACGGAATCAAATGCACCAGGGCCTCATGAGGATGTCCACTAGCACGCAGGTTGACGAAAGTCAGTCTAAAAAAAGAGGCAGCAGGAAATCCCTAGGTACATTTTGAGTGCTTGATAACCTGAAAGATCACAATAAAACCCACAGGCCTGCCATTCCGCTGTTCTCAATACGTGAGAACAGTCTCAGTTTCAATCCGGGGTATGATGGAGTGTTCAGGATGGGGTTACTTACTGGTTCCTACACCACAGATGTGCGTGTGTGGTATGTGTGGTTAATTTGAATGTCTGCTTCACACCACCTCTGCCGGTAACAGATAATAGGCTTGAACGGCTTAAGAGCTGCTTCATGGCCTTGCGGGGTCATTAACGAGTTCCCATTGCCTTCTTTCCCTACAAGGCTTAGGATTAGCAAGTAAACAGCTAACTTTTAAATGGTTGTGGCCTAGTTTAAAATGACAAAGAGGTCTATACAGCGAACCCAGAGACATTTAGAATGCCATTTACATATGACAACCGCTGTTGAAATGAATGCCCTTTAGAGGGGGTTGATCTTTTGTCGGTTCTTGTTGCTTTCGAAACGCTAACATTTTCTCACAGAAATAGTTCTTATTTAAGAGGTTCTCAGCGGACTGTGAGAGTGCCTTATTATCAGGTCACTCTAATGCAATCTTTGTGTGTGTGCGCTTTTGTCTGTTCAAGTCTCTAGGACGTTATCAAAAGTGCCTGCTGTTGGAATATTGGCTCAGTGTAAAGAGCAAAATCACGTAGTGGGTGGAGGGAGACCACGTCCATTGTCTCAGGCCATTGGGTCAAATCTTTTCTTCGCAAACTAAAAGGCCACCCACTGCAGTGTTGATACATGTATGATGTCTGGTTTGGCCAGAGGGGAGTACAAGATCATAAGAGGGGTCTTAGTTGGTCTGACCTCTGATAACCAACTGACACATTGGTGCTTTTTAAAATGCCAAAGGGTTGTGAAATACTCCAAGCCGTGGCAGCTCTCCAGAACTTTATTTTTTTAAGTTGAAGAAACACAAAGTTTATATTGTGGTTATGAGCAGGAATGGCGATGATGTCTAAGTCAAGAAGTTAAACCTACAACATACATTATTGTGTGAATAGTGTATACATTGAAGGACAGGCTCATTTGCTCCTTTGAGGCACTGTTTATCAAAGCCATGTGACCCGTGGTCTTGGTGACCATAGCTCATACTGAGAGGAAGTAGAGGACTCTATTAAACCATGAACCCGCCCTTCAACAGCTAACAGAGAAAAGGAAAATCAAGTAGACAGTAGGATGTTATTAACCAAACAGGTGCACTTACAGTGAGAATTGTGATGGGTATCATTACGCCACCTAACAACTGATAGCTTATGGTGTCTTCTTTGGAGGGGTACTTGATCGAATCATCGTTACAGAAAAAGCCCCGGCGGAAGGGGTTGTGCATTGGGGTGAGTATAGCAAATGGAAGTCCAGCTAACAGAAAGGCAATGAGAGAGACAGAAAAACAACACAGGAAAACAAGAGGTTAAAAGGCCGGCCGACCACCACCCCTGACCTCTACCCAATCCCAAGGCAACTCGGCACCACTGGTCTGCATGGGAAAAGGATAGGGCTTCGATGTTTCCGAAACGCTTTGGTAGCAATGTTTCAATGCGTTCTCCTTCAGACCTCATGGGATACATTAGGGGGAGGAGGCTGCAGGCAAAGAGTATTTAAGGTCCAGACTGACGCACTCTATCAGGTGCAGGAGGAACAAACAGTTAGAAACATGGACATGGTTAGTGTTGGCATGGCCACAGACAATTCCTTCCAGCTAAGATGGGGCTGTAAGCAAATAGATCACAGCCCATTGGGAATTTGATGTGTGACCTACATACACAAACAGACAAAAAAAATACATCTCAGGACTCAGGTTTACCAGACATCCATGCTTTGCCTTTTCAGTCTGGAAATGGATATTCATACCCAATTTCAATCAAACTAAACCTCTACATTACCTTTTGAATAATGTGCGTGTCAAACTGAGATTTCTGATATCAAATTAGAAGGTGGCATGTGAAAACTTGTGAGAAATGCTTCCTCTTTCTTTCTCTCAATCAACTTATCTTATCCTGCTCTCTCTCTCTTTCTCTCTCTCTCTTCCCTTTTGTTGCCTCTCGCAAACTTTCTTTCTCTTCCTCTGGCCAAACAGTGAAAGCTTCATCAACAAAAGCGAAGTAATGGCATGGTGATAAACAAGAAGACTTCAAATTATCTGGATTTATCTTATCTTCTTCATCTACACATGCTTATCACAATACATACAAAGTATGGGAGAAAAGGGAATAGGTCAATGGTACACACACACACACACACACTCTCTCACACACACACACACACACACTCTCTCACACACACACACACACACACACACACACACACACACTCTCTCACTCTCTATCTCTCGGACCCATGCAATCAGTTCTGTTTCTGTCTTCTACTAAATGAAATATTAACTAAACGAAATCAAGCTGCTCCAAAAATAGATTCTATTTTCTAGAGAGCTATGCAACAAGAGATTGAGAGAGTAGCCAGTGAGTCTCTACTCCAGACCAATCAACAACAGCAGTCCCCAAAGTTGATATCAAAAGGTCTGACTCCTGCCACTTCTGTTGTGACAATGTCAATGTTTCAGATAATTTTCCTAGAGTAACAAAACATAGATGTTCATAATTTTAGAGCCAAAATAATGTTTCAAGGGTAAAGTACATGATACTGAAATAAAAACCCATGATTATGCTATAAATAACACTTTTGTATGGTTACCACACAATTCTAATAAACAAACCATTACATTTTTTAGAAAGTCACTTAAGGCATATCAATAGTGTTTTGATTTAAACCTATGAGTGCAGTAGATGAGTTGGGTTATACATTTTGTTAAGTTGAAGTAATTTAATGTCTAGTAGGAAGTCTGCTGCAAGGCACTGTTGGTAATGATTTAGGATCTGTTTGTAGAGTGAAATTGTGGCCTGTTGGAAATCGATTGTGACGGTAGTAGACAAAGGACTACTTCCCGTTCTGTTAATTGCTATGTTCTGTTTCCATGGTCAGCTAGCTAAGAGAGATGCTTTCTAGTGCCCATTATGAGCTTTTCATAATGACTTGATTACCCTTATCGGGTAATGCATGTCACAATTCCAACAATAAGACATATGAGCTTTACATTTCAAGTTTTGCAGGAAAAAGGATTAATTTAATTCGATTGATATGCCCATTTTAAAGTTGTCACTTTATTTAATAAATTAATTTGATGATAAGAAGGTGCCTTTACTTAAAACATTAAGAAAATTATAGAACAAAAGCTTTTTCTATATTGTTAGTTGCTCTAAAACAACTATGTGATATCTAAATCATAAAGTGAGTGACTTTACTTTGGAGAAAAGCCACAAATGTTTGATAGAAACAAACTAATTCCTCATCAGCACAACAAGGTTTAGTGAAGTGTTGTGGTCCCCCACCTCAGGATTATCACTGATCCTCTGTCGACACAGCAGATCATAAGGCTGAAATCCCACCTCAGATTTCCTTCAGTGGAAAACGAAAATGTTGATAGATAATAATCTAATATATATATATATATATATATATATATATAATACTTATAATAAACAATAAATAAATGCATGTAATTTGGTGGAAACTTCACAGTTTCAGTTACGTGTCCTCGTAATGAATCTACAACCAACTGTTATTGTTCAAAAATGAAATAATCATTCAGTGGTATGAAACAAACACCCTCCTATTGGGAACAGCCCTGAACTCAGTGGACATCCTCTGTAATGTCAAGGCCCTGACAGGAAAAGCTACACTATTTCCAGTATATCTAGCAACATTAATAACTTGAATAATTAACACTGAGAGAAGCAATGCTGATAGCTATATGGTCAAAACAAACATAGTTACCCGTTTAGCTAACCCCCAATAAAAAAACAGCTGCTGCATTGTAATAGCCAATGGACAGCTGACATTCCTGAACAACCAAATTGACAGCGTTACTTTCTCAGTGTAAACTCAGACGAAGAAACTTGCTCCTGCTGCTTAAACAAAGTCGACCCTTGAACCCTATAGCTTTCTCCACTCATTTTGTGGCCAGCATGCCAACAGGCTAGCATTCGCTACTTACACAGCTAATGGGCAATGTGAAGCCCACGGTGTAGAGCACTGTGGAGGTGACAGTGCTGCTGTGGAAGGGGTAGCTGATGCTGTCGTCATTACAGAAAAAGCCCCTCTGGTAGGGGCGGATCTTACCCAGGTTAAAGGCTGCCAGAGGCAGGCCTCCTGTGGAGAGAGAGCCCAGGATGGGTTACACACAGGTTATACACTGCTGGAGCGTGAGATAGAGAGAGAGAGAGAGAGAGAGAGAGAGAGAGAGAGAGAGAGAGAGAGAGAGAGAGAGAGAGAGAGAGACTGCCTAAAGGATGTTTTCCCAGGTAAGCCATCAATCAATCAACCTTCACTTATAACATGTAACATCGCTGTGTGTGACAAAGCCATTGGAGAGACAACCTCCTAAAATGACTTAAGGAAAAGGAGACTACGCCATTTACAAAGGGCAACCATATTGTACCCTCAGTGTAATACTGCTGCTCTGACAGCTTAGTAATGCCTATGGAAAAAAACGTAGATAGCATATCACACCAATTGGCTTTGACAGTCCAAAGTCTGCCACGCTTTATCTAGTTGGTGGGATGGCCTTTGTTTTTACAGGAGAGAGAGGCATGCTGGGGGGGCAGTTGTTGTGTTCATTCATAGTCTGGTTGGGGGTAGTAGGAGTCTCATGGCCAACACTGGACATAGAGTGGAGATCTGTCACTGCCCGGCCATGCGCACGCACAAAGCACACTCACTCATTACTGATCATGCTAACACACTCAGCAGCAGATAACCTCACCCAAGAGAAATCGGAAGCTTTTAAGCTCTTATACATTTTCTACTTCCTCTGTGTCTGTGTGAGGTCATTCTCAGCTATCACACCCTTTTAAGCTGAAAGGTTATGCCAGCTGTTAGTGCAACGTAAATGGCACAACAGACACACAGGACAGTGCAGGGTCTCAGCATCCAGCTATTAGGCTTTACTTTGTGTAATTTTACTCATTCTATAGGTTCAACTCAATGCTCAGAACACACAACTATTTCTTTGGTATCCAGCCCCAAACCCAAAGGCCTAATAAGCATATAGCATGTGTGTGTGTGTGTGTGTGTGTGTGTGTATTTGCATGAGAGGGCACGAGTCTATCTGTGCTATGGCGTCAGTAGAGGAAGTTCAATCTGTCTGGGAGATATTCGGCCTCCAATACAGGTCTAGTGTTGCCAGTTATAGTTCCCTGTTACAGCACAGACATAAAAAAGTGTACTACACCCACATATATATATTATGGCTGTCTGATATCACTAACTTCCATTAAAAACACTGTCTAATAGAATACACATTTCTATTCAACTATATTCATATAGATGATAACTACAGTTTTTCTTTGGTAGGGGAATGTTATACAATTACTTCCTCATAATAGACTAGGATGGAAAAATATAGAATAGAATATCATTTAGAAGAATAGAAGGTCAATTTTACCAATTCATACAAGTGACTGATCCGCAGGGGTGAGAAATTATATGCTGGAGCAGTGCACAGTAGGAGAGGCAGCGCCTGGCATGATGAGTCATTGAATCTTTATAATTCAAAGCCAGTCGGACTTGCCACATTGAAACCCACTGGCATACCACAATATTTTGACGACGTACCAGAGCAACAGGTATCTTATAAAACGTATTAATAACAATGCATATATAATAATTCTGCAGTACACTGCTAAACCAGTATCCTAGTTTGTGTGTATATGTGAGAGGATGGAACTGTCGGATAAAAACACTTTCCAAAACAATTCAATATTTTAGTAATCTCTAAAGGTGCATCAGGAGACCTAATGGGAAAGCACAGAGGCGATCTTAGAGACAAGCAGACTGGACAGTTTGCCAACATGAAACATGCTGAGACAGCCTTGTAATACTTTTAAACTCTCTAACCGAAGGGCACTTAGTTACATGAGCTGTTGGGCCAGAGTGGGAAGGTGGTGGTAGAATCTCATGGATTTCAAATCATATGAGCAAATAAACGCAATTATAGCTGTAACTACACCCTTTCTTTGGCTGAGCCCTCTCATTTTGAATCTTGTGAAGAACCTATCAGAGTTATTGCATGTAAATCGTTGATCGTTAGACTAATTTCTAAAACAAAAAGTGACAAAATAAGATTTGAATTGGTTGGATTTGGGATTTCTGTCACGTTGTAGCTACAGCTCAACTAAACATAAACAGATGTAAGACCAGTGACAGCTCCAAACAACAACAAATACAATGGGTCACTTCATTTCATCATTTGAAAAAATACATTACAGATTCATTATTATTGTTTTATAACGCAATAATCGAATAACTAAATTACAAAACATTTAAAATCCACCACTCCCTTCACGTGACGGAGAATGGTTGTAAGAAGGAAAGCAACAAAAACAGCCGGCCCCTGTTAATCTATAGCATATATCAAAAATTATCGGTTGTGGCATGTGAGCAGTGTTTGCACGGTTAAGTAGGCTACATACCTAAAACGACACAAACTACATCAAGAAGAACAAAAGGAATCCCTCTGGCTTCGAACATTGTTGCTCCTTGTGTTTTCTCAGCTCCTGCTGTCAGATAATAACGCTCGAGATCCTCCTCCTTGACGCGTCGTAGTGGTATTATATCCCCGAAAGTGCAGTATCAGCGAAGTAATAACAATATTTAAGTAAGGCAATAAAATAAAATGTCAAGATACGCAAAGACCTGTTATTTTAAGGCAAATGACAACAGTATTACATTACACATAAGACCGACCGAAACAATTGCAAACCGAACGTCTGAATTATGAGGTTATCGCATCGTGAACAAACCTACTAATCATAGACACCGGCGTAGGGCCAATGAAGCGAGCACAAACTTCCAACGCATTTAATAAGCTATTAGTTGGCAGCCTCAGGCCAACATGGAAATCCTCATGAAAACGACGTTACCATAGAACGGACCTGGGACCATCGTTTAATGACGACAGTGGTGCAAAACGGCATAACTTGTTTGCGGACCTATCGGCTATCTGCAAACTGAATACGACACCAAACTACCCTTTTGCTCCGCCCATAGAACTAGACAGTTGATAGTACGATTGAATGAACAATTTCATATATCTAGCCTAATGCTTAAAATAATTCCATGATGTAGGCCTATGTGATTCCTTACAAACGTAAAATTATTTTCAGTTTAATAAAATGATGGTCTTGACTCCGTTTGTTGGCCTACACGACTCAAAATACCATAGGTCGAGAGCTGAAGAAGATAATAAGTGTATGCTCTTGATCAGGAAATCAATCAATGATCTACAAATCGATATAATAGCAACTACTACGTGGTTGATTGGCGTCAGTTAGGTTTTTCATAGTGATAAGATTAAATGATTACAGCTCCTCAAGATGATACTATAGCAAAGAGGCCTAATGCGTGTTACACATGCGTAAAAGTACTGGAACCTTTTTTGCGTTACGCTTGAATTTCGACCCCATTGCAAGTAAATTTAGGTAATACTGAAATGTGCATTAAATACGTTACGAAAATCGACTCTAGCTTTGATTTACTGATATATTTACAGCATGGCACTAAATATTCCGATACCGGCCGGGCCAACAAATGCAAATGATCAAGGTGAGCTTTTTTTATATAAAATCAAAAAACTGTTTTTGTTTAAAAGGCATTTTTGGTGCTAAGTATAATTTGCTTTTTCGGCTCTAAATATATGGGCGTGATCTAACCTTATAGGCTAAAGATTCACATCACGACCTTTTCTTTGCTTCCACCTGCAGGTGCAAACTAAGTAGTACAGGTAAGAATGTTTTTTTTTTTAGCAACTTCATATTTGGAATTGTGCATAAATGTATCTTAAACTAAATGTAAAACACGCTCATTATTAACATGATACCTTAAATCCCCCAAAATGACTTTATGTTGGTGTTAAAATACATCAATAAATGTTTATTCAACTGATGACAAAGACTACATCCACAAAATTCAATCGCAAACAAATTTCATGATTCAAGAATTGCCTTATTTTTGCAAAGCTTTTGTCATTTAGCAAGTTAATAAAAAGTGAAAGTGAATAAGAATAATTCATGTTTACAGAAATAGATACATTCCATATATTACTGCTTCGTATTACAGTTGTATTCTATTGTTAATTAGGCTCACTCAGACTTTCATAAGTTCATCGTCAATAGTTATGTTAAAATACAATTATAATTTTTTTTCTTACAGGGACAGCATAGCTTTAAGAATTTTTAAAGCAAAAAACGTCAACGTCATTATTTAATTGTGTGATGGAATAAAATAAAGTATCCACAATAAATTATAACAATATATTATTTGCATAGTAAGTGTATTCTAAAGTCAAAGGCCTTTTAGGATTTAATTTGCCTTCAGTTTGCAAGCTGTATGGTATCTGGCCTTGCTGGCTATAGAGACAATTTACTCTTGTGGTCTGGAGATATCATCTTCCTAATGGCTAAAAGCATTGAGGGTCCTCAAAATACTGCTTCGGTAATTTGTTCCGAAACTCCAACACAACAATTAAAGGTGATTGATGGAATGTTTTTGCAGTGTGAAAAACAGAAATAGACTATGCAACATTAACAGACAAAGCAAACCTTTAAAGAACAACAATAGACCAAAAAGTGAAAGACCAATAACAGCCTTTGCTAAAAAAAAAAAAAAAAATCTGAATCATAATTTTGCATACGTCTAAGTGCCAAATATCAAATTACATGGGTTAAAGTGATTTATCGCCCCCCCCCCCCCCCCCCCCCCCACCCCCACCTCCCCCCACCTCCCCTTCTGAACACTAGGTGGCGCTACAGCTTTACATGAAGACACTGTCTCCGCTGCCCTCACATCTTCAACGAGGCCCTCTAACAATAGTAGCATCAATTCGACCTTCAGGGAGGCTCAACGTTATACATCACTCATGCAAGGCAATCTGTTTTAAACCAAAATACTGTAAAGAGGAATTAGTTGAACTTGACTCTTCCAAAGTGCTTTATGCTTCTCTTTCAGTAACCTCCCATACCCATCCCTCATCATAGCTGTGCTCTCATTGCACTGGTTTCAGCACAGATCTACCTCGTTCTTTCACCGGTGTACCTGCAAGCAGCCGCCACTGGCCAGGGTCTCCTCCTTTACTTTTCTTCGGACACCTGAGCGTCTAAGAACTACTGCACAGCGCAGGCGGACGGCATCTTCATATTAAGGGGTTCCAAACATCTGTCCACAATATGTATGATGTTTTGATCTGGCGTAGGTATGTAAGCATGCTGAAATTCCCCCAGCAGTTAATCATAGTTTAATTTAATTCCACATGAAGCTTCCCTCCCCGAGTCGGGTTCATTTTGGTCCCTCAGATTGTGTTCTGCACAGCTGGGTGCGTACTATTTCCCCCTCGACATAATTCAATTCAATTCAATTCCGTTCCGTATCACTTCATTTGTACCATCAGGAGCTGAAAGGGAATCGGTCCCTAGCCCTTGTCCAGGTGTTGTGGATCACGCTCCCCACCCCTTCACGTCTTCTTCATGTTTGACGGCTGCTGTTGTTTTTGCTTGCGGAGGTGAGCTTCGATCTCGCGTCTGAAGAAGAGCATGCCCAGCTGGCCGTGGGACGCCTCGTTCATGGCTTTGGACTGCATGCACATGCGGTACTGCTCCGGGGTCAGCCCGTCGGCACACTGCTTCTCGTGCCACAGGTGGAAGAGGCCTCGCGACGGCGAACGCACCACGAGCAGGTTGCTATGGAGATACTTCCTGTACAGGTGAACATCCTCGCCGCCCCAACCTTTGATGTCCAGGTCAAACCCCCCTGTTGGCGAACAGTGACAGTGTGAGTGTGTTGTCAGGTCCGAGGAGAGACAGTGGTAATCTGAAAACATGTTACAGAGTCTGTGGTTGTAGGTGTTTGTAGTCCAGCCTCCTGAGAGCAAGTTAGGCTGAACCATCAAACAATAAGCCACGCACTAAATTATATGAATAGAGTATACTGACAAACCAAGAAGCAGCCAAATCTGTGACAGCTATTTTCCACCATAAAACCGGTATGGCTATGAGCTAGTAACGAAAGCATCCGCATACAATCGTACGGCCTCATTTGCCTATGTGAGGTTCTCCATCCTAGAAACTATGATGAAAAGTAAAAGGAATTTCCGGCTGTGACTCATAGTATTTGTGTTGTACCCAGTTCCTCTCACTTCCTCCTGGCTTGTTGTGTTTGATGATGCGGTGGAGCTGGAATGATGAGATAACACGGTGGGACACAAGAACATCTGTAGCCAGACGTGTTCTAACCTGCATTTAGGAGCAAGTGAACCAAATGTACTTGGCGCCCACTGCTTGAAGCGGGTACAGGGTGAAGAAAGACACAGGGAGGTCTTATTTTGTGTTAAGCTCCATAGCAATGTTACGTTTGACTTGAATTCTCTCCCTCTCTCTGTCTTCTGACAACACTTTCCTCACTGTCCTTTTGTTCCCTCTCGTGAGAAATGCTCCCGGGCTAAACAGAACTTAGTCAGAGGGTGGAGGACCCTGACTGTGCTGTTTGTTGGTTTGTTTAGCTGCGCGCCAGGGACATATATTCTGCTATGCCTCAACACGCGTACATGGACCACGAGGCAATCTTGCACGTTGCTCTCAGCGCCTCTCTTTCCTCTCTCTCACTTTCCGCTTAATTCTCAAGCTCCCTCTCTTGTCTATCGTCTCTCTCTCTCTCCCTCTCTCTCTCTCTTTCCCTCCCTCTCTCTCTCTCTCTCTCTCTCTCTCTCTCTCTCTCTCTCTCCCTCTCTCTCTCTCCCTCTCTCTCTTTCCCTCTCTCTCTATCCCTCTCTCCCACTCTCTCTCTCTCTCTCTCGGAAAGCACAGGCTCGGGGGAGTGTGCACGTGTCGTCCCTGGGCGTGCGTTCTTTTGTCCATGCGATGCACTCTCTCTGCGGGTGTGTGCGTCTGACTATTTATTTGTGAGTGTGTCGGTGTGTGTGCTCAGATTTAGCACACACCATCCAGACTGGTTTATTGCCTCTGATATCAGCTAAGGGCTGTGACAGAGGTGGGAGTATTTATGGAGGCAGACCTGTGCTTCGGGTCAATACACTTCCTGCAGTTCCAGAGTCATAGATGTTACAGATTGGAAGGATATGGGATGGGATATGGAAATGCATACTGCAACTCACAGGTTAATTAAAAACATAAATCACCTTGTGGCGGATGGCCTAATATGATATGCCGTTTAATATTTATTAACAGTATACTGAAATAAAACACCCTTGCAATGATGTTATGGTTTTTATGGGAATACATTATATTTTATGTTCATATACAGTATATTTTCCTTTTTTATGTTTCTGTGTTACTTTTGACCCATCCATTATCATACCTATTGTGCTATTTTGTGAAATTGTATTATTGTTTATATTATGCGCTGGTCTCTCACGTGTTGCTTTGCTTAAAAACATGGAAAATACAGTGCATGTACCAATGTTGATGAAATCGGAGCGATACTGGCAGGTCATGCCAAAGCCAAAGTCTCTCCAGAAGCCTGTGTCCTTCTTTATGACCTGGGGAAACATCAAACAAACAGCTGGTCCATGAGCACCAGAACGGAGCACAAGAACACTGCTTGAACACACATCCTGAATGAAGTAATTGCGTGTCAAATTCTATCCGTGAGGACATGCAAATGTAAGATCTATTTTCTATTTGCAACATTAGCATATCCACCGTATCACCTAATCTTGAATCTCCAACCATTTTGGAGATTCCGTTAAATTACCAGCTGTTTCTCCACAGAGGGGATGTGCTCTTGACTTCCATAGATGAGAGTCGGGTTGTACTGGCTGAATAGCACAGGATAGAACACCTTTTTACCTGAGGGAGATAGGTGGTCCAATGAGTAGACAGTTATTTCAGGGGATTCTTTGCGTGCATGTATTTGTGTGGGAATGTCTCTCTGTCTCTCTGTCTCTCTGTCTCTCTCTCTCTCTCTCTCTCTCTGTCTCTCTCTGTCTCTCTGTCTCTCTGTCTCTCTGTCTCTCTCTCTCTCTCTCTCTCTCTCTCTCTCTCTCTCTCTCTCTCTCTCTCTCTCTGTCTCTCTCTCTCTCTCTCTCTCTCTCTCTCTCTCTCTCTCTGTCTCTCTGTCTCTCTGTCTCTCTCTGTCTCTCTCTGTCTCTCTCTGTCTCTCTTTCTCTCTCTCTCTCTCTCTCTCTCTCTCTCTCTCTCTCTCTCTCTCTCTCTCTCTCTCTCTCTCACCGGGCTGCGTGTTGAGTCGGCAGGTGTTGAGGAAGTCGGCGGTGAAGTAGATGTCAACGTCACAGAAGAAGAGCAGCACGTTCCCGCCGTTCCACGCCCGCGCCCCCACGTCCAGGCCACGCCCCCGGGAAAAGTCCTCATCCAATTGGAGCAAAGTGTAGTTGCTGAATTTCACCTCCCTGAGGACATAGAGAAAAAGAAAGAAAGAAAAGAGATAGAAGAAGGGAGGGAGAGAGAGAGAGAGAGAGAGAGCTAAGCGTTATGTTACGAAGAATACAACTGAAATCTAAATGGAACTGATGAAAGGCGTGGGGACAAAAGAGGAGAAGGAGAAAAGGAAGTTGTTGCTGCCATGAAAGCCCACCTCCCTCGATGGAAAAGAGAGGGAAGGGGATCAGGAGATTAGCAAGGGTTCATAATATGCCGGGGAAAGTGACAACAGGGCGGACAGATTTGGAGTTGGAATTGAACGCATCACTGACAAAAAGCCGCCTCGGCTCTGAGTACCCCCCCACCTCCCCACCCCCCAAATTGAATTCGCTTAATTGACTAAATGTGAATAAGCTCCAGAGCCAGCGTTCGTTCGCCACCCGTCTAATGGGCCTCACTTAGTCGGAGGCACGGAGAATGGCTCGGGGCCAGCGTGGCCTAGAGAGACGTAGACATGCTTAGATACTTAGCGCGTAACTAGCCTTCTGTACTGTGACTGATGTCCCAGTCACCCAACCATTGAGGGACAGAGAGCATTAGAGAGGAATGTGTGAGGCACCAAGATGAAGATAAAGACGCCGTGCAAGAGAGAGATGAAGAGAGACGCAAGACGGAGAGAGATGGAGAGGGGCACCCCACACAGTTCGAAAAATATAAACAAGCGAGGGAAGAGAGGGAAAAATAAAGTGTGTGTGTGTGAGAGAGAGAGAGAGTGCCTGAGAGACGGAGAGAGAGAGAGAGA
>CM030172.1:21596700-21741700 GCA_017639675.1 Aplochiton taeniatus | reverse complement strand
TGCGTGTGTGTGTGAATCAGTGCAATTTTGGCTGTGTGTGAGTGGCTGAGCTGTGTGCGAGTTTGTGTATGTTTAACTGTGTTTGTGCGAGTGAGTGAGTGTACGTTTGGCTGTGCGTGTGTGAGTGAATGTGCATTTGGGTGCGTGTGTGCATGTTTGGCTGCGTGCATGTGTGTGTGAGTGTGTGCGCGTTTGGCTGCGTGCATGTGTGTGTGAGTGTGTGTATGTTTGGCTGTGTGTGTGCGTATGTTTGTCTGCGTGTGTATATAAGTGTGTGTACGTTTGACTGCATGTGGTGTGAGTGTGTGTACATGAGGCTGTGTACATTCCCCCTGCTCCACGGCTGTTTGGTTCTACTGTGACACTACCCACCTGGATGTGTTCTCCAGCGTGCTGCGGACCTCGCTCATCTGGTCCTTCCCAAAATACACCACGGTCAGGTGGACCCTGCCGTCCTGGCGCACACACACCTCCCTGAAACCAAGCGTGCGCACACACACACACACACACACACACACAGTGAACAACATGGGGGTTAAAGAGAGAAAACAAAGTAGACTGGTAACATCACACTGCTCTTACAGGCCTGTCTTTGCTGAGTGTTGTGTGTGTGCGTGAATATATCTGATGAATGTCTATGGCTCTGTATTGCACAGTGAATATGTTGTCTCTGCTGCTTTTATGCCAAGGCTTCAGATCTAAACGATCTTCATCTCGAAATAAAAAAAGATTAACACATTTTGACTAAGCTGACAGAGAGGGTGCATGCTAAACATTAGCCAGTTATGAATAATAGAACAGTCCTTCCCCTCCCCTGTTGAGGTTGTGTGCCTCTGGATGAGATGAGAGGCTATTCTCAAACAGAGAGACGCTAATATTAATTGTCAGCCTTTGCCTGTTTTGACATCAAATTCCCTTTTGGTTTGATCTTCAATGAGCAAAGTCATCTAAGTGAGTCAGCTGTCAGAATGTGTATGTGTGTGTGTATGTGTGTGTGTGTGTGTGTGTGTGTGTGTGTGTGTGTGTGTGTCCATGTGTGTCTACTGGCCTATATATATTTTTGCATGTATCAGGATTATGTGCTGTGCTCAGTAAATGTGTCATACTGCATCCAAGAGAATGTCAGTCCCTCTTTGCAAATTCCCTCTACACGTGAATAGAGAACAGACACACACACACACACACACACACACACACACACACACACACACACACACACACACACACACACACACACACACTTTCCTTGGCATACCAAAATATGGATGAGGTTAAAGCGTTTGCTCAGCGACTCACTGCTTCTCTGTACAGCGCCAACACTGATGCTGTATATTAAGGCCTGACCTGGAGGGGGGCTTTTTTTAATGGGCTCCACAATGGCCAGTAAGCAGGATTCAGACAGCGTGAAACAGCTTTGATAAGCAGCAGTGTGCAGCAAGAGGCTAACCAACCCCAGACATTAACGCACATCGACTTGGCTAGGCCCGACCGACAGCTACTGAGGGCCGCGTCAAACCCGAAGCTGTTAGCTGATTAGCGTTGTCCGCTGGGCATTTCATTACAACGTGATCAAACATTGACAGCGAGTCAAGTCGCCGTTCCACCTCACGCAGGGTAATTGAAATCCCACAGTTGGATACTCGGCTTGGAAAACATTATTGTCATCTCACGGCTGCCTCGATGTATTCACATCATGTTAAGAGGCACACCAGCTTTGTTGAGGCTTGGGTGCAATATAATAACCTTCTTAAAAGCAAAATGAGCCTGTGAATCGTTTATGGCAATGGCATAAGGCAGGAAAGAATCCGAAAGAAGCCCGTGAAGGGCAAAGCGTCCAACCGTAGGCGCGTGGCCAAAGACAGTGGGTGCTCCTCACCTGAAGTTGAGCATGAACTGTCTGAACTTGTCGATGCGCCGGGAGAGGGGCACGATGACGTTGACGGGCACCTGGGCCGTGTCCCACCCGCTCGCTCTTCACCTTCATCAGGGGCCCGAAGGGGCGGAACAGCACCAGCCGCCGGAACTCCCGGCTGGACTCTCCCTGGAACGTCAGCTCGTAGAGGGTGCCCTTGTCCTTCTCTGTGCGGGCCATGCCTGTAAGGGGAGGGGCACAGCGGGGGGGTTAACGATCGATGGGACGAGCTCCCGAACGACCAGAGCAGTACGGGTTAGAGTCGCTGGGAGAGCTCGACACCAGAGGGGTCGTCGATTCTCTCGAAATATTTGGTCAGCGCTTTTATTCTGTGACGGAGAGGGACGGCGTGTTTATTGGCTGATGTGGGAGGGAAGGGAAGCGGGAGAAAGAGCGAGTGAAAGAGGAGGGAACTGGGGGGCTGGGAAGTGCGCGGGCGGCCAGGGAGGGAGCCACCATCCCAGGGCCTCTCTCCCCTCTCTGATGTCGGGTACGGTCTGTCTGCCACTCTGTCGGCAGGGCTCCTGGACATCCTGCTGGGCCACTGGCTCCCTGAAGCTTCTTCAATGGCCATTGATGAATATATGGGAGCACACTCTACTCTTTAATCACGCCGGTATTGAGGAGAAACTCACTCTCCTGTAACACCGTCATAACATGGGGCTGGGGCCTGTCCAAGCCTCTCGGCAAAGTTTCACCGATGACAGCATCCATTGAGCTACCGCTGGAAGTCTTCAGGAAGAAATGAAGAACGTTGCTGCTCGGCTCAGTCCCAGAATGACGTCATCCACATTGATCAAGACCAAAGGAAATATAGAGTAGAGAGAACAAAGAGGTAGAGATACAGAGAGGGAGACAGATTGAGACAGAATAAAAGACAGAGAGTGAGAGAGAGCAAAGAGAGAGTGAGAAGCAGAGATAGAGTTAAAGAGAGCAGACAGAGAGTGAGAGAAAGAGAGAGAGAAAGAGAGAGAGAGAGAGCAGAGAGAGAGAGAGAGAGAGAGAGAGAGAGAGAGCAGAGAGAAAGGGCAGGGAACAGAGAAAGAAGGGGACCGTCTCAAGAGGAAAGGGAGAAAATGAAAAGCGAAGCGAGCAGAGACATATGAACAAAGAGATGGCAAGAAAGAAATGGAGAAAAAAGGGTAGGAGCCGCTGATCGACGGTTTGATACTGGCTAGCAAAATACTTCCTGTAATAATAGAGCGGACTTCCTTCGATGCCTGTCTTCTTCACACTGGGGACAAGCAGTGTCCACATACAGACGATACTCTGGCATGCTATCTGCCCTCACTCATCTGCTACTTCAACTCAATGTGTTATTTATAACTTTATTCCTTTGACTGTTACATTTAAACATGATCTCCAAAGCAAATTCTAACCTGCTTTTCAATTGCATTCAGATATTCCTGTTGATGTCGACACATTAATGACACACTGACTCAACATTCTACTGGCAAAATGAACAAGTGTATGTGCTTAGTGTAGGAAATGTCTTTCTATACAGGGCAGGTTTCCCAAGCCAATTTGTATGAACCAGCAGCTTCTAACTGCAATGTAAACTGAGCAGAATGTGTGTTTTAGTGTGTGTGTGTGTGTGTGTGTGTGTGTGTGTGTGTGTGTGTGTGTGTGTGTTTGTGTGCATTTGTGTGTGTTGGTCTTAAGCGTGTGCTCACTGACCCAGACTTGGCAGGACACTAGAGCCGCCACTATTTATCTGTGTCAGCTTCCAGACAGCCTTTGAGTTGTTTGTCTGTCCGACTGGGTGTGTTTCTGCGTGGTGAGCTAGAAAACAAAGCTAGTTGTCCCCTGGCACGATTGAGAACGAAACCCACACCACACCACACACACACACACACACACACACACACACACACACACACACACACACACACACACAACACACACACACACACACACACACACACACACATTAAATGAATATGATGACCGTCTTTTCAAGCATACATCTCCTGTGTTCGCAGCCACTCACCCCTCTTACCCTGTTGGTTTGGGACTGTTAAAGGAGGTTGTCCACACACACACACACACACACACACACACACACACACACACACACACACACACACACACACAGGCTATGGAAATTCTGTTTGGTAAATGGGGAGCAGCTGTGTTGATTTGCGGCTGGTCCTGATCACAACGGACCAGGAGGATATCCTGGCTTTGGTTGGACAGTACCAAACAGCATGCTACTTCTACAGCCCCTGTTTCTCCATGTTTCTCACGCACCCACTTACGTCCCACAACACATACACACACACGCAAAAAAAAAAAATTCCGACTCTTAAATAAGATCAAACAAGTTTCATCTGAGAGCATGGCTGCCACAGGGGAGTTAACGTCTGATCTCGGCAGCAATGTTATTTTCCTGTTATTCTCAAATCTACCCCAATCTAAATAGCTGATCACACCCGGTTAATGGAACTACCTGAAGCAGCTTCTCAGCCCACGCTAACATTTGGACGGCCGTGAACAAAGGTAAAGGGAGAAAGTGTGGTGGATGTAGTTTCCGTCCATAGTTATGTACATTGACATAATCTCTATTGACATAATGTGTTTTTTGTTCACTTTATCTGCGAAATAATATCTAAGTATACAGAATGCAGACGTCTACTCTGTAAATACTTCGGAGGTGTGTCGGTACTTGCCCTCTATAAAGTCGGTGGAGGTGTAGACCTTGCCAGGGCGAGTGCCCCCCGTCTCCCTGGCCTGCTGCTGCTCTGGCTGGGGCCCGTTGAGACTGTGGAGGGCGGTCTCCAGCGCCTCGCCCAGCTCTTCCCTCCGGTCCCTTCGCACGGGCTTCTCCTCCGGGTGGCGGGTGAGGCCCATCTCCAGCTGGTAGACCCGCTGTAGCGTGAAGCTCTCGAAGGGCACCACTGAGTACTCACTGGGTAGCCGGGCGCCCGCGCTCACCTCTGCCCGCGACAACTGGCTTTTCAGGAACTCCTGGAGGTCGGCCTGCTGGCTTTTAGCTCCCGGGGCCTCGCCTAGGCCTGCCATCTCACGGTCGGCGCCCTGGCCCTGGTCCCTGCCGCCAGCCGCTGCCTTCTCCAGGGTCTCCTGGACACCTACAGGTTGATAGATACATTAGTCACGTCTGAAGAGTGCATTCGGCTCATTGGAGAAGCCAAACAGTAGATATAATTTTACAAAAAAGTACAAAGTTAGACAAGCACAATACATAAAGCAGCACAAAATATGTGACTAAAAACAGTGAGCTCTAGAAAGCGCATCTGCCTACATGTTTATTTTTAAACAACTCATATCTGTCAAAACAGTGAAAAGTCTAAAATAGACAAGTGCAATGAGGCCATGATACAATACACTCCATCATTATATTAAACAACGTCATCATCACTTCTCACATCCTCCTCCACCTCCTCCTCCACCTTTTCCTCCTTCTCCTCCTCCGTACCTTTGAGGTGCTGGCTGCGCTCCTGCAGCGCCTCCTTCAGCTGGGCAATCTGCTTCTTCAGGCTGGAGATGTGGAGCCGGTGCTGCTCCTCTCTCTCCTGGAGCAGGGCCTGGTAGGACTGCACCCCCTGGGCCGCTCCGCTCCGAATGGGCCCCACCCCCACGCCTCCTAACCCCCCTGGAGCTCCGGGGGGGCCGTGGCCCGTGCCCCCCAAGGCCGGGTGGGGCCCCGCTCGGGGAAGGGCGTTGCTCAGGGGGAGGAGGTCAGCGTGCGGGGGGCTGCAGGTCATCACGTAGAGGAGGGAGAGGGAGCAGCAGAGAAGGACCAGGGCTCCCCCCAGGCGGGACATCCAGCCGAGCAGACTACGGCGCGGCATCACCCCCCCAGACACTCACTAACACTCACACACTCTGTATCCGGTTTACACAGGGCCGTTGGCCCCAAGGCACAGCGTGGGGTCATACATGGTGTGCTTCATGTGTTATGAAAAAAGAATGCTATTGATACATTCAATGAGACATACCTTCAGTGAAGGTGTAATGGATGAATGGATCAGGGGACAACACACACTACTGGCTGGAGTATGAGAGTGTGTGATGGTTTACAGAATTTGTGTTGGTTTGACGGACTGCACCCAGCCAGAAAGGGCACACGCTAACTAAGTTATAGTTTGTAAATATGCGGTCGCCTTTCCACTGCAACAACCAATAATGAGTTTCCTCATTGATGTATGAAACATGGATCTAGTTTCCCATGGTCCAATCAAATCTAGAGCCTTGGTGCTTCTGGCCCACTCACATCAGTCAGTCACATCACCTGTGACTCATCGCGCCACATGTTTCCCCGCTCTCTTTCCCTGTGGACCCACAGTGCTTTGCCTCTGTCTGGTTCTGTGTGACCCAGCTCTGAGGAATCGTCTGGGTATGCCGGACTGGCCCGGCTGATTTAGGAAGCCAGGAGAGCAGGAAGACTAGCAGGCTCCCGAGCAGCCGAGGGTTCCGGACTTGAGGAGGGTTCCGCGGGACTCGTGCTTACAGGCACGATGACACATGGGCCTGGCCGGGGCAGCCTGTGGCACAGAGAACAAAGCACATGTCCCATGAGATGGTATATCCCCTGGACTCCCAGGGGGTTTCTTCATGCACTTAAGTACTTCCTCTATCGAGCTCTGGGGGAAGTGAGAGATCAGAGTCCGTTCAGTATACACAGACGCATACACCCACACCCACAAAACAGGTTTTACCTGACACACACGTGGTTCAACTGCATGTGTGATAAACTCTAAATTGAGTCGGAGCTTATTGTTTGGTCTAGCAGGGACTATTACCCCACAGGGCCACGCCGAGCTTTCCTTCAAACTAACTTCACAATGTTGTCACCAACGTGTGAGAGTCTGGAGGCTGGTCTGAGAGCAGCACCGTGTTTACAAAAGCACACCAGAAAGGTCTAAGGCTAAGTCAACATCGATAGACCACTCAGTAAATAGAATGAACACATACACATACACATGCACACGCCCGCACATGCAATCAGAGTAAATCCTTCAAGGAGATTTTTTAGATCCTTAAAATTACACTTTTTCAAGAGCAGTACTGCTTGCTGGCTGTACATTGCTTGCACTAGATGGTGTGATTTATTTATTTGGGGTCGTGTGCATTCATTTTTGTGCGAGTGAGTGTGGATGTGTACATGTTTGTCTGTTCTGTGAATATCAGGGTGTGTGTGTGTGTGTGTGTGTGTGTGTGTGTGTGTGTGTGTTGACATAGCACACAGTTAGGGCTTTGAATGGGTTGGCTGGAGCACGTCCTGCTGAAAGCATTGGTTCAGTCAGAGCTGAATACTGGACTGTCCTCAGCCCCGCTGACACCGCTCACCGCTTCCAAGTGCCAACGCACTACCACCCGTGGAGTGACACCATGCCTGCTCAGTGGCTGCACTACTTTCCACTGCCGACAAAAGATGATCTATGATGATGATCTGTATCTCGCTCTAACATGGCAGAGAGCAATGGCAATACGATTATCTTGCTTTATGTTGGAATATTGGAATAATATTATCCGGGTAGCCATGATGAGTCGGCTGATATGACTTTCCAACAACTCTGTCTCCGGGAGACTAATCAGAAAGCGGTGTTGTTCTTTCCATTTGCTTTGTTTTGGCCATAAATGACATGGGACGCAGCTGCCATGGCGATTCCAGAGGGTCCACATCACGTTGCCGATTCCCCACTGGCACCTCTTCCTCTCCACCTCCCCTCCTATCATCTCCACCCAGACCATCTCTCTGATGGCTTGGGGGTTCCTCTGTCTTCCTGTGGGACCGCCTGGGATGCAACTGTTTGTGACTGTAATGGCAAACACACTCGGACAAACAGGAAATGGGGAAAATGGAGCAGCACTTACATCACAGAAATATGATACGTTAGATTTCGCTTTGACTTTAAGGCTAACTTCATGTTCTGTTGCTGATGATACCTTACCGGCCGGCAACACTGTGACACATTCTATCCAGTTGAGTGCCAAGACATTTCAGATCTTCAGTTATTACAGTGTTTACAGAGAAATTCGCATTTTGGGAGGGTTTCTGGGTTTGAGAGACGATTCAATGCCAAACCACTGACTTTCACTGGGACTGAATGAATGGATTGATTCACTCCTGGCCATTGGACTCTGGGGGATAGACATGACTGCAGGGCAGCAATAAACAGCAATACCAACAGCTAAACAGTCTAAATCGGTCTTGGATCTATCTGGGATTGAGTTCCTAAAAAGGCTTGGCTACCGAACACAATATAAATCATTGTCCTCCTACTGCTACTAAAAACAGTAATAGTCACATTAACTGTAATTAGCGAGTCTTTTGGTAAAAAGAGGGTCTTTTAAGTTAAAGTATTCTGCTCTTTTCAATTAGAATTGGTCACATTTACAACACTATGCAAAGAGAGCCATGTAGATCATAATAATAATTGCATGCGACCCCAAGCCCTGAAGTTGAGATACTATTATTTCTTGAGCATCTTTATCCTACACAGGAAACCTCAACATTTAAGGTTTTAGCAACATTTCCCAAACAGGAAACCAAACTGTCATTTTGCATCAGTCAGGAAATGATTGTGATGTGGTGCAAGTGTCCGTTTGCGTGTGTCTGTATGTATTCCTTCTCACCTCACCATGGTTCCTAACCACTTCTAAATTGACCTCTTGCTGTGTGTTATATGTGCTTTTATTGTACATTTGCCTTAATATCGTACTATATCAGATATGTGATTATTACACGTTGTATAGGAGGGTACTGTATGTGTAAAACCAATATCTCACTGGTTGGTGCTACAGCTTCCTTCTGTAACATCCTCCAAGATAACACTCATTTGTCTCCCTCTAGACGTGTTAATTGTTTTTTGGCCTTGAGTTAGATGTGTTTCTTCATTTGCTAGCTCCCAGTGTAGGCCAGATGGTATCATATATCATGTACAGACATGGACTTGTTTACATATTTGGGAGAGAATTAGCTGCTTGTGATGTTTTGCAAACGAGGTAAACAGAATTTATGCACTTCCATGCAAACACAGAGAGAAACAGAGGGAATCATGGTAGCCTGTTCATTTCCTCCATTTCCTGGACTGACTCAGGTGATAAATGTGTTTTTTCCTCTCCCACAGATTTCATTCCCTCAGCCTGACAGAAGGAGAGAAGCACAGAGGTCGGCGGAAGAGAGACAGAGAAAGAGAGTAGAGCACAGAGATAGACAGAGAGGGATGGGTTGGTGGACGATCCAAGGAAGAGAAAGGGAGAGACAAAGAAAGAGAGGGAGAGAGAACATGAGAGGGATGAGGAAAGAAGCTAACAACATTGAAAAGTGAACCAATGTGAACATGAAAGGGAGGCTGGAAGAAGGACACCACCTGAGAAGATCTCTGAGGGAGACGGGCTTTGTCCCTGTCCATTGGAACCTTCTGCCTACAGAGAGAAAGAAAGAAAGAAAGAGAGAGCGAGAAGGAGGGGGGGGGGGAAGAGAGAGAGGAGGAGAGGGAATGAAAGGGAGAGAGCAAGAGGGAGAGAGAGAGAGCAAGAGAGAGAGGGAGAAAGAAAGGGGTGATAGGGGAGCAATGGAGGGAAGCAGTACTTTCCTTTTCAGATTGGGAGATGAAATGGAATAAGGAGAAAGAGGGAGAAAAGCAGCAGATTTAGAGAGATGGGTATTGACAGTTTAATACCAAGAGATGTCCAGGCTGCCACTTATTCTCAATACTGGGGCATTTCTGTTCCATTCCCAGCCGACACTCACACTTCTACAGGAAAAATAACACCCAGATGGCAAGTTGAAGTGAGTGTGTGTGTGTGTGTGTGTGTGTGTGTGTGTATTTATTGGTGTGTGTGTGTGTGTGTGTGTGTGTGTGTGTGTGTGTATATGACTAGGAGGTATTAAGGTGGATCACCGTCCTCTCTTTGCAGCCCATGTGAGTCACAATATTTTAGAGAGGCCGCTTTGTCCTCTTCTCACGGTCCTGTCAGTGTCGTCTGCATGCCTTCATGAGAAGCACATGCTTCCCTTTAGTTGTTGTGTATAAATGCATACAGCAGCGAATGGGGAATTTGTATTTATCGAGGGAAGAATGTGCACTTGAGGAAATGAAAGGCTTTTTTGAAAGGATTAAGCGGCTTTTGTCCTTGCGCAATGTGAATATTTGCGTGTATGTTTGTGCGTTCGTAGGTGTGCCTGTTTGTGAGTTTGAGAGTGTGTATTTGAGCACAGAGACCTAGAACTACCGTTGTGAAGGACCTCTGCCTGTTCGGGGCCATTGGAAGTTTGCTCTAGCTTCTGCAGTTAAACATACAGTGCATGCTCATCAGCCCGACCAAAAATATAGGAACATTCTAGAAAGAAAGCATGCGTGGTAGGAATTCACAATGCAGAGGTTGCACAATGCACAAGAGAAAAGCCTCACACTGTCAGCAGTGGTCACAATACCTAACAAGAACAAGACAAAAGCCACACACCCATGCTGCCAAGGTTGACCATCGCCTGTGGCCAACTCTTTGCCAAGCAAATGTACCTCTCTCCTCCTCTCTTCTCTCTCTTCCTACACACTCTGTGCTGTTATATATATTTTTATGGTTCATTTTTGTGTGAGTTTGTGTGTCTGTTTGTGTGTGTTTTTGGTGCCTTCAGGGAAGTTTAGAAGCTCCGTAAGGCAGATCTGTCTGAACTGGCCTCTGGGCCTTGTGCTGTAAAACAGACGTCCAGAAGGGAATGTTGGAGCATGCAGCATGGCTAGAGATGAACCAACCCCTGGAATAGAGGAGGTGAGAGGGGCGAGGAAACAAGAAAATGAATAGGATTATTAAATCCGCTGAGGCAGAAAGGCATACTATCAACCATAGATTCAAGACAGAACCAAACGTTGAAGAAAGGAAAGAAAATAAGGAAATAATCAAAGGAACAGAAAAAAGATTCAAGCAATCGGATGCAATGGAAAGTATGCCTTTATCAACACATAGCCTCCACCTCTGACTAGGCAGGCCCATTCATATTTCCCACGGCCAACCAAAGCAGGGCAAGCAGGAGATGTATGTAGGTGAATTTATTGTAGATATGAAAGGAGATGAAAGAAAATGAGGAAACAAGGTAGCAGAGGGTAAAATCAGATGTACAGTAAGATGGTGAGAAAGGGACAGTTGTGTGTAGAAGAAGTAGGAGTCTGATAAATGAGAGCAGAGTAAGGCTAAGAGGAGACAAACACACACATAGGTTGTGACTGCAGGCAGTAACATAAGCAAAACAATGGAGGTGGGGTTTAAGCAGTCGTTATGGAAAGGAAAATAAGTGAGAAATAAGGGAAAGAAAGTTTAAATGCAGTAATTATGAAGTTGTTGAGATAGAGAGAGAGAGAGGGGGGGGGGGGGGTTCTTTGATGTCTCTCGTCCCCTCAGGTGATTCTCCCTCCCCTTCATTAGAGCTGGTTTCCCCACCAACAGACCCCTTGGTACACTACACCATCTGGACAACCCTCAAACACACTCTGTCTGCTGCTTCAAAACCTAGCTACAGCCACCCCACCTCACATGTACCACTATCACATTTCCCCTTTCTCTCTCTCTCTCTCTCTCTCTCTCTCTCTCTCTCTCTCTCTCTCTCTCTCTCTCTCTCACACACACACACACACTTTTTTTGTGTGTTCTGTGTTTTATCTTAACTATGCCCCACCAACTGACAGACTTTCTATGCAGCACTTCACCTCATAACCAGTAACCACCCTAAAGGAAGGGCAGAAAACACAACTGTTGGTGCCTTCTGGAATCAACCCAGCGCTGGATGCCAGCCACCCAACCTCAGGCCTGTGAGTTTTACTACTGAATGACAATACACATAACAACCGTGACCCAGTGATTCCACAGTGTCCCATTTAGACTGTAATACAACTAAAGAGGAAAACTGTGGTGGAGCAATGGAAAAGATAAACTGGAAAAAGGCACTAAAGAGTTCACCTTGTCTCAAGAACATTCCACAACTTTGTAAAACAATGGGTCTACCCCCCGTTTAATACCATGTGAATAGATAGCTGGTTACAAAAAACTGTGTTCAGGATGGCTTGAGGAGATATATTTATAAAAATTCCTTACAGGGAAACCATTGGGACCACTAGATTAGATGCAAAGGTGTGAATGCCAACTCATTAAGTGGATGTTTAGGTTAGCATAGAATGCTGGGAAGTAGAGAACGGACGTGAGCCTAAGGGAGTTTAAACTGGAGAATAAACTATGGCTGCGCTCAGCGCGGTTTTCTTGTTAACGTGTAAGACCTTGACACACTAATCCCAGCTAATATCTGTGACCATGCTGGTCTGAGGACCTCAACACTAGCTGCATGCCCAACCACTAACAGGTCACATCTGTTCCGAGGGCAGTTAGGGCTGACACGTGCACACACCCAAACACACACACACACACACACACACACACACACACACACACACACACACACACACACACACACACACACACACACACACACACGCACACACAAACTATGCCTCAATGGCACACTCACTTGCACAAACCCACATGCTTTTTCACTCCTTAATGTTGGCACAAAAGAGTGGAACATGCTGTGAATTTCTGGTAAATTGCAGCCCCCAGATCAGAATCCAGCCACAGATTGTTTCAGAATTAATAAACACTCATAACTGTAATGGTTTTTAATCAATGTCAAGCTCCTCCACCTTCTAGTCCAAAATTGAATTGTTTCCTGATATTTAATTGTTTCCCGATTTCCAAGTCCTTTCAATTCATTCATGTTTTTGTATAGCATTTAACCCAGTTCAAACTCAGCAAAAAATCCCTCTTAGCTATATAAAGCCTACTCTTAAGAGACATTTCACAAGAGAAAGATCCATTACTGAAGTCCAGCAGGCATAGAGCTCATACTACAGCAGGCACGTCCAGAGGGTTTCAGACCCTGTCTCCTGCTAGCGTTCACCTGCTGAGCTAAGCTGCAAATCATTGACATAACAATAAGCTTGGGTCATTTAGGTCTTTCATGTTTAAAACCACTCTTGCTATGCATCAACAACTGCTAATTGAAACAGTTTGTTTTATGTTTACACTATGACGTAATCTCTATACACTATCAGCCATTGATTTATATATATTGAATGCATCACTACGGAGATAATACTAGTTTGTTTATGCCACCCGGACATTACATCACCATGGAAATGTTGTCCAATATCTAGTCACTGCCTCCATCCATGTGCTGTGTAAGCTACACATAAGCTATCTGATCTATGCGTAACATGAGAAAGAGAGCCCAGTTAGCAGTGGCAGCAGTGCAGTTGCTGATATAGAACCGATGACCAAAGCTAACCTGACAAACAGCTTTTTCTGCCAAATAATTGGCACACAAAATATTGATATATTTATATTTTGCATCAGAGCAGGTTTGCAGCATTTGCCTTTTTTCTTTTCTTTACCCCCTTTACTCCCTCCACCACCCCCCACTTCCCCACAAACACACACACACACACACACACACACACACACACACACACACACACACACACACACACACACACACACACACACACACACACATCCACCACCAAGCACCCACCCACCACTACCTCCACCACAACACACCCCAGAAAACAGAGGCAAAAAAATTCTAGGGGCTGAAGCACACTTATTTATCAAGTGAATATGTGAAGGAGAGAGGCAGAAAGTATGTCATGTCGATAAGAAACATTTTCAATTGAAGATGTGCAAAGCACTTTCAGGAATAAAATAGCTTACTCGTTTATGTAAACATACCCTCTATTTTATTATTTTTCTCTTGCCAACACAATAATCAATGGGTACATTGATACCAAAATATGTATAAACTTTGTTCACAGCCTAATGATGTTTAACAACCAAAGTCGTTGTGGCTCTGACGTACATTTGGAGCCGTTTACACTGTCCACATGTGCTCTAGATGCGGTTCACTCAATTTAACTATCATTCATTATCATTTTTTCCCCCCACTTACAAGGTTTCTACTGTCCAAACACAAGCACCAACATCCACATTGTCTCCACTTACATCTACTCACCGCTCAGTCGCAGAGGTGAGCGCACGGTGGTTCCGCGCTTGGCCAAGCACACCGGTCCTCAAGATTCACTCAATCAACGAACACAAGTTGCAGTGAGTGGGACTATGTATGTGTGGGTATGCTTTGCTTGCTCTGTGGAACAAGCTCCATTGGTCCACCCCGCCCCGGCGGTTCCCCCGCCTCCATCCTCCTTTCACATAAAGACAGTGTTGTTACCTGATTCAGCATGCAGTTAGTACTAGAAACACTGCTTCCTTTCATAGTTATGTCAGTAAGGAGTTAGCCTTACCCGGTTGAAACGCAGATCTACTTCCAGATGCAACTGTAGAATTGTGGCGCTCTGGCGAGGCTGAGAACCCGAGATTTGATCAAAATTTGATCCGTTGTTGGTTGTGCCTTGCTGTGAATGCAGATTAGTCATATATGATCATGTTATATATCCTGCTTAACATTGTTTAGTCTTCAAAACAGCAAAGTAATTAAAAATACATATTTTGGCCGAGTTGACTTACAGCAAATGTTGTAGGCTACAATTAGGTTGAAGGTGATTGCATTTATTATATTTATTTATTATATTGTATATTATTATAATATCATGAATAATACATAATTTAACAGAGCTAAACAAATCTTAATCGGACTGAACCTGCGGAACATTTTTCTTAACAAATTTAATTTCAAGAGTTGACTCAATGTTTTGTCATAATATAAATTGCGGTGTACATGACCAAATTAAAAGGGTATACTTGCTCAAATTAGCTAGTTTCCAATGCGCGAGCCTATATTTAGTAGTAGATGACTCAAATAGCAAATAACCAGAGAGGAAGCTCACACAAAAGTCAAATACATTTGGTCGATCACAGTAATTTGCCAGTTGCTCATTCTATTAAATGGGTTGAAGGAGACAGAGGTGCAGCTGCTCTATTGGAGTTGTGTGTTCTAGATACAATTTATTCAATCTGGGTTAATAAAGTCCTTTGAATCGAGGGAATTAATACATGTAAGCAGTTGACATATGATTGTGCAAACATAAACAGACCTTGCATGGCAAACAATATTGCACACATCGCCGTTGGATATATTTGACTGTAATGCTAGCTCTTGAAAAGGCACAACCTTTTTGTATCTATCTTTGTATCTATCTATCTATCCTGCTAGACGTCTATGGTTCAACCTATGATGATCCACCTATTGCTTCAACCTATGATGGGGCACATTATGGCGACCCCAGGTGTTACATGGTGCAACTACAAGTCAATTCCCAGTACGATGGTGAAATGTTGGTATTACAAATATAGAGGCTAAAGATGATTTTTAAAAATAAATACACAAAACAAGTTCAAAAATAAATAAATAAGAAAAACGAAACTTATGTTAATGAATAAGGATGCGAAGTCTGGCTTTTCCAATTACTCAGTATATTCTATAGCCTAGCCTTAGATGGGTATACTGTAAGCTTACATTTAATAAAAAAAAAGACTATGTGGCCCACACACCAGTAAACAATATTATAACCTATATACATAGGATATCTAATAAAGACCTAACACCCTGTGCTGGTGAGGCATAACAAAACAAAACTTACACTTTGTCCTGCTGGACCAAACCTCTAAGCATTACAGTAATTGGACTGGGTATTACACAGCTTTCTGTATACTTACAAAGGAACTCTCACATAAGCTTACAGAACAAGTAGACCTACAGAGGCGTTGTAGAGACAAAGAGCAGTCACGGGGCAGCATGTCACATCAGGTAATTATATCACCATTTTAAACGTGTAGGCGGAAAAGAGGAGATCTCCAGGTGAATGAGCTGTATGGTGAAAACACTGTCCCATGGTGTTTCTGGGTTGTAATGATGCACAAGGGAATGAGCAGCTCCTCACCATCCTAACAACAAGGTTATGCAGACAGAGTCAACAACAGCTGATGTCAAGTACAGAGAAAAACAACATAAAATGCCTTTAGATATCGAACCAATATTTTGTTTATTGATTGTTCATTTACAGAATTCATATAAAATAAAGTATAAAAATACTAGTAGTTAAATATATATCTCTACAGAGACCAACTTTGGTAATATGCATGTAAAGCCCTTTATGCAAAGCCCTTTGTAAGGGAGGTATAGTACAGCCAATATGTTCTGTTTGACAACCACATTGTACGACAGTAACTCAACATTGTGGGAAGTAATACATGCGTTCATCTGAAGGAATAAGTGATTTTAGGTTGCGTTAAGAACAAGTTGCATACACTTTTGTTACAGACTAAATCAGACTGCGCTGATGTGAGCATGTACCATTTTTGCATAGCTTCTCCCTTTTAAAAGCTCTTCATAGTGCAGTATGAGTGGCCATTGACTATTGATGTACCAAACTTGGCTGGCAAAAGCTTGAAAAGTAAAAATAAGAATGGTTCAGTCTGACTCAATATGTTTCAATATGGGTAATGTGGTTTCTTCTGCTACATGGTTTAGCCATTGAAATTCTGAAAGACTTCTGCCACCTCCAGCCAGCCCCTGAAGCAGGCCAAGCCCTGGTCTCGGATCTGTTTCCTGCCCTTGTCGGTGATCACCTCCCCATTCTCCTTCACTATCACCAGCTTTGGGACTGCAGTGATGTTGTAGCGCTTCTTCAGCTCGCTGTAAAAGAGAGACAGAGCATGAGAGGCATGCATATTCCACATTTGCATTTGTCTGACACTGATTAGAATAAAGCAATCTTGGTGATTTTGTTCAAAAGTGGTGACCATACTGTATTAGCACAAAGTCAGTATTCACAGCAATTTGATTTCAAAATAGATAGATTAATTATTGAGGGGTTGACATGTAAGTAGAGCAGGTCTGCCATGAGCTTGTCTGGCCTATTTACCTAATCTGTGCCAGGGTGACCCTCTTAAACCTGTTACAGCACCAGGTTTAGCCTACACAGTATGCAATCTAGCTATTAACACAGCTATTAATACTAGTTTTAACAGACTATGCTACAAAACAGAACAGATAATATATTCATACAACTGCAATAGCTTTCCTGTTTAAAATAACGTACATCAGGCCCAAGTTAAAAGTTGCCAACTGGTACTGCAATTAATATTACATTAGCCATTATCGGTCATGTGCATGACATTTCAAAGTTAGGCCTACTTACTATTTGTATTGGTCCGTCCATGGGAGGGCTAGCCAGTCTCCGTGCATGTCATGGTAATATTCAACCATATCTTCAGTCGATTTGTCAGAAGATATGAAGACGATTTCGAACTGTGCAGGAGGTTCATTGTCCTCGACCAGTTCCGTGTAGAAATCACATAAAATTGGTGTGAAATCACGACAGGGAGGGCACCAACCAGCAGAAAAGTAGATTCCAACAACCTTATTCCTTAGAGCCTCTTCGGCATCAACAACATCCCCATCTTTATTAAGCAGCGTTCGTCCAGAAAATACCTCTACCATGGTGTGTAAGAGGGGATCTAATGTTAAGCAGCCGAGCACTTCTTGGATAGTTCTAGACGTTTGATAGCTTTCCACCGGGCCCGCACAGTCACAACTAGGCTTCCATTGTATTTTCTATTCTGATTAGGCAGACTTCAAATTTTAAGGTGAAGGCTGCTATCTTGTTGCCCGGCGTTTACAATTTATGTCAACAAAAAAACATGAGAGCTATATGTCCCACCAATCACAGTTAGTAAAATAGTTAGTTTCCGGGTGCGTGTTTCCTTTCCCAGCCCGCCCACAGAATCTGTGCATCCTGATTGGACTAGACATGTTTGGCTGCTCATCTTTTTTTTCCTCACACTCTTTTGGCTACATTTTTTTACATTTCAAGACGGCTGTCCAGTCAGGAAAATCTCGGAGATCAGTTTAAGCTTACTTATATTATTTTTCTACCGGTAACATGACATTAAATTTCAATTTATCCAACATGCAGCGACTAGTGGAACAGCTTTCACTAGAGGCCAGTGTGGAGCGAATTAAGGTAAAATAGGGGCACACATGTTATGCCAAAAAGTATTTGCCGATAATTAAGTTGTATGATTTGTGTACTGCTGCAATGACATGATTGGTTGTAGGCCTAGTTTCATGCCAATTTAAATCACTATATTCCTGATTAGAATTTTGACTCAAGTTATTATTCTACAATAGCTATTGCTATTGAAGAATAACCCAGCCCTATGGCTGGTTAAATTCTTAATTTGAATATAGCCTATTGATCTAGTACAAGACTACGGCGGAATTGCATGCTGTTCTAAAGTTTGATAAATACTCGACAGTATCCTAGTTACGTAGACCTATAATTGGAGTGCAATAATTGGTATCGGCGAATTTACTCTTTAATTAAATGCTTACGGAAGTGTTAGGAAGCTCTTTTGGTATGTTTTTGACACGAGTTAAGCATAAGTGCATAGATTTCTAATCAAACTGTTGGTACGCATCTAAAATAGCCGAATGGATGTAAAAATCTGTCAAAACATCAAGACCGAACTTAACTCCTTAAATAAATGTAACGATGCCATTTAAATTAATCCACCAAAGCATGCGCTATTTCTCTTAAAAATATAATGTAGCATGCATTAATACCCCAGGGAATCAATCAATCTTGATTTGCCAACCAGGTGTCTCAGGCTGCAGCTGAACTTCAACAGTACTGTTTACAGAATGCAAGCAAGGATGCCCTTCTGGTTGGCGTGCCAACGGGCAGCAACCCCTTCAGGGAACCACGCTCCTGTGCCATTTTCTGAATCTAAACACTTGGTAGGCCAATACAGAGATTTTACTTAAACATACTGTGGCCGTATTCTTCGTCTCAGATAGCCATTATTCAATTATTCGTTTTTGTTTGTTGTTTCAGGAAAATATGTGGTGAAGCAGTGACTCACTGGCAAATTCATTTCTCATCATGCTGTTGAAGTTCTGAACCTTTTATTAAGCCACTTTTATACTGGTAACTATTTTGAAAAACAGAACAAATATTTATTTGTTTGTATGAAGGACAGATGACTAAATGACAAAGTTGTAATTGAAGGCAGGTGAAAAGGGACAGGGTCTCTATTTCAAGTTATTGAAACAGCGGCCACAATAAAAAAGTTTGTAACCCTTTTTTTTCCTCACGTTTAAAGCTTATTTATAATGCTATGTTCACCTGAGACCTATTTTAGAAAGTAAAACGCTGTGTGTAAACTACTTATTCGAAGATTGAGCCTTTTTAAGACGCAGGTAGCAGAGCTTGGTCTGACAGAGGAGGTTTAAAACAGAGCTCTAAATTGCTCTTTGGAATCTTAGGAAGTCTGAGTTTCCTGTTGCTGAGACAAAGGGAGAGGAAGCATTGCCTTCCTGTTCTAAAGTGCTCCTGTAACAGTTAGTATTGTGTCACTAGCTTAGATGTTTTTTGTTTTCTAGTTATAAAACTTTGCTTACAACATATTTTACCCTCCAATGTGTAGTCTACATTCACCCTGACCATAATCATAATTACATTCAGTCATGTTTAGTGCAGAAAATCCAGTCCCTCCACAATCCACATTGCATCTTGGAAGTATCATATTACATGTGGGGGACACATGCAATGTGACTTCCAACAGTGTACGGGTGGCCCCTGTTGGATATTATTCTGTTGGCGTCAAAGCCATGCAGGACTTACTGAAGAATAGAGTACCATGTTGACCTGTTCTCAATGATTGGGTATTGCTCTGCCTCTGGTAAAATTAGAACTCATACATGACAAAATGGAAACAGAAAGAGAATCAAAACCCCTTAGATCAGTGTCTAGACTGGTATCAACTTCTCTATCTACCTTCCACCATCTTTATCGAAGCAGTACACAACTGTTCACCCTATGGTTCCCCTCTCCTACAAAGACGTCAAATTCCCGGCTGTGTGATATGTGAACAGTGTATATAGCCGCAATTGATACGGTTTATTTTTGCTAGAGAAGACTAAAGAAGTTTGTATTAACATATGTATTTTGATTAAAAAATCACGTTTTCTGTTTCTTAAAAGTGTGAAAATTAGGTCAGATAGGAGCTCCGTCAAAAAGTGCCATGTGATCTTTGAATTTCATTGCAAGGTGGTTGTTTTGGGTGCACTTAATACAATATATTTGCAGAGAATTCATCTCTGTCAATTAATGTCAGCCTGTTTTTGAGAAATGTAAGCTACCCTCTCCATCGTGGAATTATTTACTTACGGCTATCTATCGAAAAAAACAAAAACATTTTGGAATGCCATCAATATGGAACTATTTAAAGCTGCAATTGTCAAATTAGAATGAATCTAAATAAATAGAGTATTTTGGCACTTTTTTAGGTTAGTTAGAGAGTACTTTTTCTCTAAGTGTTTACTGCTTTTCAAATGTGTTTGATCCACCCACCTTTCATTTCATGCTTGTCCACTAAGAGGGCAGCAACTCTGTGCTGGTAAAGTATATATTGTTCTTGCTTACCTGCTATTGAGTTCATTGGGATGACTGTCGTCATTTTTGCTTCACTACCATTTTTTACCAAAAAAGGTGACTCTCTGAATATAATAAATCTTAATTTAATTAAAATTACAATAACATTTCACTTGATTTAAAAACTGACGAAGCACATATCAGTAAAAAAAGAAAGCAAATAAGATACCTGAATATCTGAAAAAAATACATTCCAGTTTGGGGTCAACTGAAGCAAAACTGAAGCTACAGCTGCACGTTATACATTTGTTTTGAGGCCAAACCCAGTTGTCTCAAAGATGTGCACAGCAGGTCAGCATGTTTTTCAGTGTAATTAGTGTGCACATCTATATGACACACTGCTAGGTTGAATGCCTCTCCCTCCCTCAAAACATAAAAAATAGAGATTCTAGTCCTGGGCTTATGTGGGCTGCAGAAACGCTTCAAGGTGTTTTCTTCCCACTCCAAACATTTGTTGAAAACAAAATTCATGCAACTATTTTTATGGAATAATGTTTTTATATAATGCACTTACTCTTTTTAAGACTTGTAGCTTGAATATATTACAAATATTATTTGATAAATGTTTCATGTAATTACTGTTATTCTTGGGTGTGCTAATTGAACCATACAGTTATACTATTACTGATCTGGGGCAAGGGGCAAACACTCCTCTATAATAATGAGTAGCAATTTCCATGAAGGGGAGCAGTACCTTTGCATATTCATATTAACTAACTACAGCTAGCCTGGACCTATCTGAACATGTGAGACAAAGTACTAGGAGTAAGGAAGCTAGAACATTTGAAAACAGGCACTTCAGAGACCACAATAAAAGGCCCAATTATAGAGACAGAAGTTTGCCTTACCTTATGCACACATCTTAAATGATTTCTGATGCTTATTGTTTTGGGATTTCAGAGCTGTCAGTCTGGAAAGGGTTAATGTTTGGGAACTGGTTAAAATGAGCTGGGAGTGAACAGGGAGTGAGCAGGGAGTGAACAGAGAGTGAGCCGGGAGGTTGGGTCTCAGCCGTTCCCTCCCCTTCTACTCCCCATGAAACAGTCCACTTTCATGGCAGGCAGCTTGGTCTGCATTAACGTCTCTCTGTATTAGAAGCAATACAGATCGATTTTCTGATTATGAGGCACATAACTTGAAGGAATTACTCGAAGGATCGGAACTGGTTTAAAGCTTGATTATCCAAAGCTTATTGGACAGGACCTGTGAAGTCCCAGTGGTTTGACCCATAGCTGTCATTCATTCTTTACTCTCATGTCTCGGTCCAGAAGCTACATTTAGAGGGGACATGGCTCAGGCATGCAAACTTTATGTTGGAATAGTTGCAGGTAAGACTAGTTCATTGTGTGGTGTGTGAACTGTGAGTAATTCTGTAATTGTGTGGTAGATTGTGGCCTCAGTATACCAATGGAAAGGACATCCATACCGCACTTATTAAATTGTTGGCTGGACAAGGTGTTTCTGATATGCTGCTTTTATGTTTCTCTTTATGGGGAGGCATGCCACACATTCCTGAGGGGAAAAGAATGTTTCTCAAAACAATGCTCATTCACCTCTTTTGTGACCACATTAAGTTTCATGGAAACCCAGACTTGTGAACCCATGTGAAAGTCCTACCAATTTTTACCCCTAATTCATTGACAGTTATGGGGATTTTTATAAATGGGCTTTAGCTAGTTGTTTCCAGATACATTATAGGTATTGCTTGTGTACTATACTCACAAACCTCAATGGCAAACACAGTTAACATTTGAAAGAAAAGTATGCATACAGTTCATAATTACACACTATGATCACTCATTATTCATAAATCTGTCATGGCATATCAGGTTGCATAAACACATTTTACTGAAAGCAATTAAAACATTGGCAAGACAATTGTATACTTGGTCCAACAGTGAGTTGGCAGGGGAGTTGAACATTAACAATGGTTTACTGTGACATCACTTTAAAAAGATATTCCTTGACTGCCTCAGCCTTATAAAGAGTTAGCCAATGGAATGGAATGAACATTGTCAAGCACTTAGTCTACCTTATTAGTGTGTGTGTGTGTGTGTGTGTGTGTGTGTGCGTGCGTGCGTGCGTGCGTGTGTGTGTGTGCATGTTCGGGGGGTGTGTCTGAAGGAGATTCTCAGATAAATTCAATGGGATGTATTGGCCTCATTGTTTTGTTTGTGTGTGTGTGTGTGTGTGTGTGTGTGTATATATGGTTTGTGTTTGAGGGTGTGTATGACCAGCTTTGTTTGTATTTCTGGTTGCAGCTCTGGCACTATTCAAATACTCCCTTGCTGAATGGAATGCCACCGAGGAGCTGGCCAATCGGACTGTGTCCTGTCATCACCATGGAAACAGAAACAACTGTACAGGTAGGAGGAGGAACTGTTTCACCTGCTGTGTTGTAAAAAGTTCCATTGAAGTTTGTTGTCGGCGTGATCCGACGAAAGTGTTACGTAATGCAATTCCGCTCTCTCTCTCTTTCTCTCTCCCTCCCTCTGTGTCTCTCTCCTTCTTTCGCTCTCTCACTCACACCTATGGTTCTTAGGACTCAAGAGGTGTCATGTTCTACCTCTCCAATAGACACCAGCATGCTAGTGAAAGTGCTGTTTTCAATCATTATCGTCTATGTGTTACACTGGGCCTTTCTGTCCATAGTGCTACTGTACTTGGCTGTTATTGACAAGGTGAAAGGGTCCAGGTAATGGGACTTGGAATACTAGGTTAAATCATCTGTCAGCTAGTGCATCAATCTGTTAGATGTCTTGTGTTGTCTTTGATCCTTAAAATAATATTATCTAAATGGTTTTGATCCCTAAAGGTACGATGACGCTGAGATGCTGTTATATTGGTGCACTCTTTTGTATTGTCTTCTATGTAACTAGATCCCTTTCCTTTCAACATGGAGGTCCCATTGAAAGGCCACTTCCTCCGGTTTCAGCCTAGAAGGCCTGTCTTTGATGTGATTGCTCAGCAGTAGTATTATTTTACGAGCCGATGTTCAAACATAATCTAGCAGAATGGGGCCGCAAAAGGCTGCGAAGGCCTTGAGTTTAGAGGCGGGTTTGTAACTGTAGCAGGACGGACCACTCATGGTGTCAGCTGGCAACTTGAAGGGAACGGGAACCTCCGCATGTATATGTGTGTGTTCATGAGATAGAGACTCGTGCATGAGCAGATAATACTACATGGTCTCTACTGCTCTATGCAACAGTATTGCTTGTCGATGTCACCTATTTGGAGCGCGAACATTACATTTTCAATGGCCCCCTCGTTGCTCTCAGCTTCTCCAGGAGATGTCAAGCAAATCTGTGAGCTTACTTCTTCATTTATGTTATCCTCCGGGATCATATTACCAAAGAAGCTATTTTGAGTCCAGGTCAAGGCAGAGGTTAGAGCTCGGTCACAGGACTAAGACGAGAGAGGAACCAGGATATTGATAGATCATGACACGGTTTCACTGCACACCTACTGTATGCCAGAGCTCTCAGCTCAGGGCCACACTTTGATACTACTCCGTTTCAAACTCAACAAATGAAGTGCCGGTCTGTGTAAATTGCTTTTCCATTGCGTCATTCATTTCTTCTTGATTGTATTTGTCTAACATTGGATCCATTCAATTCAGGTGAATGGATGTGTTTTATTATGTATGTCTTTCAAACATTATAAATAATCCGATTTTGTGCTCTGACTAGATTCCAAAGATACGGGCCAGTGGAGTGGCCATTTCTCCAAATGTCCCCTCGAGCTGAGGCACTACTGTATTCACGGAGTATGTCGCTATGTGAAGGAACAGAAGGCACCATCATGTCGGTAAATTACTCGTCCTGTTGATCTGTGGGATTAGAGCGACTGAGAAAGAGAGGGAAAGACTGAATGGCACAGAGAGCGAGCAAGGGAGTGAGATAGTGATAATGTTCTTCAACGTTTTTGATGAGAGACTGCCGCAATTGAAGTATTCAATTCTGTATTAAATGAGTGGGAGAGAATATTCAAAAAGGTTTCAAAAGTGAAAGTGTTTTCTCTCTTTCAGATTTAATTGAAGCCATTCCTGTGTGGATGATTGTTCTGGTTGTACGCAGTTGTAACAATTGAACGCCTCTATATGGATGCTATAATTGTGGAAAATATTTCTCCTTGTGTGCCCTAAAACTTTCACCAAAGGGACATTCTAGGGAACCAGGAAAGGGAAATTAGGACTTCATTTCCCACATTTTTGTCCAAGAGGCTGTCGTAATGAGCTTCTGCGGTTCATGGATATGTTTTTTTTGCAGGTGCGAGCATGGTTTTTTCGGCTCACGATGTGAGTACGTGGACTTTGGCTGGCTGGTGGGAGAAAAGAGGCAGATCGTTATCGCCTGTGTCATCGCGGGACTCATCTCCCTCATACTTCTGATCATCTTCATCTGCATCTGTGCACAGTAAGTTTCCCGGGGAGACGGGAGTGCAAGATGACGATGTCTTGTAATCGTGCAACAATGTTTCCTCGACATAACATTCTGTATCCCCTTGACAGCCTAGTCTACCTCGACGGGAAAAATGCCACCTAAAACCTAGTGCACTTCAGTAGAGTGGGATCACAACGTAATATCTAACCAGTGCTGGTGTGACATCCCCCCCCCCCCCCCCCCCAAGTCGACGACACAAACTATGCAGACGCAGAGGAAGGAGGAGGAGGACGGACGAGGCGAACGACGGGCCGGAGAAACTCAGCATGGTGGACACCAGCAGGCCACACGGAAGTTCAACTTCAGATTCTGCCGAACCTTCTCACACCCACATTGTTTGAGGTGTGTGTCTTCATTGTGTGATATGTCCGTCACACGGGTGTGTGTTTGTGTGTGCAAACTTGTCTGGTTGTCTGCCTACTCTCTCTGCCTGACTCTTCTATTGTGTCTAATACTGGTCCAATTTCCTGGTCTCTCTCTCTCTCTCTCTCTCTCTCTCTCTCTCGCTCTCTCTCTGTCTGTCTCTCTCTCTCTCTCTCTCTCTCTCTCTCTCTCTCTCTCTCTCTCTCTCTCTCTCTCTTTCTCTTTCTCTTTCTCTCTCTCTCTCTGTGTGAGTGCGTGTTCCATAAGATATGTGTGTCTCTGTGTGTGAGGGCATCTGTACCTTCGATAGGTTGAGCCAAACAGCCCACCTTGATCTAGCTTCCAGCCAAGAGCTCCAGAAAGCTCAGTAATTGTCTCATAACTCATCACGCAGTCATCTGACACAGACCAGACATTCCACTCAGTTTACACACCCTATATAGAGTTATATTTGGTGTGGGTGAGTGCCATGCGCGTGTGTGGGTGGGTGTCTTTTGAAGCCTGGTAATTGTTTGGATAAAATATATTTACCCTCAGTATAACAGCTGTTGCTCTTTGTCTTCCAGTAGCACTATAAATGGTGGCTCTGTGCTGGAGTGGACAACTTCACTGGACTGGAGTTGGTTATTACTCTTGTCATGGCCCTTCCCCTGCCTGAGACACATCAGCAGAAAGTAGTGCTAGGACACACAGGACACACAGAGGATTCTTGGTCCAAGAATTTGGCCCTGGGGTCAGCAGAAGGGGTATTCCTGAGTTCTCCCCCACATTTACTTTCCTGGGGGAGGATATCCACCCTAACTCAAAAGGGAAAAGGGGATGTCTCCTTCTCCAATGCTGCTCACTTGAATTGAGCAACAGAACGTGGACTGGGTCTTCTTTGGACCCCAAAAACGTAGAAAGAAGCTCAAAGTCGAAGCCCCTTTGCTGGGCTCATGGACCAGACCCAGAGGAAGGCAAGCGAAAGGTATGTGTGTGACTTCTAGGACATGAGGACCGGCGGCAACCATCGACATCAAAGAAAGGACTAAATAAGCAACGTTTTGCGGGGCACCTTCGTGTTTAGAGGATGAAGCTCAGAATGAGCTTGGATGGACGAGAATTCCATGTCATGCATCAAACACAGTGACGTTCCCTGCTGAATGTGTTGAAGGGAGAGGAGTATCCTTTCCTCCAGTTCTGGCTGACAAAGCATAGCCAATCATAGTTTATGCTTTTTATACCCGTGTGTTACTCTCTCCTGACTGTATGTTGCACATGCATTGTAATCAACCATAACAATACATGACATAAGGTGATGTGATATATATTTATGGGAACAATCACCAGATAATCCCATTGATAATAGCCTAAGTTTATTGCTATACTTTTGCAAAGTAATGAGGGATTTCTGCAGTATATGGACTAGGTTTTGGTATACGAGAAGTCCTCCCTGGCTGTGAATTAATTTGGTCTCTCCTGGTCTGGAGAATGGCCAACTTTAGGAGAAGGACAAGGTGAAGTTGTGCTGGAAGCTTTTTCAATCTGTACATGTTGGAGGAGTTCAGCCTCACAGCCAAGGTGCCAAAACAGCCCTGCCTTTGTGCCTGATGTGTGCTTTCGGTTGCACGACGTAAAGCTCCACTGTCCAAGATGGTTTCCAGACTCTCAGACTTTCCCGAAGTGTAGAGTGTATGTATGTAATGTATTGAGGCGGTAGGGTGCCATCAGTCTGCTTCATCAGATATAAACATATTGGCAATTTTCAATAAAACATTTCTTCTTGACTCTGTCTAGATATGCTTTCTCATCTTCCCTACAGCTTACAACTTTTATTATTATTGTATTTATACAGGGAGTCCAGGACAAGGCCTCTTTTAAACTTTGATTAATGTGTCACTAATATATGATTCGACTACCTTCGGATTAGTCAATACTGTTCTATTCGGACACAATGAGAGGTTAGTCTGGAGTACAGTCAGTTGTAACCTCTAGTCTGAACTGTTACTGGTGTGTAGGCTAATCTACAGTCAAAGGAGCTCAAGTCCACAACACTATAACCAAGCGGCCTTCACATACAAGATAAAAGTTACAGCTTCTTTGGAATGGGTTCCCCTGATAACCGGTCATATAAATTCTGACACCTCACTGTCCTATCCTCTGACGGAATGCATTTTGGTTGCTGTTTGTTGTTGCACTGTTGTTATGTTGCCAAGTGGTCACCCCTACAGGTTGGCTGGACAGTCCGAGTGCATGACGCAGCACAAAGCGGACATGCTTCTTTGATTTTCAATATAACAAGATAATGCATTTGGTGTGGTTTGCGTTGGCAATTCTTTGTCAGAATCGGATTGGCATGGAGTTATTATTTTCCTGACCAGAGAGGTCGGCCACCTAATTATTCACACATCAATGACACTTCATTCGACACCTTTGTGGTTTCTATAGTAGCGATAGTAAATCAACATAAGCACCGTCTGCCAGTGGACAATCACTTCTCTTTGGCCATTATAAAGATACAATCTCTGGGCATTCTTCCAAAGAAGCCCAGATATAGCCAGTGGAGCTATCAAAGGACCGGATAAGGTGCAAGTGGGAAGTTGTTGTATCTAGAATCGACTGAGGCTTTGGTCAAGCTGCCGGATTTGGAATCCAGACGGAACTGCTCTTTGATACTCAGTAATTGTAACACCGCATGCAAGGTAACACAATCAAAGAAACAAATTGAAAAACTTGAACACTGCACACTTTAAATTCCATGTGAGGTAGAAAGAAGTGTAGATTTGTGAGAAAAAAACGGCAAAGGGTATTATATGGGGTGAATGTGGAACCCCCAACCTTTTTAGTTACTTCCTGTAGCCTGCCAGTTCAAGACAAAAGAAGCTGCCACCTCAGAGATTCCTCGAAGAGACAGACACACACCCTCCTACCGGCCCTGCGCAGCTAGAGGATCAAAGAACACCGTGAATGTCTCCAGTCACATGCCATGCGGCCTGTGGTAGCCTTTGATCAAAGTAATGGCATCAAACAACAGTGGTCTAACAATGACTAATCCAGTGTGGTAAGGTCTACAAGCTAGTGTTAAGTGCTGTGCTTTGTTTACCCGGACTACGGTGACCTGCCTTCAACCCGCCGTGTGGCTCAAAGGGGCTGTGGCGACAGACAACTGCTTTGGTGGAATTCAGGACTCAGAGAGGCGTCTCCGGGAATGTTGGTGTTGGGTTAGATAAGAGGCCGATACCGCAGGTAAAATCATTCACTGGCGGGCCGTGTGTTTTACACCTTGGCCTTCAGTGCTATCCTCCCGCAGGACCCGCAGTAACCTGTAGTTGGTCTGTCTGTCAATCTCCTCTGCACAGTTTCTGTATTATGGGTAATGCTGCACCTGCACATAACAACTTCAGCGACCTCTGAAATCAATGCAGTTGTTAATGCGGGAAAGCAGAGCTTGTGCAGCGTCTTTGCCCACAAAGTGGCTCTCACTATCTGTATGCTTATTTTTTCTCTCCATTATTTGTAAACCTTGAGGTGCAGTTGGCAAGTCTAGAAAATTGGAAAAAAATTTGAATCACAAGAGCCCAAAAAACAAGTCTCTGATCTCACATTTCCCTCTCCTAAGCCCCTCCCTTCAAATGGTGTTTACACATGCCTGCGCGGTGTGTCTTTAACTACAGGTGATGCTAGGTCAAAAATGCCCCGATGCAGCAGTGATTTTTAGAAAGTGTGTGCACGGGAGGTGATTGATTCCATTGAACGGCAGGTAGCCACACCTCCTTAAAGCAACTGTTCTGATTGGTTGGTGATCGCCAGGCTTCCGAGGAATTTTGAGAGGTTGAATAAAGATCTCATATAACGCGCATCTTCTCTCAGAGTATTTGATTTACTGATATCTTCCAGGAGGAAGGCAATAAATGTAAGAATCATTCAAAAATGTATGCTGCACTAATTCCAAGAGGTTAGACATTTCTAAATTGCATTCATCTGAGCGTAAGTGATAATGATGAATGAAGTGTTTGGATGAATAATTAGTGAACATTCTATTTACCTGTCTCAGGAATGGAAGGATCACACGCACGCACGCACGCACGCACGCACGCCCCCCCCCCCCCCCCCCCCCCCCCCCCCCCCCCCCCCCCCCCCCCCCCCCCCCCCCCCCCCCGCTGCTTTCCTCATAATCAGGATGAACCCGTAGTTACGAACAATCGCCACAGGAGGTCCCCGTAGATCCAAGGTGAGGATTGGCTCTGTCTGCTGAAATATCATGAGAATTCCATCAAAGCACAGGGGAATTCTGATCCCTTTGTGCTCTGTCACACACTCTTGTCCTCTTCTGCAAATCCCTCATTTTCTGCGATAAAAACCGAGATGAAGCTGTTGTTCAACCTGTCGCCCATAAGACCATGAAGGATCAGAAGGCCATTAGTCATAATTGGAGTTTTGTCCTTTTACAAAGATTTCTAGCAAGAGCTGGGAGGGTGTATGTTCCCTCAGCTCTGTGTTCCTTCAACCCTATGTTCCCTTAGCCATATGTTCCTCTCATAAATGTGAACTGATTTCATAAGGGATTTCTGCAGTATATGGACTAGGTTTTGGTATACGAGAAGTCCTCCCTGGCTGTGAATTTATTTGGTCTCTCCTGGTCTGGAGAATGGCCAACTTTAGGAGAAGGACAAGGTGAAGTTGTGCTGGAAGCTTTTTCAATCTGTACATGTTGGAGGAGTTCAGCCTCACAGCCAACGTGCCAAAACAGCCCTGCCTTTGTGCCTGATATGTGCTTTCGGTTGCACAATGTAAAGCTCCACTGTCCAAGATATCATGCATGAAATTTAACAGATATTGTTGTATTTTATGTTTTGGATGGTTGCCCTTGTATTTCATTGATGCAGAAAATAAATACTGCTCATCATGGCTTCAGGGAAATGTCTTTATCCAAAAACGAGGAACATCAGGTATGATAGAGTTTGACAGTAATTATCTTTTCAAAACACAAAACAATAAGCTATCCGACTTCAATATTCACTTTTACCAGTTGAATGACATCAAATGTTACTGAATAATACCCTCAAAAATGTTCATGAGGGAACATAGGGCTGAGGGAACATAGGGATGGGCTGCTCTCTAATAACATTGTTTGTCTTGCTCCGATTAAAGTTGACAGACAGGCTCACTCAGAAGACCAGTACTCACAAAAGAATTGCTCTAACAGCAAATGTCCACCTATACAGAAGCATTGGGGATTTTCTGATGGTGGCTGTTCAAAACATAACTGTTTTAAAAACGAATGATTGTTATCATGATAAAACATCACATCTTCATATGAATTCACACATCCTACATTTATTTCACTTTATTGCTACCCTCGGGCATGTAGCATCTTTGTAAAATTGTTGTGGTATTTGGTGTTGTTTCTCTTAAAACCTTTCTGCATTGGCAAAATATTGAACATCAACTTCAATGCAGGGAGATTTACCTTTCGTTAGATGTTGAATTTACATAGCGTTTTCTGTGCTTTCATTAACATTTGGATCCTTTATTGCGACCTGTACTGTGCCATTATGTTTGCCTTCTTCAGCTTGCTGGGGCAATACTTTTCCAGGTCAGACACTATAGCCTTTGGCTTGAATAGAAACAGCCATATCTCTTATACACAGAGGAGATTGCCAGGGGGGACTCCTTGCCCGTTTATGGGCTTAGCTTGTTCACAAACCAATAACACTAATAAGAAAACCAGGAAACGGAAAGTGTTTTTATCAGATTATCGAATTACACCTTTTTTTTTTTCTTCAAGAGAGGCCATTTCAAGAGTTGTAAACAGAACACAGCCATTTGCATTTTTACACCCCACTGTTCGGAACGGAACAGAACCAAAGTGAACTCACCCAAACCAAACTTTCTCTTGGCAACAGTGGTTGCTCATTTCCAGTCTGCCGCTCTGCAGTGCCGGGCCAGTGACATAAAGGTCACTACTGTAGTGTAAACATCTTTTTCTATAAAGAAAAACCCTGTACAACTCAGTCAATTGTCCACAGGGTCTGCTTGGTAGGCTGTTGACAGTCCTATGAAACATTTAGATGCAAAATAAACATGTTGATACACATTATTCACATTATAATCACATTTGACTCCTTAGTTAACAGCGGGACTTAGATTCACTTCCCAGTCAAGTGTGGCTTGGGTTCAAATCCAGGTTAGTTTTCGCAGAGAGAGGGTAAAAAAGGAACGAGACAAAGTAAAAAAAAAAAAGAAAGAAGAAGGAACAATAAAAATGTATCTCAGTCTTACTTCATCTACTTTATCTAATTCTATGCTCAAGTTTGTCTCTCAAACTCCAAAAAATACAGTTCAAGCTCCCCCAGCAGAGGGGATAGAGCTGGAATTGAATAGCACATTCCCAGTGGCTGTTTTTAAGGGCAAATGTTCACTGGTGTACTGTAGTCAGAAAACCGAATTTGCTAAGGAATGAGAGAAACACTGAATAACTTAAAACATAAACATTTCCCGCTCAGTGAGTGGGAGTGTCATTAGAATTAAATTCATTATAATGTTCCTGTATTCTTGATCATCCAAAACTGTGTTCCCAAAGCTCTTAATTATGAATAGATATGAAGGAAGTGAGTAGTCATCTACCTTCATCACCCTCCTTCATAAGACCCTCCAAAGGTTATAGCCCTGACCCCGCATTTATTCTAACCCTGGGATTTAATTAAGCAACCACTGCTAGGCTGTACTAACAGCTGAATATGAAAATCCCCACTATGTGTGTGTCACCCCAAATAGACCATGGAAGCGAGTAGACAAAGATCAGGGTGTCAGCTGGAACAAGCGGAGGCCTCCTTTCTCTTCACCACGCCTCATGAATCATTAATACTGCTGAGTAGAGCAACGTGTTCCGGGGAAAATTAACTAGGAAAAGAAAACATGAAACGAGGAGAGTATATGGTGTGGCTGAGCAGAATCACACAATTAACAGGCTTTCTTAAAGGATCCGGATATTTCACAATACACAGGAAATTGTATTAATATATCCATTATGCCAAAATACAAAATAAGAACTTCAAAACCCATGTTAGAAGGGGTTTGGGTTGATTGCAAATTGAGGTTTCAAGTGGGCATCTATCTTCCTGGATGTTGAAGGAACCCACAACATCTCCAGAAGGCTCAACGATCAGGTTTCAGGGCCACCTCAACATCCACTCTCAACATGGACAGATAGGATAGAATAGGGGACAGAATTGGGGAGAACAAAAAAAAAAGCTTTATTAAACTGTGTTGTATCAAGAATTAATTCACATTTCATCAAGAAGCTTCTGATTGAGTGCATTGTGTAAACACTGGAAGGCATTTGGAATTGGCTTAACTTTCATGGTGGAAATCAAACCTTTTACAATGTGTTGTGCAATGGATATTTGACAGACTCTGTTCTACCCTGGAACTCCTTTTGAAATATACATCCATCTCACACATTTTATTCCAATGGGTTAAGCAATAGGCCTACTCATCGACTGCATTAGGGAACTGTCAGACTGGATAGAGTTTTGAGGAGGATAAGAATAACGGGCACCACCTTCCATTTGCAGCACGGAGGATGCCTGATCACATGGCAAGATCACATAGGGATGTGCGACCGCCCACCCCACACACACACCCACCAAATATCCCATAGTCCCAAAAATTTTATTAGTGCCCCTGAATAAAAAAATACAATTACAGCCAACTTGTAATTGTGATGTCTTATTGCACAAACAAAACTTTAATCTAATTAAGGAACAATATGGCCATGTCCTACTTTAGGTTGAGAGCTAAGTTATTTAGATGAAAGATACTGAACATGTATGGATGCCATGGACTGACTATTTTATAGCAAAGATGAACAGACTATAGACTGCTGTTTGATGATAGGCCTATAGGCCTTGGCATGTTAACCTCATTAATGCTGCAATATAGCACCATTATTTGGCTACTGCAAAACCTTAATATGTTATTTGTATGATACAAGGAGAGGGGGAGAAAACAGTTTCTTCATAACTTGTCTTGTTTTGCTGCAGAATATTCTGCTCGATTATTGCCAATAGCCGACAATTCGCTAATGGGACCTGGCAAGTTATCAAAAGTAGTGTAGCAATTAGTTGCATTTCATAACGCCTACTCTAAAAAGGCCATCATATAATTATTCACAACGTTATCATTGACAATTAACAGCTTTAAAGATTTATAATAGCTTTATTTTTATGTTTTATTTGTTTGGCGGGAGGATTGGGGGCGCCCAGCCGTTCTGCACTGCACACATTAGATGCACCGACATGAGAGTTGCACAGATTGGTGCCTTTAGAGAACAGATGAGTTCGAGCGTGTTTGTGTGCCTATGAGCACAGAGCCCCGGGCGTGCGCGCCACAGCACTTAGTGCTCTATAGGCAATTGCCTATGTCGCCTATTGTAGGACCCGCAACCGTCATTAACGGTCTGTGTGTGTGAGTGTGTTTTTGCGCGTGCGTTTGTATGCCGAAAGGCTTGTTGTGGGTGACTTACACATGAAGAACAGACAGACATTGTAGTAAGGTGCATAGTGTAATTGTATCTGTATATGCCGCTATAGCCCATGTTTCTATCTGTTCTAAACTGTTAAAGTGTTGAGGAAGGTCCTTTTGTTTAACCCAAACAGCAGCAGCAGCAGCAGCAGCAGCAGCAGCAGCAGCAGCAGCTGTGAAAGGTTGTACGTCTCTGCCTGTAAGAGAGAGAGAGAGAGAGAGAGAGAGAGAGAGAGAGAGAGAGAGAGAGAGAGAGAGAGAGAGAGAGAGAGAGAGAGAGAGAGAGAGAGAGAGAGAGAGAGAAAGAGAGAGAGAGAGAGAGAGAGAGAGAGAGAGAGTTTGTGTGTGTGGTGCGTGTGAGTCTGTTGGATGATGAGAGAAGTACCTGAGGTTGGAACCCTCGTCAATGGCTTCGTTCCCATATTAAGTTTTGCAGCATAATGTCCTAAGTGCATGCTGGAATACAGCCACAAGGGGTGGGGCGGTGTACAAAAGAATATAGCCGCACTGAAGGAGGGATGGAGTATCTGATTGATGTCTGCAAGACTTATCTGATTTCAGAAATCAATGTGTGTACAAGTTATGATTTGTTTATGGTGGGAGAGTATAGCTCAGGTAATATCTCTGTTGCACCTGAGTCACAAACACACTAGACTGTCAGAACAACAGACATCAGGTGTTCGAAGGAGCAGAACTGCCAGAGGAGCTGCTCCCCTCTCCACATGTTAAGAGACCAAAGCTTTGGATAACAGACAGATGTGGCTTCTGTGAGGTACGATTGGAAGGGGAAAAAGTATGTTTGTTGTGTGAGGTGATGTCTACATGCTGCCAATAATAAATCAAATCAAAGTGAATGTAAAAAATGGTAGGGTAAAGGATTCATGAGGAGAGGAGAGAAGAACAGATGAGAGCAGAAGAAACGAAAGGGGACGAAAGGAATGGAGTGTACAGAAAAAAAACAGGGTGGAGAGAACAAGACTTAATGCCAGAGGAGAAGACAGGAGACGGAGAAAGCGCAGTGGAGACTCACAACTCACAGGTCAGAGCGTCTCTGGAGCTTTAGATCAGCACCAAGGACAGCCACACAAGTGCCTGCTCCTTGCATAAATATGGCGCGCTGGCCAATCCCTTTCTGAGTACACAAGAAGCGTGGGAGACCCGAGATACAGCATAACCAACCTGGCTGACATAAAACCACCAGTCAGTCACCATGCATACGAGGACGCAACAGCAACTACTGGAAATTACGCACAACAAACGATCCGAGTCTGAAGTTTTTTTTTTGTTGAAAAGATGAATACTTAGAAGCCCTATTAGCTTTTTAATCTAAGCACTTATTTATGTTGGCTATCGCATTACTATGTTAATTTACATTCGACCTAAATGGATGTATTACAAAGCAGGCCAATTTCTAATGCTCAAATAATGGAATTATAAGAGACGCTTATCTCTCAAAAGGGTCGACTATATCTGCGCACCTTCAATGATGCTCATTTCAATCGAGGGAAATAGCTGAATCTAAAATGAATTTTCCTGAAGACAGCGGGGCAGGCACAGAGCCAGGAGCGACAATAGAGACAGAGAAGCTGATGGACTTTATTTTCAGTTACGGGGAAGGGTCAAGGGGATTCTTGCCAACCGAACGCTTAAACGTTACCTGCATGTACAACCAAACCAACAGCTCATTTGGGGACTACTTTCAACTTTCAAATATGGGCAAAGCCGACATAGTGGGAGATGGCCCCGCTGCGGTGAGAATAATCATCTCAGTTATCTACTCCGTAGTCTGCGCCCTGGGGTTGATAGGGAACATACTTGTCCTCTATCTCATGATGTCCAAACAGGGATGGAAGAAATCTTCTATCAACCTTTTCGTGACTAGTTTGGCATTGACCGATTTCCAGTTTGTATTGACACTACCGTTTTGGGCAGTTGAGAACGCTTTAGACTTCAGCTGGCTATTTGGGAAAGCAATGTGTAAGATAGTGTCCTATGTGACAGCAATGAATATGTATGCAAGTGTGTTTTTTCTGACTGCTATGAGCGTAGCGCGATACTGGTCACTCGCCTCCGCGCTCAAACATAAGCGGCGCCGGCCACGTTGCTGTTCTGCCAAATATATGAGCATTGTAATATGGGTAGCCGCTGTTTTCGCGGCTCTTCCTCACGCTGTTTTCTCAACTACGTCCACCATATCGAACGAGGAGCTGTGCCTTGTTAAATTTCCCGAAAACAACGGAGACGCGCAGTTTTGGTTAGGACTCTACCATGCGCAAAAGGTGCTCATAGGTTTTGTGATTCCATTGGCAATCATTTCGGTGTGCTACCTACTGTTACTGCGCTTTATCACTTCCAAGAACGTTAACACGTCCAGCGCCAAGAGACGTTCAAAGGTAACCAAGTCTGTTACCATTGTGGTACTTTCCTTCTTTCTTTGCTGGCTCCCAAACCAGGCGCTAACCACCTGGGGTATTCTTGTCAAACTCAACGTGGTACATTTCAGTTATGAGTACTACACCACACAGGCGTACGTTTTTCCGGTGACTGTGTGCCTGGCGCATTCCAACAGCTGTTTAAACCCTATACTGTACTGCCTAATGAGACGGGAGTTTAGAAAAGCTCTGAAAAAACTTTTTTGGCAGATAACTTCACCGTCAGTGACCAATATGAGACCCTTTACTGCCACAACCAAACCCGAGCACGACGAACAGGGGCACGCGCTGGTACCAGTAAGCCCCGCGGAGCCAATAGTGTTCTATCCGCCTGGTGTTGCTATTTATAACGGCAGGAACGATCTTTTACCAAACAGTACATAGAATAATAACCCAAAGTCAGTTTGGGGTAAATGTGCGTAATGAACAGCTGCAGTGTTGAATTTCTTCAAAAGTCGAATTAATTTGCAGTCAAAATTCTCTTCACAAAGTTGTGTTTATATCATTGGTAAATTGGGTTCACGGATTATGTCAAGGTAGCGACTACACCCTATTATTGTAGATACCATTGAAACCGAGAAGAAGAAATGTAAAACTACTCCCATTGTCATTCATTTTCTGTCAGGCTACTTGTACACAGTTCGCCTTTGTCTATCACCTATAGGCTACTAAACAACAGTAAAGAATTGTTACATATATGATGTTATTTACAATACACTGTATTTGAAATTTGGTTCAAACCTTATTGTCCATAATTACTCAAAAATTGGAAAGAATATATAACATCTTTGTTGCTTTACAGAATATTCGTAAATATTGAAAATGTGACCTTTCTTATCTGCCAAATATTCATCTCCACTCAACACTTCATTTGTCTACATGTGTAAAACAACCTATTTCGACCAGTAAGCCTGCTCAGTCAATGTAGGTATTTTCTCACTCATTATACAACCATTGGTCTTGCTTCATAACTGCTATCTACCAGTGTCATATGTCTGACCATGTATGTCAGCGGGACCTGAATGAGCAGACAAAGAGTCCAAACAGACATGCACACGAGTCAAGCACATAAGCAAACAGATATTCTGTAACGACTGGGAAAGAGAAGGAGAAAAAGGGGGGTTAAAGCGAAAGAAATATACCTTCTGGGTGTGACATGTGTTTGTGTGTGACTGGGTAAGGTGGTGGGCGACGGGTGAGAGGTTGTGAACTACAGGATGAGTGTTCTAACGAAGGTTCCAACCCCAACACCGTCCAACTTGCCGCCCACCACAATCCTACAACCCTGTCTCTGGAATAGATGAAAGCATAGCAGGGGCCTCTCAATGTCAGACATGATGGGACTCTGTGCATCCCAGTTCACCCAGACATGGATTTCCTTTATGTACCATAATTCGATTTTAAACTTGTAAGTGGTGGTGTTTCAGAAAGGGGGAGCGGGTGTTTGATGGATATTAACTAACAATGTGATCCCAGAGCCAGGACAAAATATTGATCAACTGTTTGAATTACTATCTGTGAGTTTCTGTATGCCATTGACATATGTGTATTAAAGCACGAGATGGATTAAATTATTGTATGGTTTATGTATTTCTACGTGTCTTTGTACTACAAATATTTTTACAGGCTTGCAGGTATGTTGAAAAGTATATGAACTGCCATCAATTAATTAATTTACTTCACATTGATCTGTCTTGGTTTGCTTTTCATATTTCTATAAAGCAATCCTTGATATTTTGCTTCATATTTGAGATGAGTAACCAAATGTAAAACTTTAGTAACATCCTTTTATATGATTCAATATTTAATATTTTTGAAAAATCATATCTTGAAAAGGTAGTTTCACTCTGGTTGGCTCCTGTGTGTAAGAGCAACAATGTTTGCGAACATTGACACCTTTTTACATCTATTTAAGATGTGTTACAATAGTAATGCTAGTTAGACACCTGAATCTCCCAAGATATTCACATGAATGGTTCCAACAAAAGAGGTGTGTAGAGTTGTTTCTAGTAAAAACTTTTTAGTTGAGATGTGCCAAAGTCTTTGAGTTATATCCTTATATACTGAATGTATGAGAGAGAGAGAGAGAGAGAGAGAGAGAGAGAGAGAGAGAGAGAGAGAATAATTGCTTATGTTAACATGTGATCATTACAAATGTCACCAGTGGTGTTGTTTTGTGTTTTATGACCTTTAACTAATGCTTTATCAATAGTTACTCTACAGTACTATTTGCCAGGCCAATAAAGCAAGACCTGAACTTAATTGAGAGCTTTGTTACAACTGAAAAAGCCATCCACCCACACACTGCAAAGGTATAATACATTTATTAAAACATTTTGATCATTATTATTCCACGTATCTGACAAAGAGAGCAATATACAAGCAGCCAAACAAGGACATGGTTGAAGCCGAGAGGACCACCACAATGACGCTGCCTGCGAGGTTGACCAGCGCGCCCAGCCCTGCCCCCACCAGGATCTGAGCCAACTGGACCATGCAGGTGAGGGCAGCGCAGTCGATACCGGTGCCCCTCGTCGGTCTGTCGCCCCCACTATGCTTTAGCAGGAGCTCCTGGAAACGGGGAGGAAATGGAAACCAATGAGGGGATGTTTAGTGAATAGAAACCAACAAGACGGAAGAGGCGACAAGGGAATGGTTCCCATCATTATAGAAAGCGTCATGACCGAATTGATAAGAAAAGCAGCTCACTGTAGTGGGATTTTACTTCACCAAGTCACGAATGAATACATGCTAAACAAACGCCGCTTCAGCTTGAGGCTCCAAAAACCTATGCATCTCTTTTGAGAACTGAAGTTCGTGACTCCACCCGCACAAACACGTGCAGTAGTATGCTTATCCACGTAAACCACACAACTTCTGCTGAGCGTTACTGGAATGCAGTGACAGGCCAGACATTGTGGTGGGCAGTTTTGTAGGACAGATGAAATGTATCTACCCTCCCCAACAACTCATTCAGTTATTGAAATGACTTCGAACGCAGGAAAATCCATTAAAGCCACCGATATCCATTGTCGAGGAGCACATTGCGCCCCTATTGTGTATTAATTGAGTGCACAGCGAATGGCCAGGACTTTGCACGGAGAACTGGATGAGATGTTGGAAACTAGGACGCTGGTCTTTTGTGCCTAGTACCTAGTCTAGAATGTCAAGAGAATAAGTGAGGATGATGTGAAAACATTGACTGGGGGAGTATTAGACTGCTGTGACAGTGTCGGCCAGGTGTGTATCCTACGGCAACGTACTGAAAAGAGCTTCCAGCGAGGGTTGCAGCCCAGACTATATTATGCATTTTTTTTTTTAAGTTTACTCTCAAACTTGAGTCCTGCGATGGAATGTTAAAAACAATTTCCAACTTTTCTTTCAGTCAATGACGTAAAAGTAACTCTTGTCATTTTGCCATTAACGAATTTACAAATCAGATAAATTGAATGTGTTGAAAGGACATAAGTGTCCCCCCCTTGTTGAGACATTTAACTGGTCCTCAAACACAGGGAGCATGTTTCTGCAGTGTTTCTGCAGAGTATTACGTAATCTATGTCCGTTCAGTGAACTGGTTCCTTTGGATGAATGAGGTTTTACTGTACTGTACAACGTTTTTCTCATTCCAAGGACACCTGGAACACCTGGTCATGTTAAACTCCTCTATGCCCGAGATGGCTACCACAGCACAACAGAGCGCCCTGCCGGAGTTGGGTTATGGTGCACAGATCAGCTAGTTACACAGTGGTATTACCCTGCCAGAAGGTTAACCCAAGCCAGCCCCCTTTCATCACCCTCAAAGGATTCAAAGCCGTTGCTCTCGACGCAAGACCTAAAGTGACGAGTGTTTGTCTGCGTCAAACCTCCACTCTCGCAGGTGGTGTGCGATTGCGCATCTGTGTGCATGCTTTTAGAGCGTGCATTGTCTGTCCCCTGTATGTGTGTGTGTGTGTGTGTGTGTGTCGTACCTCTTCCTCGCGCTGGTACTCTGCGATGAGATTGAAGGGGATGGTGTAGAGTGTGCTGGACATAACCCCGAACACGCTGCAGAGCATCAGGGTGGCGATGATGTTAGGGAAGAGGCCGATGAGGCTGGTCCCCAGGCCAAACACAAAGTAGCCCACAAAGTAGAGCCCCTTTAAGCCAATGTAGGGCAACAGCAGACGCTGCACATCTGGAGAGAGAAAGAGATATCAAGATTGAGAGAGAGAGAGAGAGAGAGTTTTATGGAGTGTTGGAGAGAAACGTGCATTTTCACACTTAATTTGAATTCCAAAGGTAATAGAAGAAATGCAACGTCCCCATTGAAATAATATAGATTTTAGCCCAATTGCTGATGCTGAAGCGTCTGCTTGTACATCCAAAGACAAGAAGCCATGCTGCACTGCTAATGAAACACAATTATGAAGCAATAAAGTCCCCTGCCCCTGTGTTGTAAATTTGTATTGTACACTCTATTATTGCACTGCTTTGAACATAAGCACCAAGCTCTTCCACAGTAAATAGAAGCAATTTCATAGCCGGATGCACAGTCTGCCTGTTCTGCCTTGTTCCACCACTGTCAAGCTGTTCCATAGCAGCCCCTCCAGTCCATTCTCTGAGAAATAAATGTTTTTTACTGTCTAAAATGATCTCCTGGATCCTAAGCAGTTCTGTGAATTGAACTTAGTTCCAACTTCTGACAATGTAATGTGGTATGAACCCCTGAGTGAATTACAATAGTAAGTGACAGACCGTCCCCTGCTGTAACACTCGGGCTAGCTGTTGACAAAGCCGGGGACAAACTGTTTACTGTGTTTGATAAACATGACCTGAAAATAAGACCGTCCCTCAAGCAGAAACTGTTCATTTGCAATCATTCAAACACTCAAATGCACGCGCACGCACGCACACACACACACGCACGCACGCGCACACGCACACGCACACGCACACACACACGCACACACGCACAAGATAACTTACAAGAGTAAAGAGCTGAGGAGACGGCGTTGATACACAGCCCCCAGCAGCCCACCTCCACTCCTCTCTCATATGTTATGTATGCCGTCGTATTGTGGCCCGCATACGGGTTCCCCTTGTACACAATCTAACAGAGATGAGCAGAGGATGTAGAAAATGGTTACTCTTAAACTGCGAGGGGATGACAGTTTTTGAGTCAATAATGGAAAAGAAACACAATCTTGGCAATTACAAATTGTCAAATCAGAGGAATGTTACGTGTTGGGAAGACCCAAACTTCCCCATCGTTGAGAGATTTAAGCGGTCCTACAGACTTGAAGTATCTGTCTGTGCTGTGTACTCATCCTTGTTATTATCATTACTATAGTTCCCAAGTGCAGCCGAACAGACAGCTGGAGCGGTAAGGATGGGCTGATTGTTAATTGGAGGCTGTTGAGCTGTCCTTGATTGGTTATCCTTCCATGTGTCCACTGGGGGGGGGGGGGGGGGGTTACGTTAAAATTCAAGCAGTGTAAATGAAACCCCTGGGAGTCACTTGGATCAGCATGCAGGCCACAGCATGCCCATGCTTACCACAGTCATGCTCATCATCATTAGATAGAAAGGTTCATTTGGCAAATCATCCATAGCACAACTCACTGAAATGCTTGTGAGTGACACGTAAAAGCATACTACATACACAGTCAAACACCCGCCCCCAACACACGCTCGCCCCCAACACACACTCGCCAGACTGCAAACATGTTGTACCTCCTTCCTCGCACAACCTAGGGTGCTCCCTTTCCTCAGCACTGGATCACCAGCTGTCCCTAACCCCCCACTCACCAATCACTATAAAGCACTGCAGTTTCACCCCACCGTTTGTGTTCATATGGTGTAGCATGGGGTTTGGTTTTTTCAGTGTTGGTGTGTGGTGTACAACACACACTCACCTTCACCTCGCACCCAGCTTCAACACACACTCCCCCAACACACACTCACCCCCAACACACACTGACCTCCAACACACACTGACCTCCAACACACACTGACCTCCAACAGGCACTCCCTCCAACACACACTAACCTCCAACACGCAGTCCCTCCAACACGCAGTCCCTCCAACACACTGTCACGCCGGGCCAGAAAAGGTAAGTCACGACCCAAACGCAGACCAAAACAAAACCGAACAGAGAGTATCAAAAAGAACACGGAACACAGGTTTGCTTCGAAAGCAAGAATAGCTCTTTATATCTACCACAGGGCGTAACAAAGGTAATGTCTGACAACAGACTGGAACAAAGGCAGGGCTATATAAAGGGACAAAGAAACACAAAGAGGCCAATGAAAACAAACTAACACAGGTGACAACAATGAAGCAATCAGGGACAGAGAGGTGCTGTTGCCCACGGGAGCTGTCCCTGGTGCTGAACTGCCCTCAGGACGTCGTAGGGAGATCCCGACCCTGACACACACACTAACCTCCAACACGCAGTCCCTCCAACACACACTAACCTCCAACACACATGCCTCTTCATTAAATCATTATTACTATGTGCAATCGAAGGAACTGTCTCTTGGTCAAAGAGCGTGGAGGTTTTATAATTAACACCCGGCAAGCAGACAAGGCAGGAAATAATGCAGTTTTCCGAAGCTGGTGACATTAAGATGTAAATTAATGCATAATAGGGAAGATAATTACAGAGGAGAGTGATTGATTGTGATTGTTGGCATTGTGTTGTGCAAACACACAGGGCACAAAGAGTCCCAAACATAAACAGACACAAACACACACAATGCAAGCCTGTTCAAACCAAGGTCAATATCTTTTTCTTTTTCTCCCTCCCACTTTCCTCCCATTTTCCTCCCTCTCCCATATTTCTTTATCACGGAAAGACACACACACACAAACACACACACACCTGGCCCATGAAGTCGGTGAAGAAGAGCATGTTGCAGAGGAAGGCTGTCCATCCCAGTAAGTGGCTGAAGCACAGGGAGCGGTAGTGGCTGGGCATGGTCAGCATTGCTTTGAGTAATGACCGAAATGTCATTTTCTTCTGGGCCTGCAGAGACACACACACATGCCCACAAACACACACATCCGCACGTTGACACAGACAGGAAAAAAAGCATTCAATTGTTAATTTATGATATGTGTTCAAAGTATTTAGCATAATATATGTAACTGTAGCCTGGAGCCTTGGATGACATTTTCTTTCAATCAAATTACACCATAACATAATATTCCCAGCTTAGAAAGAGTGCATTTTAATTTAAAAAAATGACATGATGATATGAAAGATATGATGCCAAAGCTCTGTATTGGATGCACCCACATGCTATGTTCACCTTCATTCCACAAGAAAAATACCAAACTGAAATCAAACTCCCTTTAACAAAGTAAACACCAACAAAAAGACAGTCACAAAGGCATTGACACAACGGTCTGTAAGATCAAAACTGTAGAATACAAATTCGAAATATGAACTTTCCCTTTCTTCTTGACGCATGATTTATGTTTAACAGGAGTATGGGTGCGTCTTTGTCTGTGAGAGAGTGTGGATATATAAAGTTATTCTCTTTTACGGGACTCCCCGGATCTCGTGAGATGCAAGGTGCATTGTTTGGAGTGCACTTCTGGTGAGGGGAACTCGGCGGGAAGGCCCTAGCACTTGCCCCAAGTCTCACCACCAAAACAGTCAGCATGACGGCGGGATAATAGGCCCGGAAGCATGACCTTCTCCTCTGCTTCTTCACGGCCTTTGCCAGCCGTCACTACCATGGAGCAGCCCTGAACCCAGAGTGGACTCCTCCTTCACTAACATGGCTTGACAGATGAGATGCAAATTGTGCTAGTGCTAAGCTCCTCTGTGGAAGACCGACTGTGGGGTTTTGAATGAGACGGACTGTGACCCGTGTTTTGGATCTTAACACATCTGTACTATTTGTTTAATTGAACTGTTTTAATTTTGTTTTGTTTCATCTTAGTTTTTTAGTGTGTGCCTTGTTAACAGGTCAAAAGAGGCATCATTTCCGCCAGTCAACTCTGTATAAATATAAATATCAATTATAAATTAATTAAAACATTTACTATTTATTCTGTGTCAGTGCCTAAGCTCCTGCATGGCAATCTAGTCTTGTGGGGAAATCAATTACTAAGAGCACATCGATCTTTATGTGGGGTGGTAGGGTCATTTTGACCTGCTGTAATTAGTTAATTTAGGAAAGGTAATGGACTACTTCAATCTAAGACCCCATAGATCATTTTTTTCTGAGAAGAATAGGTGAAAGCACACATGATCATTTGGTACACATGATGGGTCCTGCCTACCATTTAGTCACAACGTAATGGTGCTCAGGTCAATTTGAGACAGATAATCTGTATTTGTCCACTTTGCCCATAGAAACGTGGAAAGGGCAAAAACTAGCTCTTTAGTCATTACCGTTGAAATTACCTATATTCTGTGATAACACAATCAACCAATATGGCCCGAAACATCTTTAATGAGAGGGCCTTGAAAACAACTATTGAAAAGGAGTTCAAATAAAATAGGTAGAGGACGAGGATGTGTCAGATGAGGAGGATTATCTAAAAATACCTTTGAATATTAAAGCACATTTTAAAATGAGCTTGACTCGAGAGAACAACCCTGGAGAGGTCATGAAAGAGCCTGGCACCCAGTCCCATGCGGTATTCCTGCACCCAGCCCCTGTAGCACCCTGGAGGAGCTATGCTCCAAGCCTCTAGGAGAGCCCTTCACCCAGCCCCGTAAAAGCCCTGCACTGGGCACCTGAGGGCACATAGCAACAGCCTCTTTGAAGGGACATGCACCCAGTCCCTAAATGAGACCCCACACCCTCCACATTCTTGTTTGAGTATAAAAAAATGTATTAAAAAAAAGATGGTATGGGCGTAGCCTATTGCCTATCGCCAAGCAGTGGACAATAACGTCTTCATGTTCATGAGCAAGCGATCTACATTGTTGGATGGGGTTATAAAACTTCACCGATACTGTGGAATACTGCAGACATAAAATGACACCATAACATCACCATAACAGCATAACATGACCATAGCAACATAACATGACCATAACACCATAACAATATAACATGACCATAGCAACATAACAACACCATAACACCATAACATGACCATAACACCATAACAATATAACATGACCATAGCAACATAACAACACCATAACAACATAACATGACCATAACACCATAACAATATAACATGACCATAGCAACATAACAACACCATAACAACATAACATGACCATAGCAACATAACATCACCATAACACCATAACAACATAACATGACCATAACACCATAACAACATAACATGACCATAACACCATAACATGACCATAGCAACATAACATGACCAACCTCTTTGTTGGGCTGCTTGGCACTGGAGGTGACAGAGTTGGCTTCTCCTAGTGCAGAGAAGGAGCGTGGCCTAAGGTCAGGAGCTAGGACTGGCGCCAGGACAGCCTCCTTGGTGCCCAGGGCCCCGTAGCCATTTCTTTCTGTTTTGTGGTTCTGCAGTACACTGAGGGGGGAGGGGTGCGAGGCTGCGTCGGCCTTGCTCAGCGGCTGCTCGGGGATGCTGAAGAGGTGCACGGTGAGGAAGATGCCCCAGGTGAGGGCGGAGAAGAAGAAAATGACCTGGTACTCTGAGCCCAGGACCTGGCCCAGGATGGAGTGGCCCCAGTCCATGGCCCCTACCAGGTAGCCAAATGCTCCGCCCAGACCTGAGAGAAACACACACACACACACACACACACACACACACACACACACACACACACACACACACACACACACACATACACACACACACACACACACACACACACACACACACACACACACACACACAAATGATACACTGCATGTAACCTGTGGACGCAACTCATTTAACACTGGTCCAGTATCCTGTATGCAAGCATCTCTGATTAAAATACATCTTGAATAATTGTTGAAGATGTCAACTGCCACATCATATTTAAAAAGCAGACTTCTTGACAATGAAAGGGACAAAAAAGCCCTTCTATTTCAGACTTCCAACCTGCTAATTGGGACATGGCATTATCTTGTCAGCAGCTTTCTGGGCAGGCCTCCAATCCACAGCCATACAAAGTGTGGATCAAAGATGGCTATAACAACACACGGGTAGGGCTGCTGCAGGGTATCTTCATAGAATAGTGGCCTATGTATGTATGTGTACAACAGCCAGCTCCAAAATAAAGTGCACCTTAAATCCTACACAAAAACAACCGTCACACACACGGAGATAAACAGACACTCACACACATACGCGTCAGCTTCAGCTTTAGTTTCCAGGAATTTCTCAAAAATGATGTTAAAGACAGGATGTATTCTGACATTGTGACTGATTTGTCCTGCAGTCACCCAAATGAAACACTAGCGCATGATGGGAATGTATCCAGCTAAGAGGCCCTTGCAACTCAATCAAGGCTGTAGCTTGCATCAACACATTTCTGAAAATGTCTCTCCTGTGTCTATTGTTGCAATGTGTGGAAGTCCCTCCAAGGTTGCTGAGGGAGCTGTGCCCATAGAGCATTTGTAGTCACTGTGATGTTCCAGCAGCAGAAGCAGTCTGCTCTGGTCCAGACCGCACATCTCTGATCCAAAGACTGATGCAAATATCAGTGTTATGTGATGGGTGCTGACACCCATGAAATGAAGCAGGGACATATTTTCAACTGCAGCAACCTACAACAAACGCAATGTAGGGCAAGCCAGAAAAACATATGTGCGCTTTTTGTAGGTTTCCTAATGTATTTCTTATCACTTTATATGTACTATACTATACTAGGGATACTATTCTCACCTATAACTCCTAATTTGGCTAGTTTATCTTTACTCCCTATCTTTCACTGCAAGCATTGAATTGTTAATATCCTCATCGTTATTTGAGAACATTTTGATATAGTAAGATATATGTTGTATAATTGCATGGTTGTCTTTTTACCTGAATTGTTTTCCTTATTTTTGAGGTTCTTTCAATTTTGGGGCATTGTTTTATTAGACGTGTTTTTCTGAATCAACCTGCGTTCTTTATTGGACAAGCAACATGTTAAAAATGTACAATACAAAATAAAAAGGTTAATGTTATTGAGGGAAATGGATGTGACCCAATTTGGTTGGAGTGCTGCTGTTTCATCTTAATGTCAATTAGATTGAAGTGTTGTGTTTACCGGGGAAAGAAAGAAATACACAGAGTGAGAGAAAAATGGGCACAGTAAAACAGAGGGAAAGATACATTGAATAAACAAAATAGGCTAGGTGTGGTACTTTTTCATTTACCTGTAACTATCAAAAATTCCCCTGTGTAGAGAAGTTTCAGCAGTACACATACAGTTTGGTTTTATTACCTTTACGTGACACATTTTCAACAAACCGCAATAAAGTCCATTAATGTGTAACTCTTTACTGTCTATTTAAGGTAGTGCACGGCTATTGCTTTTAATATTGCATTTAAAACGAGAAATTATGTCATAAAAGTCATAAAAGCTCAGATGTCTTGTGGCAGGGGATGTCTGTATGCATGACTCATTCATTGCCCTAGCAACCAGAAGCAGTCATATAACTCTTCACTCCTTAACTCCCCCTCTATTGGCAAAGCTCTCCCTTTTCTCCAAGGTTCAATAAAATGTGACCTATAAATGTTTAACCTGAAAAATAATATAGATCTGTATGTGTGGGTAACCGCTCAAACTTTCATTTGGCGGGGATATTAAACATAAAGAGTTCCCCAGTTCTCCCAGGGAGACAGCGGCTGACAAGGTAAAAATATGGAGATTTACACATTTTGATCCCTAACGTCACTCATGAGGGTCTTCAATCCCGTCTGCACATTACCTTTGACTGGGGTTGGCCTATTTTATTGCAGCAAGAGTGCGTGTTAAAATGTAACTCTTTGTTGTCTATGCTAAAGCCATCAAATCTGAGGCATCAAAAAAGCCTCACTACCGCCCCCACCAATAACATAAATAGTTATTAAGCTGATTATGTGCAAACCTTGACATATTGCAGATGTTTGGCTTTTAAAAGGGTACAGAAGCTGTTTAATACCACTTGAATCTTATTACGTCAAAGACTGCAAACATTGATTACTGAAATTAGGAGAGCAGCAGGTGTGTGTGTGTGGGGAGGGGGGGTGGGGGGTCAAGCTCATGTAATGACAGAACACGCAACATGGCATTCTATGCTGCTATGTAATACTCTGTTTAGACCATCAAATCACTGACAACAAGTGTATTGAAAGCGGCTTGCGAAAAGGCTAAAGGCCAAATTGACTACCTGCCTGTCCACCAAGTCACTGCTGTAGTCAAAGGCTTGTGACCCGCGGCACGATAATCAATAAGGGTTGCCCCTTTCATGATGTGTGCCTTATGTGAAGAAGATAAAACAAACTCGCACCCAATAGCTCACCCACCCCGTAACACACACACACACACACACACACAAACACACGCACGCATGCACGCACGCACGCACGCACGCACGCACGCACGCACGCACGCACGCACGCACGCACGCACGCACGCACGCACGCACGCACGCACACACACACACACACACAGCCCCTCCCACCTACATACCAGAGGTAGTAGTGGCGGCTCCATGGGGTCATGTGCTTGGCCTTCCTCCCCCTCATCCCAGACCCATGACTGCAACACATGACTGGCTCTGGGCTGGATTAGCGCCTAGAGAGCACACTCACACCACCCTGTGCCGGCTCCCTCTGCCGTCGGTCAGCTGAGCTCCCTCCACATTACTGTACACTCGCAGTCACTGTGCATTCAGGTCACCATCTCCTCTGTCCCCTGCCTGGACCAAAAACTCACTCACTCACTCACTCACTCACTCACTCACTCACTCACTCACTCACTCACTCACTCACTCACTCACTCGTTGGGGCTTTGTAACTATATAATAAAGTAATATATTTATACTAATGTTGTTAGTAGGTGCAAACGTTTCCGTTTCTTGCCCACAGTAGAGGACATGTGAAATGGTTCATCTCCTAAGCCGCCTGGTAGAATCCTTCTCTACTGAAAATAAAAGTTGCGTCAGTGAGAAGCCTCTCCTGCCTGTTAAAAAACAGCAAGCCATATTGTCCACACTCTCACTGTCCTTTAATCCCCTCATGAAATAGGAAACAGATACACATTATACCTCCTTAGTCATTACCTACACAGGACCACTTATAATGCCATCTGATTGAAGATACCCACAGTTTAGAGCTGGTGGGAATGGAGATTGTCACAGCTCAACAACCTTGGCTACATGTACAACATGGGGGACAGTAAATTATAATAAGATTAAATATGCCATAAGCAAATTCTTTTAGACCGGATTAAGAAAGCGGCCGTCACCTTCTATGATGAGTCACACTAGACCCCAGAAGTCTGACAGGTAATTACTCTGGCGCGTGTGCAAATTAAACACCAACTAAATCTATGACAGTCCATGTTTATTTCATGTCTTGGTGGGGACAACCCCAGTCTAAGCGACAGAGCATAGCTGGGTTTTAATAAGCTGCTTTTCTGGGATGAGAAACCTATGAGGTACATGATCTGTGCACATTTTTTGGACTTTTAATTACCTTCAGAATAGTATGGTCATGGACTGTGAAAATGTTTGTGTATGTGTGTATGTGTGTGTGTGTGTGCTAGCGCCTGTGTTATTGATTTGTTATTGATTTAGTGGTTACCTGTGAGCAAAGCGTGGTAGTGTAAGCCTCTCTCTTTGTCGTGATATGAACACACATCAAACAGGTAGGCCTTCACTGGTCCGTCGATGAAGTCTGCAGCAAAGTCAAACAGGACCACTCCAAACATCACCACCACAATGGACCATATACTCCTCAATGACCTGTCCCTCACTATGGCTGTGAAAACACACAAACACAGAGTTAAGGTTAGACGCAAGCAAAACATAACACACACACACACACACACACACACACACACACACACACACACACACACACACACACACACACAAATGACCAAGGAAACGCCTATATCCAATCTTATCTTTCCAAACTTTAAAAAACCTTTTCATGCAGAAACCTAAAATTGCTTTTTGAAGACCAAGAAGTAGTTTGGTTCAAATTAATATAGCACTACCCCTGTTTAATCATGTATCTCAGCAGTGATCCTGAATTATACAAAAGCTGCATAAAAGATAAACTGCTCCAATGTTTCGAGTTATCTTCCTGGATAATCTTTATACCTAAACACATTTAGGCAAAACAAAATTGCTCTATCAGTACCTACAAGCTTTGAAGCTATTTTGTACTGCAAGCAAAATGTCATTATTAATACATTTTCATTGTTAAAATAATAACTTGGACCTGTACAGCATAAAGTATAAAGCACCGCCCAGCAGTACACTGTGTGTATTAGAAAGAAAGTCAAAATGTTCTTTAGCTTTGAAATTTGTTGAGGATGGTTTGAGACCAGAGGCAAAGCGATCAAACACAATAAATAAATAGATAAATGCCTTGCATTAGTCTGTTCGTTTCCATCCGATTGAAACACTTTTAAGGTAAATGCTACTTCACCTGCAACCTTATTTTTTATACTAAAAAAGCTTCATGGTTCATTCTTTGTTTGAATTGTTCTTTTTCTCGGCTTCAAGTAATTGGGAAAGAGATTGAACCTCTTGGGAAAAACTATTTTACAACTCGGTTTCTAGAGTAGAGTGTAGAGTAGAGTGCAATTATACTTATTTATTGTTAATTTGGCATGTACTCCACATGAGAGCAACACAAATATAATCAGCTTAAGAGTGAGACAGTGATCTTTGATAATTACTGCATCATGCAGAGGTGCTAGAAAAAAAAATCGCTGTCAGGGAAAAATCTTTTATCTCCAAAGGACTACTCAAAGCAACAGATGCATTGTTCATTATTCATTCAAAGCGACTACCTTTGTTTTGAAAGAGTCTGAGATCCTACCCAGTGCACAGGGGGTCATGAGAGAACCATGCCAATGTCAATTAAAACAAAGCGAAACAGCTAAATTGGAAGTGTAATGTTCTCTCAACTGACACAACACATTTAATCTAACGAGGGTTGCCAGTATTTGTGGAGGACATAATGCTGGAAAGATTCAGGCCGAGGCAGAATAATCTGTGCGACGGTTGTGGGCCAGTACTACAATCATAAAGTACACCAATGCAGTTTGAGTGCATCTGTGTTTATATTTACATCTATTTTCACCTTGGTAATGATGAAAGTAATTAGGATTACAGCAATGATGGTGATGATGATAACAATGCTAATGATGCCAATGACATTCTCCCTAGTGCAATTCCATATAAGGATCATGCTCCTAGCTCCGGGGGCTCACTCCAGGGATGTTCTACAGTTTTGTTCATTAATCAGTTGGAATGTCGACTGTGTGATGCGGAGACACTGCTGCGGGAACAGTCATCAACACCTTCAGGACGTTTGTGCCTGAGAGGGGTGTCAATGAACCTGCTGCCATATTTTGTGATGGTTTAAACACACTTCAGCGTAGTCATGTTATAGGTCAATGTCAAAAATACCTGTTGATGGGGGATTCCAATATTACAACTGTCACAACGCAGTAATGGCGACGTTAATGGTCTTAAAAACAATTGATAAAGCTGATAATGTCGCGTTGTTCTCACAGATACACCCTACCTTAGTTTTGTTTTCATTAAAGCTCTCCATCCCATTTTCTTTAATTAGTTTGACATCCCTGAGGTGGCTTATGGAAGCTGATAAGAGCCACGTCACCAGGTTCTTCAAAATCGAATCTTTAATTTACTATTGAAAATCTAAAGCAACAACAGTTCAAAGGGTGTATCTCAATGTGTGTTCCTGCTATGGGTTAGACAAAGGAGGGGAAAGAACACAGCGTTATCCAAATCTCAATCATCGTTCAAACAGTCCATTAAAATCACAAGCTTACAGCAGAGATAACCGCTGATGTTCCACGACAACAGTAATTTCAGAAAGATAAGGCGAATATTAACGCTTCCTTCTTATATAATAACATACAACATTGACTCAACTCCATAACAACCTAAGATTAAACATTAACTATCAGGCCTCTGGCCTAAAAGCTATATCGAGTGATATAGTATGCCAAGAGGCGAACTTGCATTGAGAGCATTTGCAGACAAGTATTGGTGGTGGGGGCTTGAGAAAACTGTATGTGCGTATGAAAAAGCAACCACCAAGGTATTTCTTACCCACGGTAAGTTTCTCCATTCCTGGAGAAACTTTCATGTTACTCAATTTAACTGACATTTTCAATGCCTCTAATCAACTGAGACATTGCCGTGGCGGTAGTGACCTTGACGCCTGACCTTTACACTTGAATGACCTCTCACAGTATCTGTCATAAATAGAGCTTTACAGACAAGAGCAATTGAGCCATTTGGGTTTTCTAAATGTCTTCCAAAGAGTCTATATAAAATATATGCACATATAACAGCGGGATGTTTTTGTCCGTTCTCAAACCAAATACATTTTAGTTCTTTTTTTCTACGTCTGGGAGATGAGGCGCACTCCCAAAGAAAGAGCACAAGCTCAGACAACAGCGTACAAAAGACTGAATAAATAAATGAATAAAGAATGCTATTATTAATACCAAACAAAATAAACCATTTCAAATAGAAAAACACTCCTTCAGCAGTCCTTCACATCTTCTTTTTCACCGCTCACATTGTTTATCCTTCTCCACTCTGTTTCAATGGTTCACCTCTAATTTGTCTTTCTGCATTTCATTCCTCTGACTGCACCATCGCGCTCCCCCTTCACTTTTCAATCTCCCACTGTCCCCCTCCCCCTCCCTCTTGCTCACCTGAGACCACGGCGTCGCCGTTCAGGAAGAGGGTGAGTCCCACCAGCATGAGGAGCCCCAGGGCCAGGATGTAGGGCCTCCGCCGCCCCCAGGGCGAGCGGCAGTAGTCGCTGGCCGAGCCGATGATGGGCTGCAGCAGGAAGCCAAGGATGGGGCTTATCAGCCACACCAGGCTGTAGAGGCTGCGGGGCAGGCCCACGCTCAGCAGCACGGGCGTGACGAACGCGGCCTCCACGGCGTAGCAGAACTCCCGGCCGAACATCACCGCGCCGTGGAGGAGCAGGCGGCCGCGCGTGCGCCGCGGGGGCTCCACCGCTCCGAACACGGCGCAGCCGGCGGCCTCCATGCTGTCCAGGTAGTCCGCTTTGGAACAGTCTGTGGAGTAGTGGTCCAGCACGGCGCTCACGTGTGTGCCGGGCTCGGGGAGCCGGCAGGGCTGCGGCCTCGACTGGTCCTCAGATAACAGGGTCATGGTTAGAAGAGAGGAGAGAGGGAGGGAGGGAGGGAGAAACGGAGAGACAGGGGGAGAGAGGAGGTCCTCTCTCGAGCTTCTTGGCGCTGCCTCGATGGCTCAGAGCACAAAATCTCCAGTGCTGCTCAGCTCAGGGATAATCCTCACCACTACTGCATAGCTGACCAATGAGTGGAAACACACCCCGGGGAATGTTGGCTTCGAAGAGAGGAGAGAGCGGAGAGAATGAGGAGATATAGGGGACGGGAGGAGAGTTAAAGGAGTGTCTGGTTGGTGAGTTGAGAGATGAATGAACCAACTTTATTTCTCCTCCCTCATTCCTAAAGGTCTTTGGAGATTCCTCAAAACAAAAGGCTTAAGATGACCACGTGACGATGTGTGGAGTGAATGCTTGGGAGTGTGTTTGTGTGTGCCTCAGTCTTTGTGTGTGTGTGTGTGTACATGTGGCCACTCACAAGTTATTTTATGTGTGTCCTTGCTTTGAGGAGTATGAACATTCTTTGTAGGCCATAGTATGCATTTGGGGTGACGTCAAAGTTCAGAAGTTCCGAGAACACACAAAGTCCCTGAAAGAACCAATTATGTAATCATGTGTGGTATAGCACGTGTAACATTCACATTTTGCGCTGGATATTTAAGTTTGGTCACTACACAGATGACTATTTTAGGATAATCAAACAGTGCAGGGTGGGGTGGGATCTTCTATTTGTGTGTGTGTGTGTGTGTGTGTGGTGGTGGTGGTGGTGGGGGGGGGGGGTTATATAAATTTACAAGGTAAACATCGGAGACTGGAAACTGGTTGGGCTAGCCTTTGTCTAAAGCTGGACAGTTATTGGCCAAGTTCTATATACATTCCATACAACTTTAGGATCGGAATCACAATCATCAGCATTGAGTAAAAAATTGGAGGCGATGAAAGTAAATATTATTAGTGGCCAGCTTAAATCATCCACAAGACAGGACGGTTCTGGCTAGCTACAGTGGTCAGCTGCTCAGAAAGGTCCCCAATGCTATGCTAACTTTTTCTGGCTCCACACAAGGCCTCCATTGTGGTCTGCTGCTGTTCATCTGCTCCCCGTTAGCCTGGGTCAAGTGATGGAGCATGTGACTCCCACAGGAGAGCAACGCAAAGGAGTCAGACAGGAACAGACAACACTGGCACAACTTATTACGACTAAAATGCCCTTAATAAGATCTTTAGGCAGAACAAATTACCTTTCTATTTAATTAGACAGATGAATCCTCTTCATACAAATCTACTGATTACTCCGATTTAGACATTTCCAGTATTACAGTAAGATGCTAGTTGACTGTTAAAAGAGCAGTAACTCCACCGTGTTGTGGCATCTATAGGAAAAGGGGAGGCATTATTGTCTTTGTTTAATTTAATTACAGAACAAATAAAATAAGAATAATGTTGGATCTCGGCCCCCGAGACTGGAGGGGCTAAGATATGAACCCAAAAGCAGAGATAGGAAGGATTAAGGGGAGCAGGATTATTCTGCAAAAACATACAAATGTAAATAAAAAAATATATAAAATAAACACTAACAGGGAAAAACAGTCTAACTCAGGATGCAAAAAGGACATAGGATAAAACACACGGATTGGTATTTAGGCCTACTTTTCTTCTTCTTCTTCTTCTACTTTCTCTATAAACAATCTCTATTATATAAAAAGGCTGGTACAAACAAAGTAAACACAAACAGAGACTGAAAACAAAGGCCTTAAATACAACTAAGGAATAAATGGGTAACAAATGGAAAAACGGTGAAACTAGGTAACGGGATGAATAAGGAAGTACTGTGGTGATCCAGAGTCAGTTGGGTGCGCTGGCGTGTCCTCTGATGACTGGCTGGGTTGTGATGGTGGCACTTAAACAGAATGTTAACTAGAGACACAGCTAACAAAACAAAATAAAAACAGTTACACAGTATATTGCATCCAAGTATTGCTAATTTTAAGCTTATAGTCCACAGCCCCATCAAATGTGTCATAGCAAAAGCTTATAGTCCACAGCCCCATCAAATGTGTCATAGCAATAGCTTATAGTCGACAGCCCCATCAAATGTGGCACAGCAATAGCTTATAGTCCACAGCCCCATCAAATGTGGCACAGCAATAGCTTATAGTCCACAGCCCCATCAAATGTGGCACAGCAATAGCTTATAGTCCACAGCCCCATCAAATGTGGCATAGCAATAGCTGTGTGCCCCCTAACACACACGCAGTTTTTCCAGGGTAAAGTGTGCCCTCCCGGGAATTGTGGTCTTCTGATTTTTGAATCTAATGTATTGTGGGTAGCTATTTAAATGTCATGAGACTATAGCTACTGAAGCCCCGTCAAGGCACCAGTCATGTGAGATAGTAGAGAGAGAGAAAATCCTCTCACGAGACTGTCTTGCTTGGATTCATCTGAGTCTGCCATATAAACATTCATGCTCAGAAGAATTACCCCCCATGCTCTTGCCTCTTATTTGGTTGGCTTTTTTAAAAGTTTACATTAGTAAACAGTCTGATTTCGCAACAGCAAAAACCTCACAAGTAATTTTATATTTGTACCACCCAATATGTGAACCCCAGTAAACATACCTAGCCAATCCTGAACGGAGCCAGGTTCCATCCTCAGTCAGGGGTGTGGGTGGAGAGAGTGCAGATGTCTGCCCCTAGCAGTAGCCCTACTAACATTCCACACATACAGTATCTCCCCTCCTTAGGAACCAGCCTCCCGATACTGGGAACGCATGACATGCTGAACGATCCAAAAGCCTTGTGTCTGGTGAAGAAATGTCGTGCCCTATTTGTCATATGGGAAGGTTGTGACGAGTGCGATGTGAAGTGTCTTAAGACAATGCTAATATTTAATAAACGTCTTTAAAAGGTGCTGAGCAAAGTTTTACTTCACACAGTTTAAAAAAAGTCTGAAAGCTCCACTTACATTTTAGTTATGACAAATTAAGTGTTTAGGTGCTGTAGACAGTGCACAGCTAAACACAGCTTGTGAGACACCACATGCTAATTAAATGTATACAGTACATCCGGAAAGTATTCATACCCCTTCTCTTTTTCCACATTTTATTATGTCACAGCCTATTTCCAAAATGGATTAAATAAAAATAAAAAAACTCAACATTCTGCACACAATACCGCCTAATGACAAAGTGACAAGTTTTTTTTAGAATTTTTTGTAAATGTATTAAAAATAAGAAAATAAAAGATCACATGTACATAAGTATTCACACCCTTTACTCAATACTTTTTTGAAGCACCTTTGGCAGCAATTACAGCCTCAAGTCTTATTGAGTATGATGCTACAAGCTTGGCACACCTATTTTGGGGCAGTTTCGCCTATTCTTCTTTGCAGATCGTCTCAAGCTCCATCAGGTTGGAGGGGGAGCGTCGGTGCACAGCCATTTTCAGATCTCTCCAAAGATGTTCAATCGGGTTCAAGTCTGGGCTCTGGCTTGGCCACTCAAGGACATTAACAGACTTGTCTCGAAGCCACTCCTTTGTTATCTTGGCTGTGTGCTTAGGGTCGTTGTCCTGTTGGAAGGTGAAGCTTCGCCCCAGAGCAGGTTTTCATCAAGGATCTTTCTATACATTGCTGCATTCATCTTTCCCTTGATCCTGACTAGTCTTTCAGTTCCTGCCGCTGACAAACACCCCCACAGCATGATGCTAACACCCCCACAGCATGATGCTGCCACCACCATGCTTCACTGTAGGGATGGTATTGGCCAGGTGATGAGCGGTGCCTGGTTTCCTCCAGACATGACGCTTGGCATTCAGGCCAAAGAGTTCAATCTTGGTTTCATCAGACCAGAGAATTTAGTTTCTCATGGTCTGAGAGTCCTTTAGGGGCCTTTTGGCAAACTCCATGCGGGCTTTCATGTGCCTTTTACTGAGGAGTGGCTTCCGTTTGGCCACTCTACCATGAAAGGCCTGATTGGTGGAGTGCTGCAGAGATGGTTGTCCTTCTGGAAGGTTCTCCCATCTCCATAGAGGAACACTGGAGCTCTGTCAGAGTGACCATCGGGTTCTTGGTCACTTCCCTGACCAAGGCCCTTCTCCCCCAATTGCTCAGTTTGGCCGGGCAGCCAGCTCTAGGAAGAGTCCTGGTGGTTCCAAACTTCTTCCATTTGCGAATGATGGAGACCACTGTACTCGTTGGGACCTTCAATGCTGCAGACATTTTTTTGTACCCTTCCCCAGATCTGTGCCTCGATACAATCCTGTCTCAGAGGTCTAGAGACAATTCCTTGGACTTCATGGCTTGGTTTGTGCTCTGACATGCACTGTCAACTGTGGGACCTTATATAAACAGGTGTGTGCCTTTCCAAATCATGTCCAATCAATTGAATTTACCACAGGTGGACTCCAATCAAGTTGTAGAAACATCTCATGGATGATCAGTGGAAACGGTACGCCCCTGAGCTCAATTTTGAGTGTCACAGCAAAGGGTGTGAATACTTATGTACATGTGATATTTCGTTTTTTTATTTTTAATACATTTGCAAAAAATTTGAAAAATTCTAATTCAAATTCGAATTTTTAACTTTGTCATTATGCGGTATTGTGTGTAGAATGTTGAGATTTTTATTTAATTTAATCCATTTGGGAATTAGGCTGTGACATACTAAAATGTGGAAAAAGTGAAGGGGTATGAATACTTTCCGGATGCACTGTATATTATTATAATTTGCAAAGAGCCGGCAATATCAACGCTGAACAAACAGTTTTTTAGGGAGCGTTTTGCTGGCCTTACAGCTGTGACTAAATATCATTATAATTCAGGCAGATAGAACAGCATCCAATCCCATCGGCTGATTGTCTGTCAGTATTCTTACACTGCTGTACCAAACTGGCCTAGACTGAACAAAACTGAACTGAAATGTGTAGGCCTCGTTCCTGATCATTCTTCAAGGCTGTGTTATGCAGGCATGATTGTGAAGGTACAGGTACTTTATTGTAACAAAGATGACTGCTTTGTCCTTTGTATCCTCATCTCAACACGTGATTTGCAAAAGATAAAAAAAACGACAGAAATTAAATGTCGTCTTAACCCTGAAGAAGTTTATGTTCATGCTTTAGGCACGCTTCTGACCTCATAACACCCCTTCATCTCCTCTTCTAAGATAAAAAAACAGCAAAACAGTCCTCTTGGGATTAGGTAGGCTCGCCTAATTCTTCAATATATTTTAATATGGTAAGGTAACAGAGTTGTACTGTTATGATTCTATTGGAAACAGCAAAAATTACAAAGACCCAAAAACGAAATAGACGTAGTTTTATTTTAGCAAATTCACAGAAAGATAATACGATCCAAGGTGTGTAATCACCATTGTTAAATCAAGGAAAAAGAATGAGCACTAATTATATTCTATATTATTATTTCAGAGGCTTTATTTTCAACAAGATGATAAGGCACAAGTTAGGCAATCTCAGGCCTTAAATAAATAAACAACTTTCCTTCTTTGAGAATGGCTTGATTAGCATCATTATAATCAAAGTAAAAATCTAAGAGAGCTATCAACATAATTACAATAATTACATTTCAATTGCTTGCCCATATTTCAGTCAATTATTAGACAACTGGATTTATTTCTCCAGCTTCTAAACCATTCAATCCATTAATACACATATTTCGGGCATCATTAACGAGGTCTATCTCAGACGCACTGAGGAGCTGATGGATGGTTTAAGTACCCTGGTGGCGTGTATGACTTATGAGGTACTATTTAACTGAAAATGAAAGATTCAGGGCAGGCCAGTGAGTAAGTTAAGCAGAGTTAACAACAAGGATAAAATATTTACTTGAATGTCAAGTGAGTATTCGGTTTGGAGGAGATGGCACCATCCTCTATAATTTAGCCTTAGACATGTTGCTCTCAACAACCCCAGCTGCTAGCATTTTGTCTATTTCTTCGGGTTTGAAACCATACTCTTCCAGGACTGGCCTTGTGTGCTCCCCTATAACTGGGTCGCGGTCCAGACAGGGCTGGGCAGGGGAGCGGGAGAGAACGGGGGCAGGCCTCGGACTCTCCTCCCCTTGGGCATCCTGAATGAAGGAGCCCCTCTCCTGGTTGTGGGAATGGGAGCTCACCTGGTCAAAAGACAACACAGGTGTGACACAGGCGTCTGTGCCTTCAAATATGCTCGACCACTCTTCCTGGGTTTTGGTGGCAAAGCACTTGGTGAATGTCTGCCGTAGTGCTGGCCAATCGGAGAAGCTCATCTGAGGAGGCAGGTCTGCAATATTCAGTCCCAAGCCTGGAGAAGTAAAAACGCGGTATAGAACGACAGATATAAGTATGATGTTATTCAAATACAGAGAAAGAGCCATGCTGATACTATAACCAGGCAGTATCAAATGGATAATAAAATGCATTGTAAAGAGCTAGGAAAAAGTTTTGTTATGACATTGAAATGAAAAACAATTCTCAGAAGCTTTTGCGAATCATTTAGTTGAAGGACAAGAAGTAAACTTTAAACAAATGAACACTGAACACACAATCGATTGATATTCCTGCCTTGTGTCCAATTGGGTAAAAAAAAAGAAAGAGCTACATCCCTGCGCCAAATTGTATTGATTTAGAATCCTCCGAAGAAAGTTTGTATTTGTTGGTGCACTTGCTGCAAAATAAGTGTGTGGGTCCGCGTGTGTGATTGAACTGTTAAATAGCATCAGGAAGGAATTCGACCACAGGGGGCCAGGGAAGCATGTTAATGCACTGGGTGTGTAATGTGTGGGATAGGACATACAGTATGTGTGAGTCTGTTTGAGGGATTTTTACCCTTTAGTAGCCGACTGTAGAACTGTGGTTCTAGAGCTCCCACTGCCATGTGTTTGCCGTCAGAGGTCTGGTAGGTGTCATAGAACGGTGCTCCGCTGTCCAACAGGTTTTCCCCTCGAGAGCGGTTCCACATGCCAATGCCACGAGACTTCCAGATGAAAGAACCCACGTAAGCAGCTCCCTCCACCTAGAGCACCAACGAGACGGAAACAGAGATAGAAATCCAAGATGACAGAGACATAAACACAGACACCTCAACTCTATGGACTGTAGCGCACAAGTTAATCAGGCACGATGCACCGTTGCGTGCATGACGGAGTTATTCTTCAAATGGAGAAGATGAGTGTGTTCTCCCCACTGCTCTCAACACGAGTACTAACGCGAGGGTAGATGGCAGGACAACGTCAATGTATTTTGGTGAAACTAAGCATATGGAAACACCTAACAGAGTTCGAGGTTCCTCTAAAACTAGTTACACCCTTGAGGAACTGTGTGTAGTACGGTGAGTTTACTAAAATAGCTGAAAAACGCCAACGCTAGTGACTCTCAGCGACCCCAAACCAGGACTAGAAAGGAAGTGTTTCATATGCTGGTAGAGAACAGCAGGCATACCAATCAAATGAGTGATTCACAGTAATACAGCTTTTACCCTGCGCCCTAATCACGGCCATGGCCTGAGAAAAACAGATCGCTAAGAGATGTAGATTCAGTTACAGAGGCGGGAGGAATACCAATACGACCATTAGGCTATGGGATGACTCTTTAGGGGGTTCATTAACCGGTGGGACTTTTTACAGCAAATTAGCATTTTCAGCAAGGTTGCTTGCAAATTACAGGATGTATCATTTGGACATGGTAGATATGCATGCACATCACGCATGCTCACTAGTATGTGCTGCAAAACCATGGTGATCCGGAAAACAGCTGTAAACATTACACAGAGAACATGTCATGTAAAAGTTAAAGGACCTGACACTTATTCAATTATTATTATAAGTGTTTATGCAAACCTTAATAAGATTAAAAAAAAAACTCCATTAAGATTTTACTCCTTTAGGCCAGGTCAAATAAGAGAGATATATTTAGATATGCCAATGATCAATCTATGCAAATATGAATTGACAAAAATGTCAGGATTGGTATCACAATCAATCCATGTTGATTAGATTTACACTAATATATCTATTTTACTCAAATATTGGTATTTTACTTTGTATTTGGTTTGCAAGGCCTTGTGCTATAACACCATCAATATCATCTTTACTGACAGGATACAACTGAAGCATCAAAGTCACTAGCCTAATTCTTGCTGAACTAGAGAGAAAAATCATGTAACCACGTTAAATTTACTTCCAAACATTTCTCAATTACCTAAAATATCATTTATCCTTATTAAATTTCAACACAAATAAACTCAGGGCATTACTTTAGCACTCACTGGACTATCACTGGGTGTCAAGTCAATAGAAAAGCAAAAGTAAAAAGACTAATCGTTCTTAGTAGCCCACTCACATGGCCCCAAACACCATTGACAGTCTCTTACTCGTTAAATGTGTGTGTGTGTGTGTGTGTGTGTGTGTGTGTGTGTGTGTGTGTGTGAGGGTGTGTGTGTGTGTGTACATGTGTGAGGGTGATCAGAGAACAGTAGACTGCAGTGAGGTTTTATGCTAAAATACATTTCTGCCTCAAGGAAGCTGTCCAGACCTGACATATTACGGAACCTCATGCGTGTCTGTTACCATTCATCCAACAGCAATCTGCTAATGGCATATGTTTGGGACCTAGAAATCTTTCTATGAGATCTCATTAGGAGGCTGGTGTTAAAATGTAAATCAGTGGCAAATAAGGACAGCAGAAACACAGAAACCAAAAGCAATTTCTGTGGATCTGTTTGTAATCTCCAGTTTGCCTGAGCCAATACTAATGTTTTATGCCTAATTCTTGTGAAAGAATAGAGCATTGTGTATCCCGCTGATGGGGGTTATTGGTGTCCACAACAGGATATACAGACATCACACAGGCCAAAAGAATGTGTTCCATAATGGAATCCTATAGCCTGGTCTACTGTAACCCAGGACAACAAAAACAGCGAATGTTACACTACACCACAAAAAACACCACCCAAGCTAGAGAGAACAATATGAATATTTAATGAAACAAATGTTATTACCGTAAATAATAGAACTCCAGCCTGCTGCTGTGCTGAATAACCTGCAAGGTCTAGGGATCATTACTCTGAGCTGTGATTAAAGAAAAAGGGGTCTTATCTCCAGGAAGAAATTGCAGCTATGGCCTTGAGTGTACACTATTATCACTGGCGACATCACACCTGCATGGCTTAATAGCCGGTGGTGAGTCAATAGAAAAGGGGTTGTAACGATTGCTATGCAGCCAAATGTCGCGGCAGCTGATTGTATGGCAGATCACCATACTTGCACTTACTACTCAACATGAGTGCCCCTGATTGAGTCAGTTAGCGCTAGATTAGATGTACTATTTGTGCAAATGCCGCATCAATCCAGTACAGGGACCCTTTCATCCTACAAAGAATCCTGCAGTGGCCGAGAAAATAAAAGGACCACTTGTCAGGATTGATAGATACGAATCTCCTGCAGGTTGACAGCCAATTAAAAACATTAATTTCAGATGTAAATCTGAGACAGACAACATGTTTACGTGCACAGGGCACTCTGAAAAGGTCACCTTGTGCGAAAAAAAAACAAAAAAACAATTTGCATGTGTGTCTACATGCAAGTGGTTCCCTTCATACTAAACAGTTGCGGATGTATACTTATTACTTGTTTTTTGGAATTGTATTGAAATAGACAATTTCTGGATGCATGTTAGTTTAGAGAGCTTGAATTTGCACATACGTCTACAGGTGAACGTGATTTCGATAACAGAAAACAACAGACGCATCAGTTCATATTTAAAGCAGTCAACCAAGAAACTGCGGCCAACTGAAGACTGTTAGTGTCGCAGGAGTAAATGTATTCAGGAAATATATAGCCCCCTGTAGGCATCATGGATACAACATCACATTACATGAAGATGTAAGCAGAGCTGGAAGGCAATATGAATTTAACACTGAGCAAAAACTCATCTCATCTCAAAACCTCATCAACATATATGGGCATTAACTCTAAGTACACAAACGTGGTGGCATTTATCGCTACCCATATCCAAATAGGGTTTTAAGGCCAAGGTAAAAAAGGATGAACGTAATCTCACCATGCTGGTATCAATGACCTGTCCCTTCCCGGACCGTGTCCTCTCCAGCAGAGCAAGGACTACACCAAGAGCACAGGTCAGACCCCCACCTGCAAAATCTGCCACCAGATTCAATGGAGCGTAGGGCTTTTCTCCACTCCGGCCCAGCATGGACAACAGGCCTGGGATGGAGACCGGGAATGGAAGAATGAAAAAAGGGAAATACAAAGAGCCATTAGTACTTCTTTGTAGGAATGAAAGGAAATCCTGTAGAATGAATGCCCATGTGCATACAATTGAAAAGAGAATACAAGGCCATCTACCCTATCAGCCAGAGAAAGGAAGGATTTGTGAGGTTGGAGAGAGGCGAAGAGCGAGAGATTACAGCACAGCTGTACAACAGATGGAGACCATCGAGGGAGACATATGTTTGTGAGTTGCAGAAGAATGATCTCATACAATGCCAGTTCACTCTCCCACAGTTATCAATTCTCATGACATTCATTAGAAGTAGAAAACAACAAAAAAGTACAGGGAAGGTGCTCATCAAACTGGTGTTTTAAGGCTGTGTTCAATAGAGCGGAGACATAAAAAATCCGCGACAAGACCATATGTCAGTCTCCGACAAGTATATTTCCCTGCAATATAGCAAAGATTGTTTTTCTTTCATTAGGAACAAATGTCCTTCAGGAGCCTACTTATGCACATCTTTCGACTAACAGTGTCTAAGCTCACCTAAATGGATGGTGCTAGTCATTTAGCTGTTTCCATTATGATAATGGCACATCATTTTGTTTGAGATCATTTAAACCCATTATGACCAAGTCGTACAATCCCTGGCCTCTTAAAACACCACAGAGAAAAGGCACAGAACGTTGAATTGAAAAGGCTGAAAGCCATGTTCCTTTCAAATACCGAAATAGGGATAACGTCCCCAGACTGTATGGCGGTGCGGTGTTACCTGACAAGGCGAGGTAGTTGATGTCGTGTCCGGCGGCGTTGGCGTAGGGTCCACTCTGGCCGTAGCCGGTCAGACGGGCGTACACCAGGCGTGGGTTCTCCTTCAGCAGCTCGTCCGGACCCAGACCCAGTTTCTCCATTACACCTGGAGACAGACCCAGGTTCTGCTATTAGGTTGCTTCACCTTGCCTTTTAGGAGCTCTAGGGAGAACTGATTCCCCATCCACCTCCACTTCTTTTTCGTTCACATCCTTATTTTATATGATTTATTTTGTATTTATGCAGGGGTAACCATGCAGGTTGGTGGAGGAATGTAGTTACATGGCAAGGGTTAGGAGGGGGATGGTGGAAGATGAAAGGATCTAGCCACATGAAGCAGCAGTACCCAAGGGGAACCATTACCTTAGTCTGAGTGGGTACAAACCCAGCATTCAAGCAGAGAGCAGTCTAAGATTATTAGACCCTGGCTCTAATTGCAGGGGGTTTGGCAAACTACCTCCCCAATAAAAACATTTGTTATTAGGCTACAATTTCAGAGTGTTTGGTCTCATGAAGTCTGCCTGGGCTCCCTTATATCTAAAATAAACAACTTTAAATGCATCATTGATTAGCAGTCCACTACTATCCACGGTCAAAGGTTAGTAACTGAAGTTAAATCAGACGTTACATCAATGCTTGTCTTCTCCATTTTATGTATACCTTTAGAATAACAGTGTTTTCTATATTAAAATGTACCAAGAGGTATCGCTTACCCCTAGAGTTTACGCTAGGGCTATGTATTGGCAATACTCTAGAGATAGGGCTCACAATTCAATATATTGAGATACTGTAAGAAAGACGATATATTGCAATCTACGCAAAGGAACTAATTAACCATTACAAATCATGAATATTGAATAACACTGCAGACTATAGGCCTAAAGTAAATGACCTGTGTTAGCTACTAACTATGGCAGCTAACTACCTACCGACCGATCCTCTTCTTCTTTCAACAATTCCACCTCATTAATCCTAAGACTGACCTGCAACACTAAAGGAGACCTATTATGCTCATATTCACCTTTTTGTTTTATTCTGGGGCTCCACTAGTCATTTCTCACAGTTCAAAAAAATCCTTATATACTGGCCATTCAAGTAGCACATCATTTTAATCCTGGCCTGAAACACACTGTTTGAGCTCCCCCCTAAGGTCCCCCTCCCTAAAAGCCCACTTTCTTCTGATTGGCCAACTTCGGAGATGCCTACCCAGGCCGCCTGTAGAAGATGACAGATGCTCAGTTTGCCCCTGAAATAGTAAAAACTGTTGAAAACCGAATGTTTAGCGCAGTCTGAAGCCTGAGGCTTTGGTTCACAGGAACTACTTTTACATACTTTTACCTCATTATTTGAAACTTTGGACACGTTTAATATGAAAATCTGACATTGTTACCCTACGTTTATGTCAGAAAATACGGAAAGCGCGGTAGGTCTCCTTTAACATATTCAGCATTTACACCAAAAAATCCTCAATAAAGTCCGGTTGTAAGTCAGCATAGACATTAAGCTCTGGGATGATATTTGGTGTATGGGAGAATACTTTGTATTAGATTTACAGCTTATACCACACCACCGTGCATACCAATGTGGGCTTTATACACTTTTCCCTTGGTCAGAAAACGTCCTATCTCCCATTACCTTGCTTCACAATTGCAATTTTTACAACTCATCTTTCAAATGGCCGTCTCATTCATAAGTGATAAAGTGTGCCTACATGTGTGTGCACACACGTGCATATACTTAGAAGTACCCTACAGGTACTGTACATTGGCAACTGCTGTCACATTCAAACTCTAAAGCTACGACCCTGGATATAATAGCTTACAGTACCTCTGGGTTTCTGGAGATTGAGAGGAGTTTGATAAAGTGAGTGAATACAAGAGTCATAAATGAGCAATACATAGTAAATGAGTAGGACTGGGAGGAAAGGGCTGGTCCCTAATAACCTGTATAGAGCAACGCTTGAAAATCACTTAGCCAATGGCTAGGTATTCATCTGCTGAATCAAAAAATCTAGGGCAACTAGATTGCATTTAAATGTAATGTTTGCGTCTTCAGAATTCTGACCTTTGCGGTAGGGCTCCAGGATCACATCTGATTGCACACAGAGTTTCCTGAGCACTGCCACACCCTCTGGCGTCTTCAGGTTAAGTGACACTGAGCGTTTCCCACGAGCTTGCGTGTCCATTGCTATGGCAACCCGCGTACGGTCCACACGAATCACCTTGGCACCAAAGTCGGACAGGATCATTCCACAGAAAGGTGCTGGTGCCAGACCCGCCAATTCGATGACTCGTACCCCAGCTAGCGCCATGATACAACAAAGACCTGTGTGGAGAAAATTATATATAAAACAAATTGTATTCATAAGGAGAGAGTTCATTTTGCTAATGCGACACTTAACATTTGTGTGTGCATTACATCAATGCATGAACCTATATCAATTACAATTACGACAATAACTTTCAATCTGAAATTGTATAGATCCCTCCAAAATATGACATAATATCTCAAAACAAACATGTATTTATTAGGGTAGTTATTAAAAGATATGTATTGGATTTGTTAGTATATAGAATTGTACTACTTTGTCAGCGTTCCAGCGATCATTTAATGAGTAGTTTTATGAGTAGTCAGTTTATAAAAATGCTCTAAGGCAGATAGCAAGAAAGGTCATACTGCAAAAAAAAATCTCCCCTCAACTGCACCTAAGCAATCTTACAGTACATATCTTAAATGTCCTGGTGTATAATATTTTACAGAAAGATCTGTTTACCACCAGTGTATTGGTTAACCCTGTTACCCTAAATGTAACAGGTTGACAATGACATTGACAGCTGACAACAACAGCTGTGTTGTGATGACAATGGGATCACGTGATAAGTATTTACAAAAAAGCCCAGAAAGTTATCTAAATGTTCTATTATTTATGTCAGTTTTGCTGGATTTTAGAGAAATGCTTGACTCTACGAACTTAGCCTGTTGACTACAAATTGTATTAAACGAGGTGACATGCTAGAAATTGCACTTCTTTATTTGCAAAAGGCTTTTACATCACAAAGTTCGCCATTGAAATCCAATGAAGTGACTACTGACACTATCAAAACAGTTCTCCATGAAAGAATCCGCCAAAATCGTCTTCATGGTGACCCTGAGCGAAAGAGCTATAACTTTACGAACTTAGTTTTAGTTAATGAATGTGTTTATTTAAGTTAATTTGTTTATATAATGATCCAGAAGATTCACTTCTGCACACAGAATGGCACAAAAGCAGTACTGAGGCTTCCCAGTAGATAGGCTACACATTGTATATCGCTATAACGGTCGTTATGCCCACCTTTGCTTTTAATCAATGTGACCCACTAGCCTTCTCCAAAATGCCTACATTTAGTAACGTGCACTTCTGACAGGTCAGGAGATACTTTCCGTTTCCATACAGCTGCATTGGCAGCAGGCAAGCACTATTCCTAGAACTGCGCTGGGTTTTGGATGTGGAAGATAAGCTGAAATGTTTATAGTACGAAATGTTCATTAAATATTCATAATACATATGTATTTTTCCATGTGCTGACAAGGGGAGTTTAAGGACCTTAGGTATTATCCTTGTACTAGCACTAGCCAGAAATGTCAACAGTCTAAACCAGGACCCTTACAGGCAAGTCAAAGTCCAACAAGGTTGTCCACGTACACAGAAAGGTAGAAAGACTAGCTTTAGTTTTCACACGTCTGTCAGCATATACTCTGAAATACGTCTGCAATAAGTATATTCATGCTCGCCAAACAGCATCAAAACAGAAATGTACTTTACAAACAGATTTGCCAAGTGCAGAATCTGTGTCAGAGTTCATCTGCAGAACAACTACCAGCTAGCCTAGAACACATTAACCACATTTTTACTCTGGAAGAGGCGAAACAAACAAATAGGCAAACGCATTAAACTCCTCACTAGGACCAATTACATGAGAGTTGGACTGTATCTAAATAAATGACCATAGTCAATAGAGGACTTACCTTTGACGAAACTATGGCAAAACAAATCTACTTTTTCGGAACGTCGCTTTTTGATTACGTCACACCGCTATGATACATGGGAATCAAAGTCTTTCTCTTTAGGCGAGGAAAGTGTTTGCGTATCAGGCTATTTACAAGAACAAAAATGCATATTAAATGTTCTATTTTATTCTAAACCTTGCCAAACATAGAAGAGCAGTTATGCTGTAGTGGTCTTTACCACTCAAGCTCTTTACTCGATTCCAGAGATTTGATAAATAATTGTTCAAGAGGCTACAGGCTTATCTGTAAAACTATAATTTGTGGACGGCAGCCCTTGCCTCAAATGAATTTATTATTTTCATATATTTTCCACACATTGTAATTCTACAAAAATATAACAAATATTATTTATAAGGTCTGCCTTCAATAGTGTGTGTATACACCGTGTGTGTTTGTTTGTAGTTTTGTCACATTTTTTTAATAACTTTTAAGAAAAGTAAATACGATTAAAAAAAAAAAAAATCTAAATTAAATTGTTATTCATCCAGGTCCTTTCCGCTAAACTATTAGGTCGGCTCTGTCATGGCCATGGGACAGCGTCGCCCAGAAGAGGACACGCCGACTATGGATTTTGTCACGTTTGTGCCCATTATGATTTAACTTTTACACTTGTGTCTTGTGGGCAGCGCGGTGGCTCAGTGGTTAGCACTGTTGCCTCACAGCAAGAAGGTTCTGGGTTCCAACCCCACCTGACCTAAGGGCCTTTCTGTGTGGAGTTTGCATGTTTCTCCCTGTGCTTTCCTCCGGGTACTCCGGTTTCCTCCCACAGTCCAAAAACCATGCAAGTTAATTGGTGACTCTAAATTGCCCATAGGGTGTGAATATGAGTGTGAGTGGTTGTCTGTCCCTATATGTGTTGGCCCTGTGATAGACTGGCGTCCTGTGTTGGCTGGGATAGGCTCCAGCCCCCCCGCGACCCTGTAAAACAGGATAAGCGGTAGAAGAGAAGATGAGATGAGACTTGTGTCTTGTCCCCGTTAAGTTCTCGATTTCACTTGTGCCTTTTAACAGTGTATTTAAGTTCAAACTCAGTAGGCCTAATCACTCTTCAATATTTAACAGCATGCGACCACAAAAACAAGAAAAGATAGAAACAATTTAGACAGAGCAATGCAATAGGCTACAATACACTAATAGAGACAATTATTTAATACAATTATATATGAATGCATTCTTAATAATATATTTTTTATGTTTGTAATGGCAAGAAATTATTTTTTTGTAAAAAATGATGCCCCAATGTTGACTCCATGGCTACGGTGTTGTGCTATAGGCTATACGTTTGAGCCTTATTTATTCATTTCATTTCGGATCTAAAGCAGTGATGTATGACATCAATAAAGCGACTGCCTGACATTTCAGACTTTTCATTTCGGGTAACGGTGCTTGTATTATTCACTGACATTCATATGCCCCTTGGGACTGGAGCCTCCCAGCATCTGCTTCAAGCTGAACATAACCACAGCTGGGTCTGGTTTGCTCAGTCTGCACAACTTCAAATAGATAGGCAACAGGGACAGTTTTATTCATTTGTGAAACTATCCTACAAAAGTTTAATACGACAGCAGAACTCAAAGTGTAGCCTATGTGCAATGCCAGAATAATAATAATAGAAGACCTACATCGGGAAATGGATGTTTAGTACTGAAACGGTCCACTTTACTGCTATATTGTAATTATAGGGAAATAATAATCATTCGATGTATGATATGATGAAGTATCTTGCACTGCTTCATTTTATGCTTTTACAAAAGCATCAGTAGCATGCTCTCATTGTAATGCATTTGGGTCATAGGCCCATACTGTGACGCAGAAAAAATAAATATGTCCATAAACGACAATACATATTTGCAAAACAAAAAAACTGCTCACCAGTAAAGGCTTTTGTCTTTATTTATTTTTTTCATTTATCTTGCACTGATTGCACTGAATATGAGTACAATTAGTATTGAGTAGATTTAATGATGTCGCTAATTTGCCAAACTTCCATGTGCTTACCCAAATTAAATCTGTGAGGTGATAAAAGATGTGGATAAAAACATTGAAGGCCCTGCTGTCAGGGCCACCTTTAATATTCACTTTCCTGTACTGCATAACAGAGAGAAATTTACATCAGGGATACAGTTGGAATTGGTGTGAACAAAAGATGCACTTGCCCTCGATTGGGATAGGAATTTAAATGGTCAAGCAATGTAGCTGAGTGGTTTACCTGAAAAAAAGTATGCTGCATTGTTTAGTGTTAAGAATAGGATTTTAAAATCGCACGTATCCTATCCTATTCATTGTTGTTTGTTTACAATTTAGTCATAATTGCTTCTCCTTTCAAACAGTAGTTGATTGCAGTTTTAATTGTTCATTGCCGAAGTTTTAATTGTGTCTTGATTGTGACCAGATTCCATCTGCAGGTATTGCAGACAGACCCAAACAGTTTTGTTAAAATTGCAGCAGGTTTAAAACAGTTAAAACATGAGTTCACATGTGTTCTGAGTTAGGGATGAACAGCAAACATCAATCCCATTCATTTTTACATGTGAAACTTTAAAACTGTAGGCAACCTTCTAAAGACAATAACGCCATATAGCTCATTTTTTCCTCAAAACATACGATGAAATAAATCATGGGCACTCAGTTCCAAAGAAAGAAGCCCACGATTATCAATGTGCCTTCTCCACATTTTACTATAGGGAAGGCGTTCTTTATATTTATCTTTTTTTTTAGCAGTTATTTTTCCTTACATATGATCCATTTTATTTTACTGTGTTTAGAATCACCTGCTGTGTTTAGAACCCCATGCTATGTTTATTGTGAGGGTGCTTCCTTTCCCAAGTTCCATAGTGTTTTCCAGAAATGTATTACTGTATAGACCGTAACACTGTTTATGCCCCACAGTTCTATATGTGAACTGTCTCTGGACCCCTTTGCTGCAAGAAGTGATGCATCAACCAACATGCTTGAAGCCAATGGGTAAGAATTTGGCCAGTGCATATGACAAACAAAATAAATGCGTAAAAGAAATCTGAATTCAGTAATTATATCAAATGTAATGTGGCTACAAATCGGAGTCCTCCATATGGTTGGGTTGAAAAGAGCTTGAAAGAAAGAGATGATGTCCCTGGTTATGTAATAAAGCAGTTGATTATACTGAGATTGAAATTCATCTTTGTAAAAAGTAAGGCACCTGACATTGACCTCTGTCACGAACTGGCTCTTGTCCATGAGTCCACACACAAAGGTTGAGTGAAGGGAAAACACTGTCAAATCAAAATAAACACGTTTCTGCAGTGTGAATGGAAATCAGTGAGATCAGGTGTGAATGGAGGTGTAGGGCTGTGGGGACATATGCTGTGGGGTGTTGTGATGTGAAAATAAACAAAGAACAAAAAGGACGGCAACCAAACAGTTCCCCCTACTCCAACTGGCAGCCTGTCGTCATCCAGCTCCAGCTTTATAGATTTCCCTGGCCCACAATCCCAGGTGTGCTAGGTCCAGCTTACAAACCGGCCACTGCTCCAGCAGGTTAACACCCAATCCCGCCCTCATGCTGCCAGAGTGGGAGGCTCGTCACACTTCAGCATGCAGTTTACAATATTGAGGATATATAGTACAGCAGTATAGAATAGAGAATGCCTTATTATAGTTATATTATATACTGTGGCTGATTTTAAATACAGCAATTAAGTTTGCATCAGATGTTGTTTTCAACTCTCATAAGTTGTGTTTCAAAAGATCAGCTGGACAGTTGATAGAGGTGCTGTCTCTACCAACAGTCTTTTACTGCATCGTTGAATAAAGTTTCCTCTTGCCGCCAAGTCCAGGGAAGTTAAGCCTTTTCTGATAACATTATAAACAGGTGAAACAGGCATATGGTCTTATTGATTTTCATCCAGAGATTGTCCATGCTTGGCATACATCGATGAAACAGGCACATCAAGGTCACCGGATATTGATTTTTAACCAGACTTGTACATGCTTGGCTAGAATCTTGTGTCTGACCTCCTCAGAAAAGTCTGAGCTTTCTTCATTTTCTCCATGCTGAGTGAATTTTATGTTGCACAAACCTGCAAGTTGCTTACCACAGGTCAGGTACATAAAAAAATGTATAATCACCTTGTTTCAATTGAATTATTTCTAAACACTTTTAAAGGTTGTCATCATTTTTCCTAGGCTAATATTTTAAGGGATGTAAACAATTTTTTGTGTTAAATAAGCAAAGATTTGTTCTTATTTCTCGGCTACATTCGTATTTTATTGTACTGAAACAAACCTACTTTATTTTTGCTAAAGCACGGCACAAAATGGTGCAAACATTATGTTGCAAGACCAAAAGGGTGTCTGATAATGAGAATTAAAACTGTAAGAGTTTAAATATCATGTATATTTCTTATATAGTCCTAGGGTTTTAACTTACCCCTGCCTCTTGGCTCTGCCAGTCAGAAAGAGCCCTCCTGAATCCTGTTTTAATGCCTGCCTGTGCATGATCTTATTGCTGTGAATATTTTACATAATTCATATACCCTGTGTGCCTGTCTGTATGAGTTGACGCTGAGTCCCTGCAAGATAGGCATGGCGATGGAAGCCTTTTTTAATGCTGCCATTGGAGCGCAGTAAAGCCGAACAACCCCATCTGTTTCTCATTTCACTGAGACTCACCAAGCATTGGCACTCAGGTAATTGGTTGTTGCAACATAAAGCTTAAAGCTTGTTTTATACTGGCAAATATTTCCCCTTAGAGATATGTAAATCAAAAGTGCTTTAACTTTAATTGTTTGGACAAATGTCTGGCATGAAGGTATGGAAATTGTGTATAGGTAAATGCTCAGAACATCTTGTGTCTTTCCTCGTATAATAGATTGGCTGGTCGTGTGTTAAGAAGATTAACCATCACATAAGCAAAAGGGGCTAAGAAATGTTTTGGGGATTTCTTTGCAACGTAAGCAACTTGACTTGAAATTGCTAGCTTAACTGGATGTTTTGGATTACTTCACCGAGATGTCCCTCGACCCGGCTGTTGAAATCAAGCAACAAAATTGCAAGCCTTTCTTAAACGCCATAACATCAAATGAGCGCACCATGTGTCCTATACTGTATTTTTAAACTTAGGCATTCAACTTACGTGAGTTCCATTCACATGCTCCTTCACCCATTCATCAGCAACCCCAGCTGGTGATCTTGTGAGCTTAGTCTTTATTCAGGTCACGGCACCACTGTAACCTGCACAGATCTGTCTGAATTGTATACTTTTTTTTATCAAACCATGCTAGTGAAGACTGTTGCTTTGTCCCCTCTTGCCTGTAAATGGTTTTCGAACCTGGATTCTGCAACATAGGTAAAGTTCTTAACTCCCTCGATTTAAGTAATCAAATTAATTGAGTGTACACTACTGTACTACTACAGCGCTATTGTTATATTATGACTACTATGACTACTATAACTACTAACTACTATTCCTACTGTAACTACCGTTGTATTATGATTGCTTTTACAACTACAACTATTGTGATCACTACTACTACAGTAACTAATATTAATTGTGCTGTTATTAAACTACTACTGCTACAACTACTACTACTACTACTTCTATTAAAACTACTACAACAATTACTACTTAACTTAACGACATAAGTATTGGACTCTTCTTAATGCATCCCACTGCAACCCTCTTGCAACTTCTCACTACTCTCCATTGTATTTAAGTACAATGTTGTTAAATGTAAACATCTGTACTACTACACCACAACTACTGTTCTATTATGACTACTACTACAATAACTACAACTTAGCTATCTTAACTTAATACTGCAACCCTCTTGAAGAGATGTACCTAGCATAAATGTTGATAAGTTCTCTCCTCAGAATTGTTGTGAGAAAAGACAATATGTTGCTTTCCGTGTTTAATGTGTGTCAATTTTTTAAATCTCTAATTATCTATAAATGTCTGTAGTTTTCCAGCAACCTTGGTAGCTCAGAGAGGAAAGTTGTCGTGTCTCTAAATGTCCTGTAAAAGCAAAAAGAGACGTGTCTCAAAGAACATCCAAAAGTGAGTCATAGTATTTAAGGACTATACCATCATGCTGAACCACCTTAGTAACCAGCAACCAGAAGTTGTAGAACCAGCAAGGAAACAATGTAAGTAAAGTTGCAAGGACTTCACACCTGGAACCAAGTGACAGGTTTGTGGCTGGGGGTGTGGAGGATGCAGGGGTCCTTCTGAAGTGATTTGCTCACCTGAAGTGCCTTTCATGGACAAAAAGCTGTGAGGTCTCTATGACAACATGCTCTTCATCTCAAGGGACATGCTGTGTATTGTATAGGGTTGACCCTGAGAAGGAGCCTAAAATGTGCTTATGAAACATCATTCCATTACGGCCAAATGGGGATAATGACTGTCTGATTTTACATAGAATTGCTTGGTTTCTCCCAATAAATCATGATATTGTCACGGCCTGGTCCTTTGGGCCTAATTGGTTCATTGTTTTCACCTGCCCCCTGTTATCTAGTTTAGTTTTCCCTGTTTTTCTTTGGTTTTTGGTTTGCCCTTGTTATGTATTCAAGCCCTTCCTTGGTTAAGTTCTTTGTGACCTTATTGGGTTGTTAATGTTACGTATGTTTTGTGAATAAATGTTTCTGGCTCCTGCAACCTGCGTTTGGGTCCGTCTTCCCGCTAGCCCTGACAGAATGAAGACACCAGCAAGGACCCAGCAGGTTCCCCTAGACCTCCTCTCTCCAGGTTTGAGGAGGATCTGGGGGGTTACAACGGGGACCCGGAGGACTACCAGAGGTTTTCACTGCAGTGCCTTCAGGAGTCCCACTACCGCCCGGCCCCCTACAGGATGATAGGCCTCAAAAACCATTTACGTCCTGGCTAAGGGCACGGCTCTGGACTGGGGACTCTTCAACTGGGGTTCCCAGACACCAGCATGCGCCAACGTCCTACAGCCCCAGCATATGACACCACAGAGGCCCCTCTCCAGACTGCCCCAGCCATACCCGAGTCAATGCTCCAGGCTGCCCCGGCTCTTCCAGGGCCGCGCCAGTGCCCCAGCCTCGGTCTCAGTCTCTGCACGACGTCCCGAGGCCCCTCTCCAAGTTCCCGAGGCCCTTCTCCACGTTCTCAAGGCCCTTCTTCAGTGTCCCGCGGTCTCAGCCGCCTTGAAGTCCCTAGCTCGCTCCCCGCTCCCTGTCCCAACTCCCAGGTCCCTAGCCTGCTCCCCGCTCCCTGTCCCAACTCCCAGGTCCCTAGCCTGCTCCCTGTTCCAGCCCGTGCTCCTTCCCTGCTTGGAAGGAGGAGAGCCCCAGCCCGCGCCTCTACTCCGGCAGCAGCCCCGTCTGGCAGAAGGGGGCGCTTGCCTGTCTTCACTTAAAGGGGGGGAGTCCTATCACGGCCTGGCCCTTGGGGCCTAATTGGTTTATTGTTTTCACCTGCTCCCTGTTATCTCACTTAGGTTTCCCTGGTTTTGATTGGTTTTTGGTTTGCCTTTGTTTTGTTGCCTTTGTTTTTTTTGCCACAGTTCTTTGTGTCCTCATTGTGTGTGTTTAAGTTGCGTGTGGTTGATCTCCCTGTGTTCCTGTTTTTTGTGAATAAATGCTTTCGGCTCCTGCAACCTGGGTTTGGGTCAGTCTTTCTGCTAGCCCTGACAGATATAGCCTATGTTGGTATAAATAACAGCCTAATAGTAATACTGTTAGTGAAAATTTGAAATCAACTTTTTATCAATCTCCTTAGTGTGCGTGAATAAATCACTATGGTAGACTAAGTTGCACTATCCAATTTTGTGGGACCATCGAAGCAGCATCTTGGCTGAGCTTTACATCTTTTTAGTTACTAAATAGCTCACAATGTCTGGGGAAAAAACGTCAAAAGTGTGGGAGCAGTTTGAACATGTTCAAGATAATCCCCCAAGAATCAAATGCAAGTTGTGCCGTCCGCCGATGTCAGCACACTTGGATGCAGGCACGCTCCACCCTCTGACCATTACCCATGGTCCGCCTACCGACGCCGCATGCCTGCATCCTGCTACAACCCTGGACTGCACGTCTGGCTCAGAGTGAAGTCCATGAAATTGGCCCCATGGTTTGTGGGTCCATTCCTCATCACAAGGGGTCATCAACCCTGCGGCTGTCTGTCTCCGTCTGCCCGCGATCCATGAGGAATAATCCCACTTCCATGTCTTCAAGTTCAAACAGGTCAAGGAGTCGGCTGCAGCCCTCATCAAGACCCCTACCACCTGACTCACCCCCGACTGCCTCCACTGTCCATCACCTCACCAAGTCCTGGAGTTATAGTAGGGGCTTTCAGTACCTGGTGGATGTGGAGAGCTACAGCCCCGGTGAGCGCTTCTGGGACCCCGGTCGCAGCATCCTGGATCCGTCTCTCATCACAGTCATACAATAACCTCATTCCCTTCACCTGGTTTCTCGCCCATCGATTTACCTGCAGGTCCTTCCCTATTCGTCTCTCTGTATAAATAACCAGGCCACTCATTGTTCGTTCTCTGCCAGATTGTCTTGTGTGTTTTGCCAAGCTCCCCAGGAGTATTCATCTCGGTTCTTTCCTGACCTGCATGTTTTGGGGATTTTGGATTCCCTGTCTGCCCCTTGTCGGATTTGTTTCCTGAGTGAAAGATCCCCTGGTTCTGATCCTTTCCTGTTTTTGACTTAGTAAACTGAACTCTCCTAGCACATTTTGTCTGCCTCACTGTCGTGCTTAGGGTTCTAACCGGCCAGTACAGAGGAAACGTTACAATTACACCTGTCACGCATACATAATAGTAACCGGTTCTTACATGGAAACAGAGACGGTGGCTCTACTTAAACACGCACCTAGTGCGTACAGAACTGAATTTTATTGATCAAGTAATCTTTGAACCCCCGAGAAAAACGTCTTAGAGAGATAGCACATCGACTGGGCAGTCAAAAGGGCTGGATAAAAGATTTTCTTCATTCCAATCCTGGCAGATAAAATCAAAACCAATTTTATTCTTTACATTTGGTGTTTATATATAAATCTGTGTATTTAGATCTGAAAGCAGAAGAGAAAATACTATAATTCTTTCAGAAGTCCAATGTTTTCTACAAAAAACTACAACTACATTTATATATATTTTATAAATCTTTTTTGACAATTAAGACAATTAAGGACTACTACACATGAAACATTATTTAGACGACAAACCATAAAATAATTGCCTAGTTTGAGTTCCTTTCTTATTTGTTAGTTTGAATGCTATAAAAAGGACATTATTAGGCAGGCACTAGCAAGTTATTAAATATAAGGCACATGCATTGCTGCCCTCTACAGGGAATATAGGCATATGGGTGTGAGTAATTGTGTTGGGCATAGAGCCCTTGTTGTTATAGACAATTATGTGTTGTAAACAAGATTTACTAATGTCCAGTCATATCACTTTTGCAAAAGTACACAGTAAGTATTATGTACAGTCTGAGTTTAAACTACTGAGCTCACCAAGGACTCTATTTGGGGAGTGTTTGAAAGTGTGGTTCACAGCATTTTCTATAACCCAAGGGACAGTTATGATTAAATGCACAGACAGCTTTCATCTATTCAACAGTTTCAAGCTTGAGTCATTACAGTGGCTCAGAATCTTGCATGCAGCATTTCGTAGCAGTTACATCATAAAAGGCATCTACTCAATCCTCAGAGGACGTATTTATCTGCCTCACTGTCATGGCAGGTGTAGTTGTCTACTGTGGTGGAGATCACACTGTTGAGCCCCATAGAGTAAACTTACACACCTTCAAATAGCCACCGCCTAAAACACGCAATCGCTTGTTTTTGAATAGTGTGGTTGCTTTATAAAGGGACACTAGTTAGTTGGGCTTGATGAGGGTTCAAAACCAGTCAAAGGACAAACAGTGTGTTGATTCTTTGGGGCCTCACCAGCCCCAGTGATACCGCAATACAAAATTCAGTCGGTTCAGATTGGTTGCCTTTAGTCACAATTGCTTCTACATTAATTCCCAGTTGTCCCAAACATCTTAAATGCTTCAATCCCCCCCAAAGTGACTTCAATTAGACATGGACTGTTTCATTTTGACAAACTGTGGAACTCTTGTACATCGACATCTTCAAGTTCCCTGTGCCTAGACAACGGACATTCATTTTGGGGAAAAGGGTTGCTGCGTTGTGCAACCAAAAAACTGTCAACAATAATAGCAAACTTTTAAAATGTCATTGACAGATTGGTTGCATCAAACACATTTGTAAATTGCAGTAATTCTCCCCACTTGCTTATGGAAGGGTTCTGAGATTTATTGCACAATCTGCAATACCGCTCATCCAACAATGGGATTTTGAAACTGAAGTTTTTAACCTCAGTGCAGGGATGTTTTGGCTTAGGGCCTATAGCTTATTTTTTGTATCCCTAAATGAATCAGTAAGATGCAACCTGTAGACATGATTTCACAACCACACAGGAGTATTCAAACTTTGAAAGATTTAGAAATACGTAGCAATTTCAGGAACATTTTGTCCTATTATGGTAAATTGTCAATATTCCATTGCTCTCAATTGTATTTTACTTTATTGTAACTGTCTGAAACAACAACACAGGAGCTAGGAACTTAACATCGTAAGAGTTAGTGCGCCTTTTTTTGAAAGAAATATTCCTTTAATCACAATATGAATGGGACATACGGTCACGGGGGCATTGCAAGGATGACGTCACCTGCCTAAACCGGAGAACAATCCCTATGCGAGCTTCCGAGGAATCACAGGGCACTTCAGAAGCCCAACTTTTAATTTATTCAGGCCAACCTAGGCCAGTGTATTGAGACGGGCTTTTTAGTTAGCTTTGTCGTTTTTTATACATAGTATGTTTTACATGGTTGTAGACTGTACGCATATTTTGGCTACAAAGGCGACTTAAAAGTTACATACCGGTCTTTGTATCGATCTCTTTCAAGCAATTCCAAATAGGCTAGTCCAACTTTACTCGGTAAGTGCATGTTAGTACGAATGTTTTTCTGACTCTCTGTTTGTTGGTAGCCTACATATGTAAAAAAAATGTGTATTCCTTTAATTGTAGTTTGAACAAAAGTACAAGCGATTAAACGTTGTTGAATAACACGAAGTAGGACAGCAAATAAATTAACCTACTGTGACAATCCATCCTTCAAAGTAACATTGTTTCTTGTGTTCTTATATCTTGCGCGCGATTGCTTGTATTTGGCACCACTTATGCATCACGTCTTGATTGCACTGACTGATGTTGCCATTTATAGATATATCACGGATAGGTTACACTTCAGCGTTATCAAGGCTCCTAAGACTATTGTGGTTTATATGCAACCTGATCAAGTATTTGCTACTCTTATAACCATAAACCAGACCATAAACTTCATCATGTCCAATTAGTCTTAAAAACTCAAATGCAACTTGAAATAAATCGTTTTTTATATAAGATATGTGCGGATGTTTTAACTTACTAGATGCTAACCTTGCCATAGGGTTTACAGATCGTTTTAAATATGGGGTGAAATGAGGTGCAAGAGGACCTTACTGTTGAGTGCCAAAAATAATTTCGACAAATTACATGATCTCTTATGATTAAAGACAAACAATCCAGAGTGTCTTGGAGGTTGTTGTAGGCTGTGCCGTCTCTGCAACATGATGCCTTCAATGTGTCAAATGGCATGATGGAATCTGGAGATTACCAGTCCTTTTTGGAGTGCAATGTTAGACTTGGTGTCAGAGGGGTGGGTGTCCATTGAAAGCCATGAGTCTTTCTGCTGGGCTCTAAAACAACTTCCTGGAAGGATTTAAGACAAGAGTGTGTGCAAAGAACCAAGAAATAGATACAGTTCTAGATCCGATTTAAACACAGCAAAAAAAGCAGATGAGCCAGCCAAACTGCTTGTAGAGAGGCGTGGAAGCTCATCAGTAGCTACAACAAAGTTGGTTGATTGCAGTTACTTTGACTGAAGGCTATGGTACCAATATTATTTGTGTGGATTATTCAAGATATTTTGTGTCTACCACTGCTAACTGTTGTTTGTTTCACAGGCTCTCCTCCTGACTGAGTAGGTGCTTGCATGGACCAGACGAAACATGAAGAGCCTTAAAGCCAAGTTTAGAAAGACTGACGTAAGACTTTAAATTTTGTTTGGCAGGGGTATGGGCGGTTGTGTGTGTGTGTGTGTGTGTGTGTGTGTGTGTGTGTGTGTGTGTGTGAGGTTGCTTGGTGTCCAAGTGTTCAAGTGAATTGCATGCACTCAGGTAGACACACTCATATACTTATCTGTATGTACAACACACACACACACACACACACACACACACACACACACACAGAGTCTGGGTTGAGTTCGACTGAGTCATTTGGGAGGGACATGTCTACAACTTGTTTAAGATGAATCATTTCACTGTTAACGCTGAAAAATAGAGTTCATCTAAATAAGTCCGGATCATTCAAGTCTGAATCATTCAAGAAAAGCTGTCTTTCTAATTCCCTAACAAAATGTAATGTAAAATGTAAAGTTTGGAGGGATTATTCCATATTGGGACAGTTGTCTTTTAAGTGAGGTCCTCGACAGGAAGCAAGACGCCTGTGTCAAGGGTGACTCATCATTTGTCAAGGTGATCATTTAGGGTTGGGAGAAATGCTAGAGAGGAAGAGTTTGTCTGGCTGGCTTCTTAAATGTAAATGGGCCATGACTGTATTATTGACCTAATGGATGTTGAAAGGGATGGTTCAGGATCTTTTATGTCCTCAGTGTTTCCTGAAAATGTCCCAACCCGCCAAGAACATCCACTTTGACTGTTAATAGTTTTTTGTTTTTCTCCCACTGGCCATGTAGTTACGTGTTAACAGTTTGACTAGAAAATGTATATGACAAAAAAACGTTTCCTCAAAGATTCAGTTAGCCGTAAGGTACCACATCCCCTTACCTGAACTACCCCTTTAAGATATGGCTTGGGTCTGGTTAAACCAAATTAGTTTCTCTCACAGACCTTAAACCGGGACATATAGTATTTCAAAGTAGGTGTTTTTTCAGGTCTGTTGATAGACAGCGATGTGAAAGGGGGGAGAAATTAGAGTTGAAACCACCCAGCAAGCAACTCTGCCAGACTGTTTTCAGCGTTTGGTGTGGCACTTTGTTTCTTGGCCTAGCTGCTTTACATGGATTTTGTTTACGCTTTTGTAAATGTTCCATTAGTTGTGTGTGGTGATTATATTCTATTGTGCAGCGCTCCCTCCCCTATTTTAAGTCTCAGTGGGGCCCCAGCAGGGAATTTAACAATGACATAAAAAGTACACATTTTAAGTCGAGGGGTTGCTGGAGATGGCGTACGCTGTTAGCATGGGGGCAACTGGGTCACAGTCGCGTTGTCTTACTCTGTACAAATTCAAAGACATTTTCACTCTGCTCAGAAATGAACAACTGAAAACAAGATTGTAATTGATTCACCTGTAAATGATGGGGTGAAATAAAGCAGGAGAATTGTTGCCTTTCAGTTGGGTTAAATAGCAATTCGTTGGACGTCTAGATGGAGGTGATTATTATGAATGTTGCTTAGAAACAGTGCGGCCTGCATTCTTTTGTGTTCAGTACCTTTCTACTTTTAGAAGCTTCACACCCACATAGACCTCTTCAGTCTATCACTTTGGTAATGTTCCTGTTCTGTTTAGACATGCCATTTGTGTGGAAATCGGCAGTGTAGGTCTCTAGCAGTCCAAAAACAAGGCGGTAGAATGAAAACAATGCTATTCCCTCTCACTTAATTTTTAGGATCCCATCCTTGTTAGAAGGGCAAGTATGAAGAAGAGTATTTACAAATCGTTATTGAATCCTGCTGAAAATGCTCTTCAGATGTTCCTTACTGCCCTACTTTCTGCTTGCCAGAGTCTGCAAGGATGGGTTTGACTCCAACAGCCTTATTTGTGTGGATTATGGCAACACCGCTCCTGCTCTCGTTGCCAGGTTGATGCAGTGAGACAGTGAGGCCAAGTGTTTTTGGAATACAATTTGTTGATGATAGATTGAGTCTGAGTCTAGAGTGAATGAAAGGTCTGAGTTATTAAGTATAACAACCACAGGCGTCACATTTATGTGAGCTTTACTTTGAAAGTGCTCGATAAATAATAGGGGTTTCAATCTGAATTGAATGGCTCTTGACCCAGTATATATTATATAGTACTACAGTACAGTAGGCACATGTGTGAATGGGTGTAAACCTAACTGCAATGGAACCATTGGAACCACAGCAGTAACCTGGTCCTCCACTGCCCGTTTTGCTTTGCTCCTTTTTATTAGTGTGGCGACTAGACTAGTTAGGCACCACATTTCTCGCAGGTGATTGGATCAGTCTAATAGCATCATGTTTTGTCTTTAACCGATCGAAACGTCATTTCAGAAGTGTTCCGAATGGATGTCGGCAATACTTGTCGTTTCTGCAAAAAAGAATGTGTGCATATTCAGTTTTCAAAGCAGTAGGTCTTATTACGTCGCTGTGCCTTACAGTTGTGGATATAATAGTCATGTCCAAGCAAGAGACGCTGTTTGTTTTTTGAAATATGCGCGGCCATTTGTCAGTGTCACCAGCGAAACTCGACCCGGCACAGCCCTCTAAAGGCTGATTGGTGCGCCCAATTCTTGTCTGAAAGAAAGTGGATTCCATGGCAGCCTGGCCAGATGGGTCTGCAGTGAGAGAAACAGAATGTGAGCACGTGAGCAGGCTGGTCCAAGCGGACTGCCACAGAAAAAATGCCTCGTCTACAGGACTTTGTGCATCCCGTGCTGTGCTTCCTATAACGGCCTAATCAAAACCACTAGGTAGAAAATCTCTCCCCAGGTTCTTTTTTTGGACTCTGTGTGTGTCAGTTGTTTTATTGTACAAGAATGTGAACCCGAGCGCCAGACATTCATTCTCGTATGAAACAAGAGAAGTGGAATGCCAGCATAAACAGCTTTTTTTAACTTTCAAAATAAGTCCTTTGCCAAATGTTCTTCAGTGACTTTTGGCCGAGTTCTCTGTAATTTTGTGTGTGACGCTAGATGCTTTACCCTGAACGTTCACTGCGGCTTCTAAGGGCTCTGAATCTAACAGACAACCTATTGCAATGCTCTGATGTGTGCGTTACGAGAACTAATGAGGCTTTCTGCAGGTATTCTCAGTTCAAGTGGAGGGGCTTTGCTCTGCAGTGTACCACTGTTGGAAGTATTTTAATTGTCCAAGGCTTCCGTGTTAAGCATAATCACTTAGGCTGCATTTACAAAAGAGCCTTTTGAACTTTATGTCTCTATGTAAATAAAATGAAACATTATAGTATTCAATATAAATTAGACATTGTATTGAAACAAGGCAGGAATAATAACCGGGGTAATCATTTCATGTAAAATTGACCCGGCCAAACAAACAGAATTATTTCAATTTGCATAATGGAATGATACCTGCAAGAGAGGGAGGGAGGGAGGGAGGGAGGGAGTGAGGGAGTGAGGGAGTGAGGGAGTGAGGGAGTGAGTGAGTGAGTGAGTGAGTGAGTGAGTGAGTGAGTGAGTGAGTGAGTGAGTGAGTGAGAGAGAGAGTGTGTCTGTCTGTCCCTTTTCTCATGGACTCTTTCTATTAGTTGATACAAAATGTTGATATCCTGATCCATAAAGAGAGTGTGCGAGACAGCTCTGGCTCAGTGTGCTCAGGCCTCAGTAAGGCTGTCTATGGCTGCTGGCCATACTGTTTGTGGCTTCTAGCTTACCCTGCTGGCTTCCAAATATTCTTACAATGCTGTGTTTTTTTCCAGTCAACAAATGGTTATGGATCATCACCCAAAGCAGCCTTTTCACATCTGACCTGCATTCGGTTTTAATCCGAGGTGCCTTCCTTTATGACTCTAAAGCCATGATAAGATTACATAAATGCCTATACAGTAACTGTAGTAGTCCCTGCATAACCAGAAGTTAGACTTAGTTACACTCTTTTTAAAGAGTGGGATTGAAAGAGAGCCAACATTTCATCCAGCCCGACATGCCTAATGTTATCATGTGGTGTTGTTACTATTGTGCATTCCCAGTCCCTGTATTACCCCTCACCCATCCATACACGCCTAATATTATCATGTGGTGGTGTTGTACTATTGTACAGTCCCTGTATTACCCCTCACCCATCCATACACGCCTAATGTTATCATGTGGTGGTGTTGTACTATTGTACAGTCCCTGTATTACCCCTCACCCATCCATACACGCCTAATGTTATCATGTGGTGGTGGTGTACTATTGTACAGTCCCTGTATTACCCCTCACCCATCCATACACGCCTAATGTTATCATGTGGTGGTGTTGTACTATTGTACAGTCCCTGTATTACCCCTCATCCATCCATACACGCCTAATGTTATCATGTGGTGTTCTTCTACTATTGTACATTCCCAGTCCCTGTATTACCCCTCACCCATCCATACCAGCCTATTGTTATCATGTGGTGTTGTTACTATTGTACATTCCCAGTCCCTGTATTACCCCTCACCCATCCATACCAGCCTATTGTTATCATGTGGTGTTGTTACTATTGTACATTCCCAGTCCCTGTATTACCCCTCACCCATCCATACACGCCTAATGTTATCATGTGGTGTTGTTACTATTGTACATTCCCAGTCCCTGTATTACCCCTCACCCATCCATCCATAATGTTATCATGTGGTGAGGTTGTACTATGGTATATTCCCAGTCCCTGTATTACCCCTCACCCATCTATACCTCCCAGCACCCTACTTTACCCTTCTCCCAGCTGCCAGACTTAGAGGGATTACTCAGGGCTTGTCCTTGGACACAAGCATATTGTACGCACATGCACACAGACACACAAAGCGTGCACACACACTCACGCTGCGCCGCCGTCAAGCCACCAGGCCGTCTAATTGCTGCTTGTGTGTGTGCCAGTGGATTAGACATCCTTCCTCCTCCTCTTCCTCCTCCTTCTCCCAAACACAGCTGTCTTCCAGCCAGCCAGCCAGCCGCTTGGTAAATAAAAAGAGCTACAGGTCTGGAGCTGTTCCCTCTCCAAGGCACAGTAATTGGGCTGCCTCCCCGCATGTCCCTTCATACCCTAACCGTGCATCACGTGCACCCCCCCGTCAGACCACCCGCTGAAGACATCACCTATGGTGCCTAGGAGGAGGCCTGTTCCGGTTACCTTACCCTGCCAAGGAAGGGACCGCTTTTTGATTATCCGCGCTGTTCAACTCGACCGGGGGCAAGCCGTCTTTCAGCAGCTGCAGGGCACGATGGGTAACCAGGCCAGCACAGCTTAGCTCATCGAGGCTTCATTCTGCTCGTCTCCGTCGGGCTTGGCTCAGGTCAAAAGAAGGGTATTAGTGTGGAGAGTGTGCTACAACACTGGGCTTTACTGTCAGGGGGATTTTAATCTGGGGGTCTCTGAGGGGGGTCTCTGCGGCAGGACAAACACTGGGACCCTCTGGGAGTCCAATAAAGCAGGCCATGTGGTCGCCACTTCATCTCCAGTTAATGTGAGCCGCGCCACATTGATAAACTGGCACTCAGCCTAGTGATGGGATGAGAAATGTCATGGAATAGAGTGTGTACATTTTCACACACTCATTTATTGACATTTCTTGTGGAAAGTGTTTGTGTGTATTTCTGAAAAAATAAATAGTGTGCTTGTGAGTGTTGCATTTATATAAAAGTGTGTGTGCGTGTGTGCGTGTGTGCGCGTGTGTGCGTGTGTGCGTGTGTGCGTGCGTGTGTGCGTGCGTGCGTGCGTGCGTGCGTGCGTGCGTGCGTGCGTGCGTGCGTGCGTGCGTGCGTTTGTGAATGTTCCGATGAACTCATGGGAGTAAATCAAGTGTTGCCGGCCTCCCTTAACTGACATGGCTGGAGCCAAGGTTCTGCACAGGGTGAGGTAATGCTCCACACCACTGGTCACTGATAAAGACGTGGGCAGCAGACGGCGGAGAGAGGGAGTTTGGAGGGAGAGGGGGAGCTCAAGAGAGGAGAAAGATGGACGACAGTGGGCACGGAGCAAGGCAGAGGAGAAAATAGACGTGTGGAGTGTGGGAGAGAGTGAGAGAGACAGTGTGTGGAGTTGAGGGGGGGGGGGGGGGGGGGGGTTGGGGGGGTGTGATGGTCTGATCCCGAAGGACCACTCCAGATCGATAGAGAAGCTTTGTGAGATCCTTTGGTTTTTAGGTTGCCTGGGAGCGTCTTGTGTTTTTTCTTCAGATATGAACGGTTACATGTTGGTCAGCTTGAAAAATGTGCTTGTCAACCTTCAGCTGGGACCAAAATGAATCACCTTACATAGGCTTGAGTGTTCACCGTACTGTACTGTTTGTGTAAGAGATGCAGGGAGAAATGAAGTGTTGCCACCCACTCCTCATTCATTCACTTTCTGAACAGGCATCCAGTGTAAGGAGACCAGGAGAGGGAGAGAGAAAACGCTTTCCAAGTCCTATGTGGCTTATTTATAGAACAGGAAAGGGTATTTTGTGTAAAGGAAGTATAGTACTGGGGCTATTTTGACTTGGGTTTAACCCCAAATGAATGCAAAAATAACAAGGAATCATTCATTTATGGAAAGAACAAAACTTGGTGTTCAAATGAGAATATTCTTTCAATATTCTCTCATGAGAATTTTCCCTTGAAACATTTGAAAGTATTTTTTTTACACTGAAGTGCTTTAAAATTATAAGAGCTGAAACATTTGATCATAAATGATGGGTAATAAAACTGCGCGTGTGCGTGTGCGTGCGCGTGTGCGTGTGCGTGTGCGTGTGCGTGTGCGTGTGTGTGTGTGTGTGTGTGTGTGTGTGTGAGAGAGAGAGAGAGAGAGAGAGAGAGAGAGAGAGAGAGGTGGCCTGAGAGCAAACATCTGGTCTTTGTTTAGGCACTGATGTCAATGAGGCTCCTAGTCTGTTATTGTGGGTAAAGTTTCATAGACAAGTAAAGTGCTAGTGTGTCATGGAGAGAGCTGTAAGCAGTTTCAGCTGCGGCAAGGAGGGAGAATGGAGGCATTGTTTGGGGACATTTGAGCATTTTCTTTGTTGTAGAGAGGGTTGAAGTAAATGTCCATGGGCTTTGAATACAGTTTAAAATATCTACCACTCTTTGCTTTCCCTCCCCCTCTTTCTCTGTCTCTGTCTCTGTCACTGTCGCTCTTTTTCTTAAAATGTTATTCTTCACCCCATTCTATTTCTATCCCTGGAGACAGACATATCCGTCTCTCTGTGTATGGAATTCCCATTGGCACAGCATGGCCACTGTATCATTATGCTTCCCTATATCTGCTTTTCAACCAGCATGTATTTCCCTATGGATCTGCTATCTCTGAGGGTAAACCTGTTGATGTCAAGAATCCTCACTCTCAGAGCAGAGGGGTTGGGAGAAAGATGTTGGGCAGAAGACTGCCGTACAAACGTCAACACAAAAGCAGATATTTCCGTATAACTTTGGTCTCAGAGGCATGCAAGGTTTTATGTTGAAACGAGGGGCTCTAATCCATTGGGAATTCAAACCAACTCTTGATCGTCGGAGCCTTTGTTGCGGTTCTTCTTCCTCTTTTCAATCCGAACGTTAGTGCTTATTTCCCCGCTTCTGCTCCTTTTCCACTATCTGCATGACAGTATATGCACACATACCTCTCTCTCTGTTATCACTGCCCCCATATCGTTCTGTGGACATGGACATGGAGGCTCATACATGTATTCACAGACACGTGCACCGTGCAGATCTCCATTATCGGGATAAGGGGGAGGACAGGGTGAACGTATTCACGCATGCTGTATATGTGCACACACAGACACAGTCCATGTGAAGGCAAATCAAATGGAAGTTGTGTCCAGTTCAGATCTCAAGCACAGCAAATCGCCTTTCTGATTGAAAAAACAAACGCACATAGGAATAAAAATCTCACTCCTGCTTCTCTTATCAGCTCTGTCATGAATTCTAAGTATGGATGTCCTAAGTGCTATGTTTCTTAAATGTTCGTATGCATATAGGCCTGCCAATCATTTCACAAACTGCAACTTAAATAACTAGGTCAAACAATTTCATAATTTTCCGTATAAACTTTAGTCCCTAGTGTTGATAAGGAAAAACAAACATATGTACTTTTTTTCTGAACGTTGGCCTCTCTGGTTTGAAAAGGGAGTCTATCAGCACTGCAAGGTCAACATTTCTTTATTGATGTCCATCTGCTCAAAGTGGCTGAGCTGGACAAACAGCCAGACTGGAGCTTGAAGAATTACTGCTTTCCGCTCCAAGTTTGTTTTTTGCTTTAGGGAACATATGGGCTTCAGAAAAACAGGAAAGTCCTCTTAGGAAATACATGTTTTGGTTAAACTATTAGATATATGAAAGTGTGTGTTCCCTCAAATGTGTATGTTCTTTACGCTCCGCGGCAGGCGTTTCGCAAATGCTGAGGCTGTGCAGTGCAATACTTTTAGGACATTGAAAGTCTTTGGGGATTTCAAACAGCATCCTCTTGGTGATGTAGTGTTCCTTTTCTTTTGTTCTCCTGGAGACTTAAGCCGTTACCATTTATTACAAAGTCAACAAAATGTGTGAAAACAAAATGTTTTTTTGTTCTGTTGGTTTTGGAAGACGATTCAGACTTCATGAGTAAACTACACATATCCCCTCTCTCTCTTTCCCCCCCCCCCTCTCTCTCTCTCTCTCTCTCTCTCTCTCTCTCTCTCTCTCTCTCTCTCTCTCTCTCTCTCTCTCTCTCTCTCTCTTTCTCTCCACCCCCCTCGCTCTGCTCAATGATAAGAGCTAATGTTTACCGGGAGAGGAGGTTGGTGGCAGTGTGTGTTCCACCTCTTTCTTTAGCTGGCCTCTCATTAAGGCTCACAGGGCCAGCTGATAAGACTAAGTGCTTCCTGTTTGTCCAGTAGCTGCTGGCCAGGGGCACCCAGAGGAGACCAGCAGCCACTGGGTCGCTGCTCTCTCCTCGTCTTACAGAGATCGCAGGACGACCCTGTCAACAAAAAAACTGGATAAATCCTTTTCCATTCGCTTCTATATTGTATTCTGTCCAATTATTTTCTTCGCATGCCGCTCTCCCAGTCAAGCCGGCATGCCTTTGAAAGGGTTGGCCTGATAACTCCTCTCGCTAGCATGTCATCTCCTGCAGTGCTCTGCAGCTCGCTATTCCATGCAGATCAATGCGGCCCCATGCCGGCTGATAGTGTGTCCACAGGGTTTTACAGGTCATCTGTTCCACGATGGATTGAATTGGCTGTTGGCCCACATTTTGTTTCACGGAGGCGAAATCAGCTCGTGTGGATCTGTCATGCTCTGGCCCATGCGGGTCTGGTCTCCATTAAAGTGGGCGGTGAGCTTTGGGGCACGGCGGGCAGGGAAGGCGGAGGCTGACACACTGTGTGCCGTCAGCGGGGCTGGGTGCACGGCCGGTACGTTGCAGCCACTCAGGTGCAGTAGCGGTGTGCTTTGTAGGCCAAGGCCATTGTCTAGAACACGTTATGGTGTGACAGTCCCTCCTTCATGTGCCACGCCATTGGAGGATTCCTGCACGGCTAGGACAGTGGCCCCAGCCTTCCCCCTTTTTGGTGTCGGCCGGTCACTCTGCCCACCCTGCTACAGCGATGACACGCAGGCCTACTAGGCACTGATCTGTGGTACGGCGTCCCTTTTGCAAAGTAGAGCAGTGTGCGTTTACGCTCCGCCTGGGCCTATCCATGCAGGGCGACGTTCTTAATGTCACCTCCAAGTCTTCCCATGCAGGGGGGATTCTCCCCGCCGCCGCGTTGGCTCGTGCAATCATGGCCTCCCATGGGGCAGGGTCGTCGACTTGGATCTGCGGGCTGCCGTTAGATGTGTATCCACGCAGCCCCCCCCCCCCCCCTGCTCTGCTGCGGGGAGTTGCTCTTTAGTGAGGCCAGTGCCAGTAGAAGGACCAGCGAGTTCAGCAACTGTAAGACAGTGGATACTGTAGCTCCTGATTTTACAACGGATGAACTTGGATAAACTGACTCGGGAGACAGTGGCACAGCGAGTGGGTGTATGTTCGCTGTAAAACTCTGAACTTTGAGTGGAATAAAGTATGCTAAAATATATGCACTGTTTAGTCTCTTTGTAGGGGGGAACACAAGCTCCTCTGTGTGTCTCTAGTTAATCTTTAATCCCTGTTTACTCGACGCTTTCTGACGGGGGCTGTCGACATCTCGTCCGATGCCTTCCCTATCTCTCTGTCCTCTTTCATTCTCTCCCTTTCTCTCTTCATCCCTCTCTCTTTTTCTATCAGGTAGTTTCTTTTTTCCTCTGGATTTCTTTTGGCCCCTCTGTTTTACATTTTCTACCTCTTTCACTCGCTTTCTTAGTGACCTCTCTCCCTGTTTCTTTCCCTTTCTCCTTTTCCTTCCTTCCTATTTTTTCTCTGTCCTGGCTTTGCTCTGTAATTCATTTCTCTTTTCCTCCTTGTCCCTCTCTTTTTCTTTCCTAGCACAAGCATAATATCCCAGCACTGCCGTTTGTGTCTATAACTGATTTACTGTAGCTTCACATACATTTCTATTACTGGCCAGTGTGCTGGAGTGTTAGCCAGCAGGTCATGTTGCGCTACATACCCCACACATTAACAGAAATGATCAGCTTCAGCATGTCTGCCCTAATGGCTCCATTTAACTCCGTTTGTCCGCCTTGTGAGCTGCGCGCACACACACACACACACACACACACACACACACACACACACACACACACACACACACACACACACACACACACACACAATATCTCTTTCTCTCTCTCACTACAGGTCAACTCGTTCATTCACTCTATAACTATTAATGACTACAAAATAGCCGGAATTTCTCTGCCTCTTTCATGCTTCATAATGTGCAAAATGGAACAGAACTGCAAGGCTGGTTATTCAAATTTTGTATGACCTCTTTGTCTAACCATTAACTGCCTTATAGTGCTTAACAGTCCACATCATCTGGTACATTTTATGGCTCAGTATAATTTGGTTCCACTCAATGCAGTAAGATGGCTATGCACTGCATGATTACAGTAACAGTGTCTCACTCCCAAGTGCAGCCCATTAGGTCTGTGAGAAAAGCTATGTAGCTGACCAACAGGGTCAGGTTTCATCCACATTACCTGCAGGTCAGCACCCTTAACTTTTACAGCACCGCACTGCTGCTGCTGACCCCCGCACTGCACTCGTGGAGTGACAGAAGTGTCTCTTAGTCGATTCTTTGGTAGCTGGATCATTGTGTGTGTGTGTGTGTGTGTGTGTGTGTGTGTGTGTGTGTGTTTCAGAACCTCCTTGTGTGGTACAGTATGCATGCACGCACGCTAACCTTGCACTGGGTTGGGTGGCAACAGTCCAGTTGAGTCACCTGGCTGCTGCTATACATAGGGGTGTTATTCTGAGCGAGCCAGTCTCCTGTTTCTACATGACTAAAACAGGGACAAACTTCCTGGTTAAGTGACCTCTAACCCATCGGCTGATTGGATTAATATAGCATTTTTCCACCAGCTGGGAACAGTATGCAGTGACAGCGTGTGGTGGCAGCGAGTTTAAAGCCCTAAATCTGTATGTCAGTAGGTCAATAGGGCAAAGCTAAGGGCTATGTGGGGTATATTTTAGATGGCTGTAGTCATATTCAGGTCATTATTATAATTCTTTATATTTTCATTGCTGTCGCCAAGAGAGTGCGTGAAGTAGCAGTTTTGTTACTAACTGGTCCAGGTGCGACAACAATCCCTTACTAGTGAACCCATTCAAACTGCAGAGCTCCTGCCACCGAGTGAGTCCATGGTTCAAGTCCGTTGGGCTCAATCCCTGGCCATGTGTGCCTTCTTTGCATCCCTCAGCAAAAGTTTTCTTTTTCCTTTTCTGCCAATTCTGAAAGATCCTACGTTGACTTTCTCCGTCTGTCTTACTTCCCGTCTCGTCCTGGTTTCCTTTTTTGCCGACACAATGGCTATGTCCTGTAAATTGGTACTCGTCCTAGTGCTTTTGCTTATCTGAACATCGCGCTGTAATGAAACGTTACAGTGCCATACAGAATCGGATTCGGGATGTGTCTACGTTTGAGGAAAGGGTTTCGGCTCTCAACAACGTGGCTCTATCTAAATGAGCAGTCAGTTGGTTTCTTATTGCGGTTCATTCTTGGCGTTTGTGTGCGTGCAGCCCACTGAAGCAGAGCTAGGAGAACATTCATTCCACCAAACGAGCATTACTCATGTTCTAAGTATCTCAGGCATTTGTGCCAGCCACATAACTAAACGGCGGGTTAATGTTTGCTGACAGGATTTCATAGGAATCACGGATCGTGACCTGAGCCCAAAAACTTAAGAGAGGGAGAATGTAAATAAAAAAAATACCATTCTGCTAACGTTGTGCCCGATACCGTGACGTTTTTTCTTCCATCTTCGGAACATAGCCAAAATCCGATTATCCCTCTCCCACAGTGGAGCTGCAAAGGTCATTCACTCATTCATTTTCTCTAGTCTTGATTACTGCCATACCTTTCACCTTGGCACCAGTGCTGCACTCCATAAACTCCAAGTGGCTCAAAGCTCTGCTACTCATCTCCTCACTTCAACCAAATCATTTGAACATATAACCCCTGTCCTTTTTGGCCTTCACTGGCTTCCTGTCACTCAGCGCATCAACTATAAAATCCTTATTCTTACTAATACAGCTCTACATAACCTGGCCCCTCCCCACCTTTCTAACCTCCTCCAACCCCATCATCATTCCCGGTCACTCCAATCCCCCACATCCGGTCAGCTGGTCACCCCCAAATCCAAACTTCAGAATCCCCCAAATCATGGAACTCTCCCCCTGCCCCCCCCCCCCCCCACTAATTCACAATCCTAATTCACTATCAACCTTTCAATCCCGCCTTAAAACTCAACTTTTCACTCTAGCCTACCCTTAATAATTCTGTGAAATAGATCTTTCCATCCCTCTTCTGATATGCTGTTTTTTGTCCGTTGTTTGCACTGTTTGTGTGTCATTGTCTGTTGACATGTTTGCCGTTTACAATGTGAAGTGTCTTTGGGTTTAAGAAAAGCGCTATCAAAGTATTATTATTGTTGTGTTTAATCAATCGTTTATGTCTCTAACTATTTTTCTCTGTCTCTCTCTCGCCAACCATCTCTTCTTTCCCTCCACCTGCCTTCCCTCTCCAGACCCAGGAGTGGAGCAAGAATGACGAGCGTCTGTTGGCCGCAGTGGAGCACGGAGAGGCGGACAAGGTGGCGTCCCTCCTGGTCAAGAAAGGCACCAGCTGCGTCAAGCTGGACAGCGAGGGCAAGTCGGCGTGAGTGCTCGGGGGGGGGGGAAATGAGAGGGAGGTGGAGGTTGGCATGCAAAGGATAGAACTCCTGTACTGAATTGACGGGAGCAGGGATTACCAACAGACTCCTCTGCAAAAGAGGCTGGGAGGGTGCCGTTGAAGCGAGAGTATTCGTAGGTACTATTGGAATGGTATGCAATTGTGTTCTGTGAGGTTGTTATGTCCACACTATGCTGTGAAAGGCCAAGTGAGACAGGAAGGAGCGCTGAATGAATCCACGAACGTTTCATAACAACCCCATGTTGACAGCAGTCAATTTGCCCTGAGGCAAGAACGTTCCAGTACAGCCCTTAGGCAGCCTGGCTCTGGGTGAACTGTAGGGGGGGCCACGGTTTTCAGTCATAAATCAAAACTTTTAGTTCCCCACCCACGGTTCGATTCGCACATGTAAGCCGGGGGTAGTTAGCTTTAGAAAAAAAAAGAAAAAAAAGAAATCTTTACCCATTCACACAGACCAAAACACATAACGAATGCTATGGAGGGTTCCATTGTGAAAGCTTCTCAGTTCTTTTCAGTCGTTCGTGAATCAAGACTTCAGCACATGGTTAAAGAGTGGCGTCATAGTGTCCAATTTAAGAGGCACTTCAGTATCTAGTCATTCATGAGCTTTATGAATTGACACGTGGGGCAATTGAAAATGAAATGGCCAGAATACTATGTATCACAACAGACTGTTGGACCTCCAGGGCAACTTAAAGTTAACTGACAGTTAACTGTGCGCTATATTTTCAACTGGAGATGAATATGGGTATGAGAGCCACACAAGGACACACCTAGCCGAACCAAAACGGAACCTGTGACACCAAAACCGTGATAGGAACCGAACCGTGGGCTTCTTGAACCGTTGCACCGCCCTGGCCCGGCCATGATATGAACTTGTACTAATGGCTCAGCACAGTACATACACTAATAGGGTGACCAGATCCATGTGATGATAGCATTACCTGACAGATTTGAGAAAAGTTTCTGTCCTGCAGTGGGTTGACCTCAGAAAACTAGAGCCAATCAAAATGCGGGACATCGTCTCAATATGTGGGATGCAGGACAAGGGATAAAATGCTGTGCAGTTCCGCATAAAGCGGGACACTTGGTCACCCTACACGCTAGGGAAGCTTTGGGTTATATTTCTATTACTTCAATAGTCTAACAGTCAGCCATCTGTCTGGCACCTTACGGATTAAATTCAATTCAATTCACTTCGAACAAAATGGGTTTGCTCGCCGAAGGTGTGCTCCAAACACCGGAGCACACTGTTATTGAGTTGCATTTCCTGTCCGTTGCCTTCTTTTCTCAATAGATCGAAGGAGATTTCTCCTTTTACTTGGCAACAAAAGATCTGTTTTTAGACACAGACAGATACATACATATGAGACACAACTATTCAGTTTTCTACGGTATACTTATATATATTTATTAAATATATTGCTTTCAGCACTGTTCTCTCACAATTTCCCTAATTTCCTTCAAACACACACACACACACACACACACACACACACACACACACACACACACACACACACACACACACACACACACACACACATCCCTTTCTTCTTCTCTGCTTGTTGTTGCCTGGCTCCTTTACTTCTGTGTCGTCTCAGCCTGATGAGCTGTCAATATTGATGGTTAGCCACACACACTCTTATCTGTGCTCGTGAAGGCCTCTGGGACTGCAGTAGGACTGTCTCTTGCACACCGTGTCCATTTTTAATAGCATCAACTTCCCCCTGACCAAGCCAACGGGGATGAAATTCAATACAAGTCTCCATGACAGAAATATTCATAACACACCTTGTTATAGACTAGACTCTAGAAGCTTGGTGAAGGTGAAGGATTTAGGTACTGCACCTGAAATGAGGAAGCATAAATAATTGAAACTTAACAAATGATAGAAAAAGAGACGATCAAGGCACTCTGGTTGTGAATAATTTAAAATCCTTTATTTTATGCCGAGTGCATTGCAAAAGTTAGAATCAAGCACCTACACGTTGCGGCAACATTGGTCTTCATCAGGGGGACCAAACAGTAATGTGGAAACAACCAACACCTATATTGGACGGCATCATGGGCTCATTACCCTAATTGATTTCCAGCAGGTCACTAGAAATGATGGAATAACACACATCCAACTACACTAAACCAGATGTTTACAACCACAGACGATCGTGTGCCCACCCAAAACAGAAAAACAACATAAATCAATAAAAACGAAGAATAATCAATGACATCATTAAGACCTGGAAACGCCATGGCTGTAAGTGGGACGATCCAATAGGTTTCTTGTTGTAAAAGGCGTTTAAGATGATCCCCACCCCTCCGAGAACTAGGGACCACATCAATGACCAATGGCTTTCAATGAATTGAAGCTGCCATGACCAGCATGTCTGCAATGTTTCTCCATAGGGTATTTCTCATTTATCATTTATCATGTCCTAATCGCATGAATGTCTTCAGAGACCCTGTCCCTCAGTCTACGTTTGTTTCGACCTACATAGAAACCACATTCACACTCCAACCTATATACAACATATGTCATGTTACTGTTGGCAAATTCATTTATAGCATAATGTTCTGGCTCCCCTAGTTTGGATGTTTAAAGCACAGTTTCGTTGTGTTTCTTCGCTGTCTAGCCTCCATGTGGCGGCCACGCGAGGTCAGACTGAATGCCTGTCCATTATCCTGGCCCACGGAGCTGATCTTTCAGTCACAGATGCCTCAGGTAATACATTCTATCATCCACAGTACTGCTTCAGGCCCCTCTGCTTTCCACCTTATGGTGCCAAAGAAAGACGTATTTATAACAGCGCTACATTAACATAGGCACATTCATACAGCTAGATTTGTACTCTAAAAGGGTCACGGTTACTGCTCTTATTATTTTGTACCTTTTGTACATTTTTGTTTATCAGGTCTCTCCTACCTCATCTGTACCCGTTTAGGCGATGTTGGGCCTTTTTGTCTCCACATTCTCTGTCTTTATTTCACAGGGTTCAGTGCTTTACACCTCGCTGCCAAAAACAACCACCATGAGTGTGCCCAGAAGCTCCTCCAGGTGAGACGGCCCAGTGTACCACATCCACAGCATTCTCCCAGTGGGGGCAGGTTCAGCTGCATTCTTGGTGGTTTCCACCCGTTCCTAGGAGACGGACAGGCCTCAGTCTCGTGTCGCGCTCAGTGAACTACCTCTGATCTGTCTGTGACCAATATCGGCTTGGAACATTTTCCTTTCCTGTCATTGAATCAACAAGCAGGACCTGTAGGAAATAAGATATTTACCGAGGGAATGAGAAAACATTTTGACATTGACAGCCTTACTATTATCACCTACTGACATTGATACTATTATCACCTACTTGTTAATATGTAAGAAGATAAGTGTGTGTGTGTGTGTGTGTGTGTGTGTGTGTGTGTGTGTGTGTGTGTGTGTGTGTGTGTGTGTGTGTGCGTGTGTGTGTGTGTTGGTTTGGATGACAGAGCAAAGCCCTTTTGTGGTGTCTTGTGATGCAGCATTAGTCTGGTGAACTTCATATGCTGTCTGAACTGCTGATTATGTCAACACACACACACACACACACACACACACACACACAATTTTTCAAATTTTCAACAGCTAGAGTTTTGACATGAAATGGAATGGTGTCCGTGACTCTTAACAGGATATGATATCTCATTTACACAGAGAAAGAGGGGAAGTTGCACCAAGGTGCCCCGGCATATTATTCTTGATTCATCCTGTTGATTACCATGACAACTGTTTGTATTAGGGGACATCTCTGGGCAGGTCGCTCTCTGTCATTTTGATAATATCACCACACAGGTCTCATTTTACCATCCAGGTTGTAGATTGTTAGGTCTTGTACCTGTGATTTCCCCTCCAAATAACTAGTGTCGAAGAAATATTTAATTTAATCACGTTGGGGTTGTAATTATAGAAATATTCTATTGATGTATCTGTGAAAATGTGTTTATATAATCAGAGGAGACCTGTATGTTGAACATGTGCCGCTCTTCATTTTTCCTCTCCAAAGCTATTCAATTATGAATGGCTTCTTCAAATTGTTCAAGCCTTTGATTATCTCTCCAGGATTAATAAATTATATCAAGGATGTTTTATGATAATAGAATGCATACTCCTTGCCGAAGGGTCATACCTGCCCGGTCAACTTACTATTAACACCCTCCTTGTGTTGCTTATATAGCCCATGGTGCTTCCTTAATACCTCTGACTTGTGTTTCTCTCCTTCAGAGCAAGTGTGGAGTCGATGCTTTGGATGGATCAGGAAAAACAGTATTGCACCACGCTGGTGAGAATCATTGTTGTAATATCTCCACAACATTTACCCAGAGTGACAGCAGGATCAGTGGCTACAGTTGAAAAGCTGATATACCGATTCAATGATTCTATTCCATCTGAACAGAGCGTCCCATCTGCGTTTGATACCCTTTGACAGAGAACTATAGGGTTTGGCAACTCATACGGAAAACGAGAGAACGGTCTCTGTCTTTTTCTCTCCAGGCCTTGCCTTTGTCTCGTCAGAAGCCATTTGCAGAGCACAATTGTGGTGTTCAATCAATGCGAGGCCATTTAGCACAGAACTCCATTCAGGACTGCTCTGACACCGTCAAAATGTTTGACAGCATAGACACTTGATTTGCCATGATATGGAACTCACTTCCAGTCTGAGTGAAATACTTTAAAACTTTCTATTCAGTTCTAGAAGCCTTGTTGTACTTTCAACGTCAAATGTTCAGGCACTCAATGTTCAACATTTGGAGGTAGCAGGCTTTTCCTCCTGCAATTTTATATTGCATGCCTGTGCACACAAGTGTGTGTTTACGTATGTACTATATGTTAGAGCCCGACCTATTGTCGCGGATTTTTTATGTCTCCGCACTCCAGTGAGATCGATATACTTAAATACTTTGAGAAATAACGTCCGCTTGCTTTTAGTGGTTTTAATGGAGATGAGTACAAAGGGAGTTGATATACAAAATATCAACCATAAAGTAACAAAATAAAACAAATAATCAGATAAAAAGAAAACCCTAACTGCAGTCTAAAGTCATACAAAAATGAGGACGTATAACTGGTGCGCACAAAATCATAACACCCCCTAACGTCCCTTATATACACGCTTCCTTAGGAATGTTGATTTATTTTAACTGCAGTCAGCATCTCCTATCTCTCGGACCTCCCTAGGTCAAATCATTTATTGCACAGGGCAATAAATAATGCCATCTGGCTGACCGGTCCTCAAGTCTGACATCTTATCTTACCTAAACAGGGAGAATACACAAATCTCTGCTAAGTCACTAAGTCACTTATGATGACTGTTAGGTGAAAAGATTAGCCCCAAGGGTTCTACCTAACTAACAAAGGGGAACTTTGTTTGAACTCATAGGAAAAACACAGAGTAACATTTCATAGTTAAGGCTAAATTACATTTTTCCCATCACACTATATACAGTGTATATATACATTTATTTTGAATCCCTTACTTAGACAGGCGTGTCTCATTGAGATAGATATCTATTTTCCAATGGAGCCCTGGCCAAGAGAGAAACATCAGCATAAAACATTAGAAGAAACATAAGACAATAAAACATGCATCTTAAACATTCAAACAATATGCAATTACATATCTGTGTCACAAGTGTTTGGTAATCACATTTGAGAAATCATTGCAAAAGTGTGTGTGTGTGTGTGTGTGTGTGTGTGTGTGTGTGTGTGTGTCTGTGTGTCTGTGTGTCTGTGTGTCTGTGTGTCTGTGTGTCTGTGTGTCTGTGTGTCTGTGTGTCTGTGTGTGTGTACAGTACCGTGCAAACGTTTTTGGCAGATGTGAAAAAATTCTGGCAAAACTGTGAAAGCAAGGAGTGGTCACAGCAAATATTGATTTGATTTAGATTGTTCATTTGTTCATTCACTTTGCATTTAGTTAATTGATCAAAACAAACTATTAACTGCAATTTTTGAAAGCGTTCTTACTGTACACACCTGCCTAAAACCTTTTCACAGTACTGTAGTACATTTTTTACTCCCCAATGTAAGTATCAGCATTGGCCCCAAAACTCCAGTATCGGTCAGGCTCTCCTCAAAGTGTTTACTGTTGTGCTGTGCGTAGCTCACAGACTTTTATTTGCTTATGAAGAAAATGCCACCCTTAATACCTCCAGTTCACCGTAGCCAGAGCCGCATTGACGTGGACAACGGCTGTTGACTGTCTGGGTTTGTTCTGTCTTCCCAGCTGCCAGTGGGAACCTGCTGACCGTCAACCTGCTGTGTGAACACAAGAGCCTAGTCAATCTACGAGACGCCGTATGTACTTCTCCTGCTGACGTTGTTAACCCTTCCCGTTTTATATCGGAGGCATTTGGGGGCCGTAATATAGTTGCATTTGTTGTGAAAAAATGGCATTTGGCATTTTTTACCCCAGTAAGGGTTCCCTCACCTTTTGTTTCCTTTCTGAACTTTTCCTTCAGTATGACTGCCTGGGGTCTGATTAAAGAATGACTTAGAGTCATTCTAGAAGAGTCTTAGACAAAGATAACTCTTCACTATAACCAGCCTTTTATTCATACCAGGCCAGGAAACCACATCGAAATCTGACAAGGGATCTTATGAATTGGATACCATTTCCAATCTCCTTGTCTTCTCCCATTTAATGTTGAGTTATGTGTGAGTTTGTGTGTGTGTGTGCATGTGTGTATTTGATAAAGGGCCAGTATATTGTGGGAACTCTGCTTTGTCTCTCCAGTCGCAGACATGTGGTCTCCATTGGAGTGATGTTCCATGCCTGTGGTTACTCCCCACTCCCCACTGCCGCGTGTGTGTGTGTGTGTGTGTGTGTGTGTGTGTGTGTGTGTGTGTGTGTCTCTATCCCCTTTCTGTCTGCCCAGTCAGTGTCACTTCAGTGCCTAATTCAAGATGAATACCACAGCCGCACTCTCCCATGTGCAAAGCTGTGTTTTTATTGTAGAACAAACTATTTGTTGTGGAACAGTGCTTGTATGTAAAGCTACTCATTGTATTGTATGCTGTGTGTGAACCCGCTTTCACTTTGTTGTGTATTTGAAATCAGCAACCCCTGCCTGTGTAGGCTCACGGGCTAAGACCCAGTGGGTTCATCGTGTTGTGTTATGAACAACACCCATGACAGACCCCTGCCTCTGACAGTAGATACAACCTCTTCAGGATGGCTTTTATTACGCTAAGAGAGCTTAGTCACAACGGGACATGATTTTGAGATTTACTGTTGTGTGTAGAAGGAATAATTCCTTTAGCTCCTCACACAACGTATTATAATCATCCTTAATTATTGGTGTGGCACATTCCTAGACAACCTAGTGTACTGTAATTGGATTTCTTTTCTTGAAAACATAGCTGTTACTCCCTCGGGCTGTCAACATCAGCCGGGACTTAAATCTTGAATCGGTTCTCATTAAAGGAAGAATTGTTTGCTGCGGGTTAGAGCACATCGGACTTTGAAGCAGTTTCCGACGATCTTTCAACTTGTGTATAAGGGAAAGGAAATGTTTGGTGTTAGGCTAGCTGAAGGCCGTGTTGAGGGCATCAGCGATGGAAAGCCACTGATTGGAAGACCACGTGATAAAGCGTCAGCTCTTTACTCTCACTCATTCCTACATTGTCTGTTATTGCTTGGTTTTTTTGAAAAATCCCAGAACTCATGAAACATTTCCATGGTTACTTGAGCTTTTCAGGTGTTCACCCTTTCTGAACCTGACACTCATCTTTGTTATTGTCACCTGCCTGCGTCCAATAATGGCTGGAAAAATGACAGTTTTGTCTCTCATCTGGACATCGTAGCTGGACCCACTCGCTGGCAGTGGTAGTGCTGCAATCAGTGACTCACTAGGTCGAATCAGGCTTCAAGACAGCGTGCCATCTGGACCCTGTGTGTACGTGGGCGATTTTGTCTGTGTGTTTGTTGGGCTGTGCGCACAATAACTCCACAGCATATCACCAACACTTTTTTTATCTTAAATCTGGGAAGTGAGGTTAAGCATGAGATCCCAAAAAAAAGGAGTCTTTCAGTCTTCAGTTAAATAGAACAGCAGGCCAAAAATATCACCACTCGCTGTTCTGCAGTGTAACGAACATGACAGCATTTTCAGACATTTACCCCTCGCTCCCCCACCCACTTTGTCTCACATGGTAATGTAGTTGGTTGCATCAGCGGGTGGTGGGTTAGACAAAGCTAGTGGACCGCAAAGCCATCTGGATTCCATCGCTGCTCTCTGGCTGTACTGAGGAACCATGCCAGCTGGTTTCCCATGAGGCACGCCTGAAGCCGGCAGTAGGGGGATCTGCTTTGAATAAAGTGAGCGGCGCTGAAATGAAGACTGTAGCGTCTGGGTCGGCTGTGGGGTCCATGGAGAATCAATCTGTGCCCAATTGAAATGTTATCGTAAAAAGCGCACATTCTTAATGTTAGACCACTCAGGCCAGCCCATTTTGGTCAAGTTGGGTGGGTACGATTTGCCGCGAATTCTTTCGTCTGATTTCCGTAGATGAAATAGAATGACAGATAACCGAGATGTTGGGTAAGAAGTTTGATGAGAGTCTGAATGACTTCAAAGAATCAGGGGACACAATGTCACCACAATCCCCCCACCATCAAAGCCTTAGCAATTACTTCAAACTAACTTTTTAACAACCCTCAAGTTCTGATAGAGAGGTCATTGGATAGGGATTATATTTCATTAGGACTTTAGCTGCGTTGTATTGATCCAAAGGCAATTTGGACATTAGCATCGTCAGTTTTGTCACGTTCAAAGTGTCGCAAAGGGAAATGCAAGTGAATGCATTTCAAGCTGGGTTAGACAGATTGAATTGTGAGCATTTCAGTTCAACATTTCATTCTTTAAAAGCAAATCCTCCTCCACATCTACACCTTGTTTTTACCAGACACAGATCCAGTGTAATTATAACAATGCTGCTTGAATTTGGTCACATTACATACACATTAGTGACATGTGGAGTCATGTTCCCATTGTATTTCAAGTTTTTCCACAGTAATAACTGGTTTGTAAGGAGCTCATTTTGGATTATGGAATAATGGATAATAAAACACATTATTCTGTGTATTTTCAATTAGCTTTTCGTTTTGCTGGAATCGTTCCACCCAGTCTTTGACGATCAAAGGTAGCACGGAATGTTTAGACTTTGAGGTTTGCTTGTTGCACAGACTCATATCTAGCCGAAATCAAAATCTCTATTCAGAATTTTCACCTCGAAAGCTTGGTACGTTAGTAGTGCAAAGAGCTACCATACAGAGCAAAAAGTAAAAAAAAAAAAAAACTATTGTTATTGGCTTGCTAGAGAACTTTTGTTTGACCAACAGATATAAATATAATTTTTTACAATAATCCCAGAAAAGCAATCAGAGCTCTATGGCAGGACTGCGCCTGGCCCCTGGCCCCCCAAAATAGCCATTTGAAAGCCCCCCCCGTGCCTGAGGGCTCTTCATCGATCAGGCCTGATATTCCATAGAAACCACCTGCCAGTCATTTCTGTGTGGGGTGGGGAATGGCTTGTGGCATCTGTGGGCTTGGTTAGTGTTTTTACAGGGAGAGTGAAGGATGGAAGGATAGCAGAGGATGAGACAGAATAAATCAGTGGGCCCACACTCAAAATAGGACAACCTTACTTGAATATTCTTCATACAACAATGCATTCAACCTAACCTGCAGAAAACTGACCGTAAAATGCATTAAACTATAAGGTATATTTTGTTTTAGCAGTGACTAAATATTTGTGCAAATTCATCCAAAAAGTCTGAAAGGAATTCATAAAATCCTGTCAGAATCGATCATCACTCTGCTCTTCTGACCTGTTCTAAGGTGAAGAGCTGAACTGTCCTGTCATACACATGAATGGAGCATTTGTCTCCGCAGCCCTGACTTCATTTGATCTTTTAAGCTGCCCTGCTTGGAGACATGTTTTTAATGATTTCGGAGTGCTATTATTTATTGTAGTTTAGTTGGACAGCTTAGAGATGCTCCACGAGGAAATATTTTACTGGGTTTCTTGTACTTCGAATGAACGCCTTAAATACTGTATCTCTCCTTAAATGTCTCTTCTCCTTGACCCTGAATAAGGGTCTGAAAACATACAAACCCCATTCTCTCTGTCTTTCGCTGTTCTCTCTGTCTCTTGCACACACAATAACTTACACCCATTTAGCGTTGGCAGTCAGAGAAGAGCCTCTCCAAACAACAACGCAAGTTCAGTGTGATTTTCTGTCGAACAAACCCTCACACAGCCAGCATAGCTAAATGCATGCTCGGTGCTCTTGGAAATCCACAGCACTACTCTGTCCGCAGCATGCGTGTGTGTGTGCATTGTTGCCTGTGCTAAAAAGGAAATGGGTAGTTGCCGTGTTTTCCCCATCATACTTGCCTTCTCCACACTCTCTGCTTTGATCCTTTCAGTGAAACACAGGGTTTCTTCATTCTATTGTTCTCCATCTTCAGACACTCTTATTTCACTTATTTTCAGTGAGGGTACACCTAACCGACTGGATAAATTGTCCTTTTGTTTTCAGAAGATTTGTCCTAGAGCAAACTGCTCAGTATCTCCCACCTAGCTGTCAGAACTCTCACCACACCTCCACACACACACACACACACACACACACACACACACACACACACACACATTACTATGCTGTGTCTGCCTGTCAGACATCAGAGTGTGCTAATGCGTGTGGGTCCGTCTGTCCATCTCTCTGTCTTTCTGCCTCGCTCTCAGAATCTGTTGCGTTTCACACGTTCCCAGCTCTTTGGTCTAGTTAAGGGGTGTGCAATCGCATATGGTCGCTATTGAAGTGATGGAGCTGCTCCAAAGCAGTGCTCCAGCTCTCACTCTCTCTCTCTCTGATGTCTTTGGAGCTGTTGTTGGAAACATAGTGTTCTCTTTTTTTCCTCTCCCCATTTGCTCTTGTCTGATTGGACCACACCACCGCTGACCCCCAGAGCGGGGAACTAATGAGATGACTGAGGAGACCTAGGTGTCAAGATAACAGATGTGATCCGGAATGATCAAAGAATTCTGAGAACCACTGCTTATTTCCTATAACCCCACATATCCTCTCTCTCTCTCTCTCTCTCTCGCTCTCGCTCTCGCTCTCGCTCTCGCTCTCTCTCTCGCTCTCGCTCTCTCTCTGACGGTCTGTACAGGAGGGCCTAAGCCCCCTGCTGTTTTCAGCCAAATATGCCCACGCTGAGGTGTGCAGTGCTCTGCTAGACTGGGGTGCAGACATCAATGCCTGCGACAACAACGGCAGGTAAAACCGACAAAGACACACACAATGGTGGTGAGGATGACAATGACACTGGCTGTGCCATCACTCCACAATTGTGAAAAATGAAACGAACGGAAATCTTTGCGCATTCGTGCCTGTGCGCCTGCTCCAGGACGGCGCTGATGCTGGCCAGCGAGGGCAGCAGTGTGCCTGTGGTGGAGGTCTTGGTGAGGAGAGGAGCCGACCTGAGGACGGTGGACTCTCTGGGCCACGATGTGATGCACTACGCCAAGCTGTCGGGCAGCGCCGAGACCCGGGCCACGCTCACCGCCGCCCTGCACAGCCAGGCGGACCCAGGTGAGGCCGGGGCCGCGCACTCGGACAGCCCGCGACGCAGCGGCTCCTATCCTCCCTCCCCTTGATCTTGTCTCTCTTCTAGCTTCCTTTCCCCCTGTCTCTTCACTCGTCCCTCCCCCACCTTCCTGTAAACTCCCACACACTCCATTTCACACCGCTGCACTCCCGGTCGACAGCTTAGCGGGGGGGCAAGAACAGAGACGCATAACGAGAGGGGGAGAAGCCACGGGGGGTCGAGGCGGTGGTATCCGCCTCTCTGTTAAGACAGACTGAGGGATTATAGTGTGTCTTCGGGAGCGGGAGCTGCAGCTGCGTGCCCTCTCATTTCCAGCTCTGTTTAACACTGCACTCTATGGGCTGCTCCGGAGTCCTGCGTTGTCAGAGGGTCAGATCCAAACTCAATCTTCCAACGTCTTCTCCTGGGGTATGAGGGCTGTCATTGTGCTGGTATGAGACAGGTTTAATGATTGATTGTGGATTTGTTTCTTCTGCCTTGCAGATAATAAGTCACCAAGAACCCCTCAGGTAAGTCCGGCTCAAACCAGTCAATAAAACATGGAGCAATAAGATATCTGCTTTCACCCGCTGCTGTCTGAACCTTTAATGCACAGAAAGTCGATTTTTTGATGCTCAAGTTCACTTAGTGTTTTATTTTGTGATTGAAAGTGTTTCCTACATATTCTACGAATGAATAGAGGCAGTGTGTTGGAGCATGAATCATGACACCATATCACCTCTCACAACACTCCCACCACGTCACCCCACACTGTAACAAAACCCATACTACACGGATCCGCACAAGCTCACACCAACCCACACCACACCCCCACAACACACGGCGCCACACCGACCCACACCTCACCCCCACAACACACACCAACCCACACAACCCACGGCACCACACCGCAAGACATCATCACCAAGCCACCCCCCCCCCACCCACCCCCCCCCCCCTCCTGGTCATTAATCTCCTTCACTAACAAGACTAAACACTCTGAAACGCTGAATCCATCGATCTCTCCTCTTTTGTATCCCTCCCTTCTTCCTTTCTCCGTTCTCTCACTGGCAAACTCCTCAGCATGATCAAGTGGCTAGGTTAAGTGACGATCGAAGCACAACTCCCAAAAAACGAAAGGCCCCTCCGCCCCCTATTAGCCCGCTGCAGGTAAATGCATGTCTCTCTGTGTATGTGTGATTGTGTGCATCTGTTTTTCACTGTGTCTTCATGTATGTAAGGCAGTCTGTCTGGACTAAGCCTGGGTCTGTGCCTGTCTCTAAGTCTCTGCTTCTGCTAGTCCATCCGTATGTCTGCCTGTCTGTCTGTCTGTTTGTCTGTCCATCTGTCCATCAGCTTATCTATCTAAGTATGTGCAACTTTGACGTTGTGGGTTTTTTCCTCCTCTGTCTCTCTGTCAGTGTGTCTGTGACTCTAGAGGAAGGACCGTGGGATTGTATTTCCCACAGCTTTGCATGTGTCAGGTATATGCAACCCCTTTCCTGCGAGTCTAGTTCTGTGTCTGAAGGGGCCTAAACAAGAACTGGCCAAAAAGTGAACCACTAGATGGTTTGTGTGGGTGTGAACCTTTTCCTGTATCTTATGGTAGCAGTGTTTGTGGTCTTCTTGCGCTCAGCGACTAGCAAAATGGTGTCCCGCGTACACGTCCTTTTCCGTAGCTTTAGCGAGTAGCCTGCTAGTAGCTTAGCGCCCAGTGGGGTGGCTTGGAAACCTCTCGGGCACAGTGTCAGTCACCTAGGGCGTTTCAGAAGTAGATCAACGGGACCAAAATATCCAAAATGTTGATTATTATTATTTCTGATTGTCAGTGAATCTTGTGGCCTTCCTCAGAGCTCCGGCCTGGCCTCTCCTCCTTACATGACACCCACCGAGACCCCCGTCTCCAGCAGGAGCGACAGACGATTCAACTACAAGGTAACGCCATTTCTTTTTCCATCCAAGTGGCGTCCTTTCTCAAAAACGTTTCTATATAGGCTCCTCTGAGGGGTTTCCTTTTGGAATCGGCTCCTCTGATTGGGGAGGCGCCATTCTCTTGGTTTAAACAGCGCTGTGGTGGTGAAATATGTTTTAGCCGAGGCATCCAAGTTTAGTCTCCTCTTCCTTGCCTTTATCACCCTTTCACCCCAAATCCCCTCCTTCCCTTCCCTTTCTCCCGCTCAAACCCCACCCACCCAACCCCCGCACCCCCACCCAACCACCCTTTTCCTCGCCCCCAGGAGGAGGGGGGCAGCGCAGCCCTGAGACAGGAGGTGGAGCAGCTGCAGGAGGAGAGGAGGAAGCTGCTGGAGACCATCGAGGACCTCAAGCAGATGGTGGAGCAGTCGACACCAGGAGCAGACCCCGACCAGGGCCCACCGCAGCCCCACCAGGTGGGTGGGAACAATGCTTAAGGAAAACCTACATTCAATTTAGGAACCCGAGAACAAGGGAAGCGAATAGCTCCAGATGCAAGTTTACCACCACGGGCTCATTTCTGTGGATAACAGTTTGCGTTTAACGGAATTGATGCAATGGCATGCGGGACATTATTTGCTTAGCGCTAATACAGCATTAGCTGTTTACCTCACTCTTCCCTGTGGAGCCGACTGCCAGCCCACTGCCTCTAAACATACACATCTGGCATTCTAAAGGGCAGGCTTGCGTCAGCCGGGCGCATGTCGTGACTCGTTCAGTTGTCTGGAAAATCCACCGTTGTCCTGATCCCTGCTTTTTCCCCCCCTTTGGCTCTGGTATTGATGTCTTTAGGAGAAGCACAGCTCCTCGGCCGCCGCAGCTCTGGTGTCTGCACTGCAAGACAAGATCTCTGCCCTGAGCCTGGAGAATCAGCAGCTAGCCAGCCTTCTCAAGGTAAGAGAACTGGCCTCAGCCTGGGGAACCAGCCGGCAGCGAGCCTTCTGACGGTTTAGGGGCTTAATGGACTGTTAGTACTCAAGTGAGGGTTACTAAACCACAATGTTTGGATGAGTGCAATAGACTAATGTAATTGGCTAGCAAACTAAGCAAACAAAACTATTAGACATAGTACTAGAGGAATAAACTAGAATAGCAAATATATTCAAATGGAAATAATAGTAGAGTACAAGGAACATTCCAGTTAAGATCAAGAAACAAAGGTAGCCTACCTTCAAGGAGATAGTCCTGACTTGAATTGTTCTCTCTCACGCACATCATTCATTTTCTCCTGCTTTCCTCCTCCTCTGTTTCTCTATTCCTTTACATCTTCCATCTCTGTCTCAATCCCTCCACCTGACCAAATCTTACTCCATTCCTGCCCAAAACTACTTTTTTTTCGAACTTGCTCTGCACATTTATCGCTCTAATTCCTTTTCTTTCTCTTGATTTAACTGTGTCTCTCCCACTCCTCCGCAATCCTGACACTTCACCCCCCTCCCCTGTTCCTCCCTTTTTCATTATACACATTTCTCTTCCACAACCCACTTTTTTTTTTCTCTCCCGCCTGTCCACCCTTCTCTCTTTCTCCTCCACTCCTGCTCTCCTTTCCCTCTCTCCCTCCGTAGAAGCGTGTGTTCCCTCAGGGAGGTGAGGACCTGATGGAGACCTCCCGCCCCAACAGCATGGCCTCCAACACCTCCTTCCACTCCACTCAGGGTGACTTTGATTCGCTGCCGCGGGTCTCTTCTCCTGAGAGACCTGAGGCCGTGGAGGAGTTTGAGGTGACAGGAGAGGTGTCTTTCATGCAGGAAGGGGAGGAAGGAGAGAAGGGCGAGGAGGAGATAAGGCTGTTGAGGCAGGCCCTGGAGAGCGTCCAGACCAAACTCCTGGAGAGTCGCAAGGAGAACCGCTCGCTGCAGGCCCAGCTCAAACCAGGGGTGGCCTGGGAGGGCCGCAGCAGGGAAAGAGACCAAGAGGAGAGGGCGAGGGAGAGAGAGGAGGAGGAGGAGGAGGAGGAGAGGGGCAGAGAGGGGGAGTTACTGGAGAGTCTGGCCGAGCTGCAGGCCAAACTGACAGAGACCCAGGAGAGATACCACCAGGCCACGGAAGAGCTGCAGGAAATGAGAGCACAGATGGAGAAAGCAGGAAAAGAAAAGGAAGAGGTAAGAAGAGGAAGTGACCCGGCAGAGAAACAGGAAGTCCAGAGGCCGTCTCTGGAACAGGAAGTGAGAGAGCTGAAGGCCCAGCTGGTTCATACGGCGACGGAGCGGGAGGAAGCGGTCGGACGAGTCCGAGAGCTGGAGGAAGGGCTGAGGCGGGCAGAGGAGGAGCGAGGGAGTGTGAGAGGAGAGCAGGAGAGGAGGAGCTTGCTGGCTGAGGAAAGATACAAGGAGGCACAAGAGGAGATCAGGATGCTACAGGTACAGGACTATTGCCCCTAATCTTTACTCTCTCTCTCTGTTTGACATTATGGGCCTTTCCCAAACCGCCCCCCTACACACTCTCCCTTCCCACTTCCCCTCCGTTCGCGCGTTCGCGCGGAGGGTACGCCACATTAAGTGCCATCCCAAACCAATTAGGGTGGAGGGGGCGATAAAGCCCTTCACAGCGAGTCGGCATCGATGCCAATTCAGTGACCGCGTGCAACGGCGTATTGTGTCAAGGAAGACGCTTCTTCCAAATATAAGTTCCGTGCGACCCCTACTGCGATCTGCACAAACTAATACATGCATTTAATATCGTCATACAGAGATGAACAACTTAATTTGTTACATTGTATTTAGGATCAAATATGCCTTTCTCTAGACTCGAAAACGGTAGACATATTCATTAGATTGTGTTAGTTTGGTATTTACAGAGACTGTTGCAAATACAATGCCGCTGGTTAAGAATGAAAAACTAATGTTCACAAAAAGAAAAAATGCCACTAAAAAAGGTAGTCTTAGGAGTAATATTTTTTTATCCATAGGCTTACACCATTATTCAGAGATGTTTCAGACCAAAACATTTTCTTCAATATTCTTGTGGACATTGCATTATTAAGGAAGGGGACCTTGAGGGTATGCTATTATAATAATATCATCCAAACAAGCCTAAAAAAGAACCCAAAGAAAGGACTACAGGGACAATTTGTTGTCACAGAATTAACATACTAAGGTATTCTTATTTTCATCACTGACTCCCCGTGTCGGGAATGGGAATTCTATGGTCTCAAATGCTGCAGTGAGATTTCTACTCTCAACAGCAGGTGATGGATCATGATAAAAGGTGCTGCAGTTAACGAAAGTTGTTGATATGAAACTATGGTGACAAGAAGTTACGAACCAGTTCCTGTTTCCACCCGAGAAAGGGAACGTCGTCCCGAAGCTTGCCGCTGTATTTACTCCCTGCACACCTATGGAGGGTGCTTGGCATACAGACTTGCACTCCGTAACGGAAGGGGTAGTGGGTAGGGGTGGAGGGTTTGGTTTGGGAAAGGTCCTTTGTGTCTAGATTGGTAGAGGCATGTGAAGGTCTTCTTTTTATGTAATTTTTTTTATTTTTTTTTTTCTCAAACTGCCCTGGCTCATTGCGTGTTTAAAAATAATTCATAGTTTCTTTCATCAAATGAATTTAATGTTTGTTAATAAGGTGAATTTTTCCATAATTCTCTGCACTCTGTCCCGAGTGCAGGAGGCTCTGAGAGGGACAGTCCCTGTGGAGGCAGCAGCCAGGGACTTTGAGGAGATGAAGGCGGAGATGACCGGGGTGACGGCCGGGCTGCAGCGCCGCCTGCTGGAGCTCTCCCACTCCTACAGCGAGACCAAGAGCCAGCTCGGCTCCACGCGCACTCAGCTGGAGGAGGCTGTCAGGGCCGCAAGCCAGGCCCAGGCCCAGGCCCAGGCCCAGGCCCAGGCCCAGGCCAAAGCAGGGGACTCCTCCAGTCCCGCGCTCACCACATCTCAAGACGCGGAGCTCCATAAAAAACAGCAGGGGGCGCTGCAGAGCCGAGCAGAGGAACTGCAAACTTTGATGGCAGAAACGGAGCGGAAGTATGTGGAGTCTCAGCAGGAGATGGCCCTCCTGAGGCAGGAGGCTGAAGTGCAGGCAGAGGGCTCCATATCGCTGGCTGACCACACCCAGGTGGTGGCCTCGCTCAGCAGCGCCATCAAGGAGCTGGAGAGCCAATCGGAGGCCCTGAGGCAGCAGCTGTCCCAGAGGGCCTTGCAGGTGGACGCGCTGCAGAACCGTTTGACGGTGGAGAAGGACGTCACCCCGGACGACTCGGTCTCCCGGCTGGAGCATGAGACCGTGAGGCAGGGCCTGGAAGGCGAGGTGGGCCGCCTGACGCTGCTCCTCCAGGGGGCCCTCAGGAAGCAGGACGAAATGGCTCTGGAGGCGGCCGCTGCGTGGCAGGAGGTGAGGTGGAAATGGGAGGATAAAAAAGAGGGAGTGAGGGATTATGAAAAAGGAGGGGAAGGGAAAATGAATGAGGTGCTATTATAACAAAGGAAGCAGCACTGTTATATCAATCATGTTTTGCTCAAAAACAAGTATTTCTAAATCAGCTGAAATCATATTATGACTTCATATTAAGCATAAATCCTTGGGTGGGAAACACCTCTGCCTGTCTCTTTGTGGAACAATTTGAGCTGCCAAACACAAATGGTTTTCACCCCCCGACCGCTGTGTGCTGCCGTGCAGGTGCGTGAAAGCCGGGGAGAGCGGGAGGCCCTCCAGGAGCTGGTGGTGTCCAGGGAGAAGCAGAACCAGAGCCTGAGCACCAGACTGGCCGAGGCCCAGGACGCTGTGGGCCAGCTCAAGCAGCTGGTGGAGAGCCATGTCAGCTCGGAGAGAGAGAAGAACAAGAGGGTAGGGTGCAGCCGCACTCGTATTCTGATTCAATTCGATACGAACACAATCCCACCACGTCAGGGTGGCGACGCTTGGTGTGTTATTGCTTTATTTGAAGCTTCTGGAAGGGGATTTCAGTGTGAAAATGATGAATGGCAGCACTCACTCTTTCCATTGCAGTGCAATTGGAAATCAATGAAGCTGAATTTACTCTGCCGATTCAGTAGAGCTACTATTGTGCAGAAAAATCACTAAAGCGCACTGTGCCTCCTTCCCCGCTGACAGTGGGCATGAGTCTCCACTTAGGTTAGCTCTAGCTAGCTAATTATTTGTTCCCAGAATACGTGTATGTCTCATACGCCGCTGGGTAATACCATTCAAAGGGCTTATGGATTTCTGGATATGGCCTGATGTCATGACTATTAACATGTTCCTTTCAGATTGATGACCTCTCAAAGGAAGTGGTGAAGCTGAAGGACGCCTTCAACAGCCTAACACAGCTGCCCTCCGGAAAAAGCTCCTCTCCCATTAAGAGGCAGCAGAGCCAACAACTGGAGATTCTTCATCAGCAAATCAAACAGCTGCAGTACCAGTTAGCCGTAAGATATCCTGCTATAACATTGACAGTGCAGGTTGCTCCTACATATGTGCACATTCGACTATAATACCCTTGCGAGCACTACTTTTATTTATTTTTCTGTATTTAACTGGTTTTAATTTGTGTGTGTGTCTGTCTGTCTCTCTGTGTGAGAACAGGAGTCTAAGAAGCAGCACCATGAGATAGTGTCCGTCTACAGAATGCACCTCTTATATGCAGTCCAGGTACGCTTTCATTAACACTTCAGTAGAGCTCCTCAGACCTTCCTGTACTTATCAGAGGACCTGGCCTGGTCCCAAAGTCCAGGTGAACCAGACCATCTCCATGGGCCAAACTCAGCAGAGTCAGTTCCTGTTACGGTGACCATGGGCCCTGCAGCTTTGACGTTAATATCCAAACCGGGTCGACGGGATCCTAGCGTGGCCGTGATCATCTATTCTTTTTTAAATATTAGCCAGAATCAGGGTTTGTGATAGTTGAGTATTAACCTTAGCATTGGGCAGTTTGGAGACACTGACAGGTTGTGCAGCAGATGTAATTGACATCTGCATTTGGGTCGTATAGAGTAAATACGTTTGTGAATAAGATATCTAAGTCCAACATTACTGGAAGATTATGCCTTGGAGTCAATCCCACAGGGCACGTGCAATAGACCCATGGAATTCCTTTGGTGGTCGCCAAGAAGAAACAAGGTGGACCTTATAATAGAAATGTTGGTGGAATATTCTACAGGCTTGCTCTTTGAGCACTGCCCAGACCACAAAGTGTGGCTGCCAAGCAGACACCGTGCATTGGCAACCAGCTTAGACTGCAACAAAATAACCTTTTTTTTTTTTTCTAACTCAGTTTTGTTGACTAGAACTAAACCGGTCCAAATGGCCGCCGGTGTTTTTGAATTCCGTCTCTGGTATTCATTGGTCTTACTTGGCATACGACAAGTTATTTACCAGTGCACTGGTGTAGTTCAGTTCCCTGCTGAAACCCGTTTTCTTTAGGTCATAAATCTTTTGCTCCCTTCTGTGCTCTCTGGGCCGCTCACTGTTGTGCAGCCGACTAGAAGTCTCCCATGTGAAAGGTCCTATTAGTGTTCATACATAATTTATTCACGTTCTCTGTCTCTACAGGGTCAGATGGATGAGGATGTCCAAAAAGCCTTGAAACAGATCCTGATGATGTGCAAGATGCCAAGCACAGCCAAGAGCGCTTGTTGAGAAGCAAGAACCTGAGGTAACCAGAAAACAGACATGCCCATTTATCCGACTGGAACTGGATTGGTGGCCATCTTTGATACGATGTGCCAACCTCGATGTTGTCTGAGGACTTCATATAGGGGATACTTATTTATTGGGCACAGTGGACGTCCAATCTCCATTCGCCTACTATGAGCATAGGCTCAAACACAAATCCTTTTTTCCCCTTTTTCAGATTTTGGGAATTAATTCATTAATTTCAATGACAAAGCAGGCTAACATGCATCCTAATTGAACATATTTACTGGGCCTAGAACTTTCTCTGTCATTGTTGCTGAGACCCAGATCTTTGTTAATTAGTGTTTTTGTCATCCTTTAAACAGGATTGTGTTCGCCAACATGGTTTGCAAATGGTATTTAAATATATGTGGGGACTTGACCCAGGTAATGCCTCAAATTTACCTTTCAGATTTCACACTACAGTGCACCGTCCATTCAACACTTTTTTATACGTGCGCGAACGCACACGAATAGTTATGCCTATAATCAAACAATTTCATGCCACTTGCATGCTGTTTTTATGATATTTCTTTTCGTATTTTGTATTACCACAACATCTTTAGCAAAAAAAATATCGTATTCTATGCCATGGCATATTTTTCAGTACTGTAGTTTTGCAAAATAGAGTTATTCTATTTGCAACAGCCCCTTATGGTATGTGCTTGTGTGTATTCTGCTATTTTCTATGTTTTGTAAAACTGAGCGTACTGTTAAGGCCAGTATCATGAGAGATTGTTATTTTCCCCTGCTGTCTTTTAAAGCAAAAACGTCTGAGGGAAGTTGAATGAAAGTGACAGAATTGCATAGAAATCTCCATGTTGTAATGCAAATCTATCTTCCCAGGCACCTAAAATGTGTTTGACAAACCATTATTTGAAAGATGAGCGAAGAGCGGCTCAATTTAATGCATATGAGCAGCAATTCCCTCGCTGATGTATGTAAGCAATAGAAATGCCCCTCTCTAAACACCAACATCATCCAGCATCCAACCAGACTGCTTTGTGCAGATGTCTTCTGAAGTGTTTGTTTTTTCCAATACATATAATCTAATGTGCATTCATTAATTAATGTCTATGATTTCAAAAAATTATTTGCTAATGTAATTCCTGTTCTAATCACTTATTTTGATCGTTTTGAATATTGACTATCCTGACATTTAATTATTACTATAGTATGTTGTAGCTGTGTTTTAATGTTTAATGTATTCACTCTTTTGCCTTATTATTAAGCCATCTTTTGTGAACAATCAATATACAGTATAACTTTATCTTTATGTTCAGACAAATTTCACCCCTGGCCCTCCATACCATTTCATTCTGAATATGCACTAATGCTCAAAAGCTCTTCCATTACCTCCCAGTATCGAATAGAACCTGAACACTCCCCAAACAAAGCACAAAGTAAAGAACAAGCACATGGTGAATACCTTAATTTCCACGGCAGGCCCGAGCAGGGTCAGTCAGGGCCTGGTCCATAAGCTGGCTCTTCAATTTCACCCAAAACATTGTTTTTGTAAATCCCTTATATATTGCTGCCTTCAAAGATGATTTGTAAAGAGGGGCACGATGTTGTATAACAAGACAACAGTGATATTTGCCTGTTTCGTTGGCCCTGGCCTAGGCTACCTCTACTTAGACCTGAAGTGGAAATGAGTTTCGTGTTCTCTTCTCACACGGCCTTCATCTCGAAACCTACATGATCAAACCTAATCCAAACAATTTAATTAAACTGGTTTATAGCAAGTAGAAGGTTTATCATTCTGAGAAACCAACCCTGAGATTACCTTCTGTAGTTTCTAGACTAGTTATGTATCCAACAGTACTATACGCAATAGGGCGTGTTTAGCAGGCCTTGACTCAAAGATACTCACAAAGGGATTAGAGGAAGATACTTTTCTTTTGTGTCTCCTCGTAGTTTTTTAGTTGTTTTTTCTACTGAAACCATTGAAGTTTTTTTGTGTTTTACTATTGCCTTGCTTGTCGACTTTTATTAAATGCTAAAACCCTTGCCGCCTCCTGTCTCTGGTGTTTTTTCAGTAGACCGTGTCTGAATGGTGTCTCTTATTGAACAGGGCTCGGGGGCACAGGGATTACTGTTTTAACACTGGCCAGCATCCCTCAGCCCCAGGGCTGCAATCAATAACAATCTCTCAGGAAGTAAGAGAAAGTTCAGTCACGCTATAGAGAATGTAATGCCCTTCCGATGCACACGCAACTTCATCAGTGATGAAAGGTTGGTGCAGATCATTTGTTTTCATTAAAGCCACAATATTTGGCGATAGGATTTCGCTCCCCAGATGACTATTGATGGGGGTATGGTTTCCAGCTCGCCCTGTGGCAGCGTCCTGGATTGAGAGGAGATGTATGTGGTTGGTCGTGACCATCCGTCTCAATCCGTCCACCAGATTGCTATGTTTAACCTTCTGGACCACGCCTTGCATGAGGTCACAACTGCAGGTTGGCGGTAATACGCCGATTTGCTGTTCAATCTTCTTCCCTCTATCTCGCTGCAGCGTCTTCCTGCAGCTGCAATCTTTCATCCACGCCCTTAGGCATCGTGTTTTCTAGTGCTGCTCTACAATTACTGTCACTGTATTGCCACTCACAGTGATTGCAATCGAAACGCTATGTCAAAAGAGATTTGATAAAGGCCCTGGATCCCAGAATCTGTTAACGGGCATACCAGGGCACGTGATGGTTAACTGTGTTTGTATCATGCCTTGCTCCAACAAAAGGGCAGTCTGATAAAGGTATCTCACTTAAATTGAGTCTCTGAGATCTTACGTCCTCCAGGGCAGGGTAACCTCCGCAAACAGACTGTCCCGTGCTTTCTCTCCCTATGGCCCCTCTTTTTTCGCGCTAAACACACACCGTATAGCCGGCTCCTTCACTTGGCATGCACCGGTGCGCACGCTTCCCCTGCAGCACCCTTCTGTCCTCTCTCTGACTACCACTTCAGATCCTCTGCCAACACAATTCTGGGTTATGATTCCCATTCGTTTTGCTGCTTCATGGTGACACAACCTTTTTAGAGTTTCCTTTTCTAGAACGTTGTACTCCCACTTAAATAAACGTGTGCGTTTGTGCAGCCACATTGAGACAGACAGCTGACTTCTGTCCGGTGAAGAGTGGTTCTCAAACATCTTTTATGGGTGGTGGTGGTGGTGGGGGGCACTGACGATAACATGTATTGTATTTGCCTCAGCCTCAGCTAGGTGGCAGTACAGACTCGGTCACAGCCTAAGAATCTGAGTTGTATTTCAGTCATGGAAACCGACAATGGTATCTGACTTGTCTCTCTACTTCTATACCTGTTTGCATTTATGTCGTCTCGTTGTTATAAGATGCTGTATTAACATTTTAAACAAAGAAAGCCATGTTTGTTCATCTCTTTCCTTTGGTAGAGCAGCGAGGCTGTAGGGAGTTGGGTTGTCCTGTTGTAAACAGATTTGCAGGAACATTTATAAGACTCAGAAAACATATTGATGTTGATGTTATTATTACTCAGTAAATAATTTGTCATTATAATGAATTAACCCTCAATGTTTGTGTTAACAGTTGATGACGATACACTAATTGTATTCTAACCTAACCTCTTGTATTGATTCATAATAATAGTCAGTGTTGGGGAAGTTCAGGATTTGTAATGAGTTACTTTTTACTCATTACTCCCTTCAAAAGTAATAACATTATTACGTGGTATCAAAATCAATTAGTTACGTTACTCGTTAAATTAGATATGACTTTTACTTGTACTCAACCTAACCCTAACCCCGCCCCCCTAACCCCGAAAGATGTAAAATCTTTCGCGGTTGAAAGAATTTTGAATTTTGCTCGCACAAGTTTACAATGGACAGCAATGCTATTTACATCTTTAACTGATGCAAACTCTAAATAATGACAAGACATCCAGGTGTTGAAACTTAAGTATGCCTCTCACCCTCTCCCTCATCCTTCGTTATGGTTTTCGACTAGTAGCCGACGTGACTTCCCTGACCTGAAGCGTGTTAAAACGTCATCATTAGAAAGCCTATCTTGGACAAAAAAATGTGGCAACACAGTAACGCAGCGTTACTTGGAATAGTAACTGTAATATAATTGCTGTTTTGGAAATTGTAATCCTTTACATTCACCACTAGTTACTGGTGAAAGTAACAATATTACAGTAATGCGTTACTCAGTCCTCAGTTACTTCCCAACACTAATATCAATAATGCTAATATGTTGCCATCATAAAAATGCTTCCAACATACACTGAACATAAATACAGAATGGATATATACAAACATTAGGATATTTGTAAAATAGAGGTACATTCTGTATGTATCCCATGACCCACTTTTGTTATGTTAAACTTAAGAAAATATATAAAAAAAGTCTTTTTTTTTTTTTACTTACTATTTAATAAATCACATAGTTATTCATTGAATATATAGCTGGTAGGGTTCCTGGGATCTCTGTTAATATCATTTCTTTAAATATTGTGTTCATCATCTTCTTCCCTCTCTCTCTCTCCCCACCCTTCTTATTCCTTCTCTACTTCACTCTCTCGTTCTATTCAGGGTTCTTCTCACTTCTTCTTTATTTTTCTCTTGCGCACTCCCTGTTCCTCTCTTGTTAACTCTTTCCCTCTGGTTTGTCATTCCCAGTTACACGCCTGTGGTTTATCGCATACAACCCCATTAGATTTGTTGGTTTCATTTTCTGATGTCCACAACATGTTGGTCATGCCTCAGACATACCATAAAAAGCTGTTCAGCCTGATACTGGCTGCCCCAGCAAGAGCCCCCTTCAGAAGCCAAAAGTGGGGAGGAAAGAGACGTATGCTCTCCTAATTACTGCAAGATGTAGCTCTGCTAGCCATAGCACATAGCCCAGGACCGGCTCTCCTCCATGGAAATGTCGCTCAGTTTAGTGTAAATCTGAGTCTGTACTCCAAATGCACGCCTTTTTTAGGACCCATAGGTTTATTTTTTTGACATTTTTGTAAGCTTTAAGCTGATATGGCGTGCGTTAAATATTAATAGATTAAGCATGTGTAGCAACATTTGAAAATACTTGCATGATAAACATTGACAACTGGTTTTATTTTATTTTATTTTTGCAGGCTAACAGCAGAGACACAAATGTGCCATTTGTCATCTACGATGATAAGTTGGTCTTGGCGAGATTGTTTGAAGGAAAGGACAGCGAGACTCAGTCAGAGAATTTAATTTAAAATGGTGCAGGCCAGAGAACCCCCTCAGATGGCTGAGACATTGTTACACTGAAAGCTCCAGAGACTGACCAGACATGAAGCAGACTTGAACACTGTGCTGGCCTGCAGCTGAAACTCAGGTCACACAGGTAGAGGCACACTCATTGGCACTGTGTAATCACAATGTATGAGGGAACAGAGAGGCAAGAGCAAGTAGAGGGAAAAAGAGAAATGGAAGTTGGTGGTGTGTGTGTGTGTGTGTGTGTGTGTGTGTGTGTGTGTGTGTGTGTTTGCGCGTGCATCGAGACGGTTTACAGTTAATGGAAAATCATGTAGGAAGCGCAACACAATACATTCACAGTCCAGTGACAGTTAAATAGCTAGAAGAAAAGGTGCTCAAAGACCTGTCAACTGCCAATTCATCTCGATAACCAGTATAAAAAACACAAGTTTATAAAAAAAAAAAAAGAAAGTTTACACATGGATGTCATCCCACCAAAGTCATCCAGCCTTCACATTCTTAGGGAAAACCCGAAACATTCCTCCAGACAACCTTTTATATTTGCGGCCAGCTGGAGCTATTTGTGCTAGGGTCGTCCATGCACTGGAGGCCAGGGCAGACAGACAGGCTCAGGTCACCTCTCTCCATGCACTGGAGGCCAGGGCAGACAGACAGGTTCAGGTCACCTCTCTCCATGCACTGGAGGTTAGGGCAGACAGACAGGTTCAGGTCACCTCTCTCCATGCACTGGAGGCCAGGGCAGACAGACAGGTTCAGGTCACCTCTCTCCATGCACTGGAGGCCAGGGCAGACAGACAGGCTCAGGTCACCTCTCTCCATGCACTGGAGGCCAGGGCAGACAGACAGGTTCAGGTCACCTCTCTCCATGCACTGGAGGCCAGGGCAGACAGACAGGTTCAGGCCACCTCTCACTGTCCCTGTCTGGGCCGGCCCGCCACTCTAGTCGCCATTTAAGCCTCTCAGCCCACCACATCAGGATCTGATGAGCCCATAACTGGAAACATGTGCTGTAGTCTAGTTTTTCTAACAGACGGAACAATATTATATTATTAATGAGAGAGAGAGAGAGAGAGGTTAGTAGGTCTTAAATAGATCAAAACACATTAGGCTGCTGTTGCTAGTATAAGGAAACAGGAGGAGTGTACCTCACACACATTAACACTGCAGGAATATGATAATCCACGTCTTCAGATGCCAGTGTGTCAAATCCGGTCAGTCAAATAAAATAAAATAATGTAACTACTTACCATTTTTTCATTAGTATTGTAATTGTTAAATGTTTGTTTAAAATGGTCTTACTTTAATTGTCAAAGGATTATGCATTATGTACAATTAGAGTTCAACCTAGGGTTCAGTTGAACCCTAACTGTCACTCTCTTTTTATTCGTCGGGAATCAAAGGGCCGGAAGCCAGAATCACGAGTCAAACAGAGAGCACACACAGACACACTTGCACGATGCCAACTTAGTAGGGGTCTAGGGAGACCCGAGAGGGGTTTCTGAGTTGGAATTTAACAGACAGGAAATTTACGGGTACGTGTTAAGATTCATTGAAAATAGGTGTGCGTGTGTGTGATAGAAAAGCCTGAGTGTGACACTCGTCTGGGAGTGTCTTATTAAAAAGGTGAGAGGTGAGTGCGGTGTCTGGAGGGAAAGAGTAATTGTGCTCTTAAAAGCAGACAACAAAGGAAGGCAGCTGTCAAGGCAGGGGTGTTAGGCTGCTCGTAGAAAACTATACCTTGGAGGAAATGGAAGTAGAGTGGGAAGAAGAAGGATCAGAAAAAGGAGGCTCTAAAGGTTGAGGAAGAGGTAGTGGTGAAGAAGGACAAGACACGGCAACTATTCTTATATTATGAAATACATTTGGCCCTTCTAAATGTTACACAAAGTAAAATTAACAAGAGCAAAAATAAAGTTTACCTCGCAAGCAGAATAAATGTAAGGTATTCTAACATGTACTCTAACACTACTGACTATTATTATGCTGACTTTTTTTTTTTAAAGAGAAAGGCTCTTGAGAATGGCACTTGGCTTGTTTGTGAAAACTTATTTTTAAACTTGGTGGTTCCTGATTTGTAGGTAAATAGTTGTCTTTATTAAAAGAGGGACATTTCCACCTTTTGTTACATTAGCACGTATCACTGTTGACTGAGGAACTCTGAAGCACTGAAGACCTAGGCAGAATGACCCAGAACCAAAGACTATTAAAGGCTAAGTGGAAGCTTCACAGTTCCACGGGGAACATTTAGTGTGTGACACACTTCTTATTGGCATCTTCTCCCCATGTTTTCCACTTTTTATTGGGTCTTATCGTAACCCCTGCCTTCCCTAATGCCCTGAGCCATTGGGTTCGACGTAAAGTTCATGTAGCATAGATAATTAGACATGATAATATTTCTAATTAGGTCTACAGCTGTGGAGCAGATGGTGGGTCTAAGTCAGACCCGACCTGCCTACTCATTCAGCCTGCTGCTGCTGCTGCTACATCACCCACATTCTGCAGATCTCCAGCCTGGTGCAGACCCTAATACAGCCATAGAGATCGAATCTCTCTATGACTATGCTCTATCTATATGACTACAGCCCCACACTCCCCGAAAACCTCAAGAAAAAGGCGGCTCGCTGAAGACCCAGTTTATGATTCCCACCTGGTCCGGCAAGAGTGCAGAACACAAAGATCTGAGGTGTTATTTGTCAAAGCATTGCTTTCAATAGATTGCTTATAAGTGATTTAAAACATTGATATAGCCCAAAGATGCAGCTATTAATGGGCAGAGGAAAAGGTTGTGGATGTCTGAGTGTATGTATACTGGTATGCTGTGTTGATGATGACGATGAAATGAGAACTGGTCCACCTGCTTTTGCGACTACTTTTGTCTTATTTTTCCTGACACCTGTTGGCATCGCACGTTTCCCAAGCTTTGATCAGGAGTATGCTGCTGCCTTCCCTTCCTACAGATATTAAAGGCTTTTTTTTTTCTTTGGCGGTAATCCATTCTGAGTGTGTCGATAATAACATGGCCAGCACAATGGGGGTGGGGCCACAGCAGCAGGTGCATCCTGGGGAAAAGAACACTGTGGGACCTGCTGGGCAGGGCACACAAATGAAGGTTTGGCACACTAATAAAAGAAAAAATATATCATAATTTTATGATATATATACAGTATATGTATATGGTGTTGTAATCAAGTATGGATTGTTTACCTTTTTCAATCCTCATGTGCCATCTGAGTTTGATTGCTTGTCCCTGGCCTCTGGTCTTGCAAGCAACGGAAGGTAGGACAGCTTGCTATTATTAGTATTCATTATCACCCGACTTCCAAGCAGGTCTGTTCTTCCATGTTATGAATGTTGGCCTCACAACCTCTGAGGAAGACAATCCCAAAACAGGCTGAAACAAATTTGTGATTCATTTAAGATTTAATGGGACAGACATTTTACCTCCCAACCTCTCCCTCTGTCTTGGTTATCAACACAAACAAGCAACACCATTTACATGTGTTATGGTTTGCAGTAATGACAGTAGTGAAATAGCTGACAAAATAACAGTCGTGGTAGCAAGAATAACCAAAATAGAAACCAAACTTTCTTCCTGTGCCTCTCTCTCTCTGGTGTACCTTCACCTTGCACAGAGGTAATTCTAATAAAGACAGCTTTTTAACGAAAAAGTGGCTATATTAAAAATCATAATTGGAGTGACGTTCTAGTTTTTCTTTATCACTAAATAAGTTTAGGATTCCACACACATTATTCAAGCTTTAATCGTGAGTTGAGCGTGTTTTGTCTCATTAAAGATATCTTGCAAAGCCTATCAAGTAAACAGAGATTCTCCATCTGCTTTGTGTCCAGTAATTCAATACCGTGATACTGATTTGATAAGTTTTTAAAGACATACATGCCTTTGTAAGTACAGCGATAAGGGCAGTCATTTCAATGTCGTCTGACCACATGATCACCTAGGTCAACATGTGTTTCAGATCATCCAAATTAATCACAGTTTCTGAGGTTGAGGCTAATTTGACCTGGGAAAGCCTCTACAATTTGCTAATGTCCGACATAATGTATTCCGTCTCTGTCACTTGTTGCAGTCCAGATGTGACGTGTACAGGGGGTCAGGTTGCAAACTAAACTTTGTCTAAGGCAGCGATAATATAATGATATAAATATGCACACGTCTTTGTTATTAATCTGTGTTTGTGTTTGTGTGTGTGTGTGTGTGTATGTGTGTGCGCGTGTGTGTGTGTGTGTGTGTGCGCATGCGTGTGCGCATGTGTGTGTGGGTTATGTTTAAATGTGTGTCAGTCCATGAGCTGGGAACTACAGGCGGTATTTGCAAATCTTAGATTTTGGATGAGTTTCAAACAAAACTATGTCAAAGTCGGTTAGTAAAGGATTAATCAAATCAGGTATTTGGGCTAATAACTTCTGCTAGAATTTCCTGAAACTTCTGGAAACTCTTCTCACAGCTGGACTTTAACAAGGCTGTCTGAATGGGAGAAAAGAGGAAAATGAATAGGGTTATAGCAACTATATCAAGAAATATGACCTGGCTTTCATTCACATGTTTTAGGCTGTATAATAATACATCTCTATGAAATGCTTGAGGTATTATACTATATGTCAAGCTATCCTTTTAAGGGTGCTTACTATGGATGAAACAGTCAATGGACTGGTGTGAATGTTTCTGAAGAATACCCTGGGAACAGACCTACTGTGTATCATTACTAAAGGAGTACAGAATGCTTCTTTTGGGTAGAACCAAAAGCTGTGCTTGACCAGGAACATCTTTATCTTATCAATGCATCAAGCTCACACATCTTCTTTTTCAGACAGACAGACAGACAGACAGACAGACAGACAGACACACAAACACTCCCCCATCCTTACACATTCTTGATGACATCTTCAACCCTCTATCCGTATATCACCACAAACCCCTGGGGCCACACCTACCAAACAAACCTTCCCCGGTCAAGTCTTACCAGCCCCATACCAACCATACCTTAGACTACCCCCGACATAACTGGCCCCTGACCCAAAGTATATCACGCTGTTGTCAACATGAAACCCCCCTCCCTCTGAGATCTGGTAGGCTCCTCTTGATTTCATGCTGGTGGCTGGGTGTGTGGACAGACATATATAACGAGAGACACTTTAACTGCCTGACAGCCAGGGGAGATGGCTGACATCAGAGCCAATGGCATGCGGTTGGGTAAGCCTTGGAAACAGTCTGAATGGCGTGCTGTGCTTTGGCCCAGACGGGATCAGAGTGGCAGTCAAGGGACACCAGGGCAGGAAATCTACGAAGGGATCTAATAATGTAAATTTCACTTTTTATTTGTGGGATGCCTTTCAGGAAACTCAAGGGCACCTTACGAAAGACACTTTATACAGCAACAGAAGTAACACATAAAAACACCTAAGACAAAAAAACGCACGTTAGTATTAGAATATCTCTGAAGGGGTCTAGTATCTGCAGCTGTCACATGCTGTCTCACAGGGTCAGACCTAGGTCGGTCATGCACCTAAGGAAAATATTCAAAGCACATTCTTGTCCCTCGAAATTCTTCTGCACAAGCACTTAGGTCTGCCGTGGTGTTAGATCCACATGGTTGTGAGTATTTACGTACATCCCACCGTGCCAGACAAACTTTCTAACTTGCTGATATTAACTTCTGACTGAAGAACCACCGTGGCCATCCCCTCGGTCGTGCATACGTTATCAACGTGAGGTAACAACTTATCCCACATCCAAACTATTTCTGAATACTTTAGGTCTCGTGATGCTTTCAGCTCCTTTGGCACAACATTGCCCTCGGAAACATTTCCAAAGGTGGAAACTATGCAACTCTGTTTGTGTGGCCGAGTCAAAGACATCTTTGAAGAATGCTTTCCCCAGGAAAGGCAGTGCATGCTGTATTGGAGCTATTCCTACCCAGAAGTCCTGGTGTTATGCACAGTGTGTGAAATACACGGGCTCTAGGGGGTCTACTACCTAACTTCAAATCAGTTTGTTTTTGTCCATCTTTTTTAACTGTCTGATCTTTTCTATTTTTCTATTTTCTTTTCACATTACAGGACCGATGTAGTGTAGGGGACGTAGGTCACTTACTGAAGTGTGAACGGTGGACTTTCTATTCTGTTGTGCCCCATTCTGTTCCATGCAGATCACATGAGAGTGAAGGCCCACAGCGGGTCCAGCCGTCTGCTGGTACGTCCAGCACTCTGCCAAGTGCAGTTAGGATTGTTGTCTTGCCCGCGACACTGAAGCTGGCAGGCAGCCAGGGGCCTGGCGGCTGGCACCACTCTAGGCTCCGCTCCGCTATGTTGGCGTTTGGAACATATGCACACACACAACAGCGCAAACACACACAGACGAAAGAATGAAAATGGAAGGGTTGGATGCATAGGCGCACAGTGTTTCAAGCATGATGGAGTTTACTTGGTGGAAGAAAAAGCCAGTCATCAAAAAGTTGTGTCCTGTCCGCATGCAGTTTTTAAATTTCATTTGATTTGGACGTTATACAATACATGGAATTCCACAACCCTTGTAACCATTCCTTTCATTTGAACTGACCTGTGAAGTGAGCCTCTGGATAGTCAGTCCATAACAGTTCTCATGACAATCAGAAGACAAAGACATTTCTCGGCAGAACTGTAGATGATTGACTACATGGAGCCTTGCTGGGCGCCGGTGGTCCAGCTCTCTCCCGCGGTGACAGCGGATGTCTGCCTGGTGCCTGGGCCCATTAGCGTGGTCAGTGTTCAGGTCCTCACCCGAACCCTAATCCGTCCTGGCATAATGAGGCTCTGTAACTGTAACGCCCCAATGGCTGTTGTGGTGTGTAATCACTCTGTCTGTCTGTCTGTCTGTCTGTCTGTCTGTCTGTCTGTCTGTCTGTCTGTCTGTCTGTCTGCTCCAGTGAGAACGTTGACTGCGCCTCAGATCCCTTCTGTTGGTTGGGGTCTCACCAGAAGGGTGTGGGGGCGACAAGGCTAACGGTGGGCCGTGTCCACCTCCACTGGACCACTGGGCGTGACCTCACGTTGACCACTGTTTCTCGGTGGGTGAAGAAGGGTAGGGGCACGCACAACCTTGGGAGATGTCTTATTAGCTCCATGACCTCTGTAGCTTTACAACCAACGTCTGCAGAGGAGACGTCATTCATTGTTTAGTATTGTTTACTGTAATACCCAGCTGATGGACGGGCTTGTTGGAATACCTCCTACCTCCAATTATTTAGTGCATGCACACTGCACCTATGTACACTCTATGCTAAGTGCTTAGTGTGCTTTTGTGTGTGTGTGTGTGTGTGTGTGTGTGGTCTCCTCGAATGGATGTGCTTGATTTATCTGGGAGGGGGGCTCAGGTCACAGACCCCATAAACCCTGAACATAGTAAAGTGCCAGAGACATGAGATGGAGAGGTGGCTGTAGGGGAGAGCTGTCAGGGGGAGGGGGAGTTATGGAGGGGGACAGATGAGGAAAGGGACAAAGAAAGAGAGAAAAATAGATATATACAGACAGAGAAAGGGAGAAAGAGAGAGAGGGGGGGGGGTATAAATAGAGAGAGAGAAAAGGGGGAGGTAAGGAGAGAGTTGGCGATGGAGAAAGCGATTAGGTAGAGTGGGAGGGTGTCCACCCAGGGAGAGAGGGGGGGCTCAGTGCCAGGCAGAGCTAGTCAGCCGGGGTGCTGAGGGACGTCTGCTATCAGCATAGCCCCATCTAGGGTCGGAGGAGGGTTATAGAGGGCCAGCCCCGGGCAGATACATCTTGGGACGGTTTTAGAAGACTCAAGAACAGCAGGATGCCCTGATCTGGGGAGTGTCACATCCGTCTGAGTCATGTTCCGGAGGTATTTGATGCAGTGTGGTCGCTATGGACGAGTTAGCTCAATTGGACTGGGTGCCATGATGGAGATGGACACTCCATAACAGCAGGTTAGAGTGTCTCTACATTGTTGATGAGACTGTCAGGTAACTCAGCCGAGTGTTCTATTTTAGTCCCCACCTGGTTGTTTTGTATCATGAAATAATCTGGCAAAAGTAACTAATTATGGTTTACGGACAGGGGACCACCTAAGACTCTCCATAAGGAAACCAGAAATCGTACAGTAAATTGCCGAGAATTGTAAAAAAAAAAAAAAAAAATTTGAAGATTGGTAGTGGTAGTGGTAGGCTGGTGGGAAAGGGGCCATGGTCACTCATGGAGCAATGTGTGTGGGAGGCTGTACCTGGAAATAGCGGGGTTTGACATGAGGGCATGGGTTTTGCGTGTGTGTGTGTGTTTTGTATTTGTGTTTGTTAGTACGTCTGATTGTACAAACCCATGTGTGTGTGTGTGTGTGTGTGTGTGTGTGTATGTGTGTGTGTGTGTGTGTGTGTGTGAGTGTGTGAGTGTGTGAGTGTGTGTGTGTGTGTGTGTGTGTGTGTGTGTGTGTGTGTGTGTGTGTGTGTGTGTGTGAGTGAGTGAGTGATGTCGAGTGGGAGGGGAGGACCAGCTCCTGTCAGAATGAGCTACAGTCCTGTCCGGGTGAAACAAGCCAGCAGCTTCTTCTCTCTCCTCTCCCAGTGTTTTCACCTCTCTCTCTTTCTCTTTCACTTGCTCTCCCTCTTTCTTTCTCTCTCTCTCTCTCTCTCTCTCTCTCTCTCTCTCTCTCTCTCTCTCTCTCTCTGTTTCACCTGGACTGCTGCATGTTCACCGACACACCACAGAGAACTACCAACAGCTTGTATTCCAAAGAAACTAGTTGAAGACCACTCATATGGGAGAACCTCTACAGACCTTTTCTACAGTGTTGGCAAACCATACGCATCATCAGAATTTATGTTTATAATAACACTAGAAACTAGTCGAAGACCACTCATATGGGAGAACCTCTACAGACCTTTTCTACAGTGTTGGCAAACCATACGCATCATCAGAATTTATGTTTATAATAACACTAGAAACTAGTCGAAGACCACTCATATGGGAGAACCTCTACAGACCTTTTCTACAGTGTTGGCAAACCATACGCATCATCAGAATTTTTGTTTAGAATAAGAGGCCCAGATTGATAATGTCATGAATTTCTTTTGAGAGGCAAGTATCCAGTGTAAAACATTAGATGTTAGCGTCAATATTTGGATCTGTAACTTACAATACAATGCATATGAAGTCATCCTTAGTTCTGAGTCATGTGGTAATGTGATTCTTACTTTAAGCGACCACCTGAAAAGATTAAATGAACAGATTTTACTTTGTACTGCATCGTCAAACATTTGGGCTTGAAATGTACTTCTTGAAGCAACGTGAGCCATATGTTATGGCTTTCATTTGATTCTTGATGGCACTCAGTTCTGGTGTGAACTGATTCCCATTTAAAATTTACAGCTGACGCTTCACATTGTACTTTGCACAATCAAATCTGATTTCCAAAATACTAAATAGGTACTGTCTGGTTGAGAGAGAAAAACATTCTCCCTTCCTGAGCCTCTGCCACGCAGATGAGTAAACATTACAACAATCCCGCTCGTACAAACACCAACCCGACACACGTTTGTGTGAAAACATCCCGCCTGCAACCTTACGATTTCATTGATCTTCCTTGCTCCATCAGCAATTAATCATGTCTGTGTGAATCAGGTGGCGGGTGTGAATCTGTATCCCGACATCAAAAGCCTTGTTTGCCTCCAGATGTGGAACTGTGCTCCAGTCAGACCCACTGACGGAGGGACGTCCCAGTGAGCGGTGGTCGCCACATGAACAGCCCTTTGAAATCCTAACAAGTGCGTCGGCGCGTGCCTCCGTCCAATCGGAAAGGCTTTTTAATTGTCATGGACGGGACAGAGCACTTAGCCCCCTCCACATGTGGTAAGGAGGCTAATCCCGCCATCACAACGACTGCCTCTATACTCCTATGGGTAGATGAACATCAACAATAGTCTATGGGGAAAGCCCCAGCAGCCCTCATCAGCTGCCTATTCAGAGAGACAGGCATGTAACTCCTTCATCTGCAGCCAGCCTAATGGTCTGTCATTATGGCAGACTCTTAACAAGGCAACACAGACACCAAGCTCGGTTTGGAGCTAAACGCTTGTTGTGGTCGAGAGTGTTAATTCTGTGAGCAGGCACATCTGCCGTCTCTGTGAGTAGTGCTTCCATCCGGGCATACGGTGACAAATCGTTTGTTGTTCACTCCCCAGGGTCTGGCCTGTTGGAAAGCGGTTACGACCGGTTTTTCCCATTAAGAGTAAACAGGTCATCGCTGTCGGTACATTGCATCACAGTGCTATGACAGTGACAGTACATTTTGTGATTCGGGTCCCACACAACGTCTCTGTCAGTTTAGAGGCACTGCAGTCTTCTCTTTAGAACCACGATAGGATGTTTTGAGTGTTACCCCTCTCCTCCTGCTCCCTCCTTGCAAGTTGAATGACGGACAGGGCCAGTCCCCATGACTGACAAGCCACCTTTGTGGTAGAGCAAGCCCAGTGAAAGCATGCACATGAAAAGAATGGAATGAGATGGACATTCAAATGGTTGACTTCAGGGACATGGGGGGACACCATGAGATTTCCCTGCAGTCTTCTCTCTAGACCCATGATAAATGAACAAGACAAGTGTCTCTCGCTAAAGCCAAGCAAGAGAATGCAGGTGGGCATTTCAAACAAAAAGAAATATCACTGTTTACGTTTAACCATGCCGGTTACTCTCGTGGAAATTATCATACATATTAAATCAAGAGTTGTGCATGTGTCAGAGCAATGTGTGAATGTACCCTTGACACTTTCAATAAGCTCAAGTTTAAAATTTGCTATCCCACATGTGGCAGGCCATCCCTTGTTAGACTTTTGGGAGTGTCCTGATTACCCTTTGATGACTGGGTGGTGCTGTGACCATCTCAACCGTTCAACTCTTAGCTTCATAACCTTTGTTGGGATTCAGCCAGTGCTAATCCATAACAGCACACTGAACACTGTGTTCTTCCATTTGTATTATTCATTCAGATTTTAACTTGAAACGGGCATATTATCAGAACAGCATGATAATGTTTGTCTTTTTTTCGTCAGGTTCTAACCAGTGCTGTTTCAACATGCCGCGTTCGGGCCGAACGCTTTGAATGCCGTCCGTATTGTCTGTACCTGGGAACGGCTAGACCACATCACAGCGCGTCCTCCTTTTGTCTTCTCCGGGCTTTTCTTTCCCAGACATACCTTCCTTCTTTTCAACTCCAGAACCCTGTCCCTCTAACCTGCATGGTGCAGCATGACAAGAGTAGAAAGAGGGGATGTGTGTCTGTGTGTGTTGTATGATCAGAGGTTCCCCTGCTCAAACTCTGTCAGCTGTCAGCTGCTCAGCACGCACACATATGCACAGGCACGCATGTACGCACAGCTTTGTTGTGCAATTGTTTTGAACATCAATGGATTATGTTTTGAGGGGGTGTGCCACATCTGTCTTCGCTGTCTCTGTGCGAGTGTTTGTGTGTGTGTGTGTGTGTGTGTGTGTGTGTGTGTGGGTGTGTGTGTGTGGTGGGGGTGTTGTGTTTGTTTGTTGACCCGTAGATTGGGCAGTAAAACATGATACCTGTAACACAACCTCAGCGCATGACACAAGTTGAGTGTCAAGTTCCAGCTAAGGATTGCCGATGGCAGAGGGACAGAGAAAGAAATTTAAAGGGAGAGAGAGAGAGAGAGAGAATGACAATGGGGGGAGGATATGCAGGAGACAGGGCAATAGAAAGGTGAAAGAAAGGGGGAGAAAAAGAGACAAAGAGAGAGAGAAATAGAGATCTTTGATGTACAACTCCATCTCCCTATACAGTATGCATTCTATGATAGTAAGCTTAACTTTCCTCGCTTGAAATACTGGAGGATCTACAGTTTTGGGGGGTTGTGTGTGTGTGTGTGTGTGTGTGTGTGTGTGTGTGTGTCTGTGTCTGTGTGTGTTTGATTGTGTATTCAAGTGGGTTGTCATGTGAACCAGTAACACTACCAGGGTACTGATCCAACTTCCTATGTCTCACACTTTCCGTCGTACCTCTCACGCGTGTGTGTCGGTGTGTGGTGGCACACTCACATGGTTCGACCTGTTCTGGAAGGCTGTGTGCGTGCATGCGTGTGTGTGTGTGGAGCCAGCAGCAGGGGGAACAGGGGTGGCCGTAGGTGAATGATGAAGTGTTACCCCTCTTCAGGCAGACTCCTGGGGCCTGGATTACTGTTACCTATAGATGAGATGTCTTCATGTTCCGAGGGTCTGGGAGTTTTTGGGCCTAATTACCCGTAAGTTTCTCCTCATGCACCTCTGCACACCTGGCGTCTATTTCCCCAGAATTGGCTCCAGAGTGTTCCATATCTCCCACAGAGAAGACGACCGCGGGAATCCTTAGAGAATATTCTAATGTAGTAGTCTAGTGTACAGTGACAGTGGCCAAATAGTTTTTGTTCGAGTAAAAGACAGATATCTGCACATTGGTGCACACCACCTTGACACGTGTTTTCAGCCAAAGGTCTGGTCAATGCACCACTGAAATGGCATACCATCCCCAATGCAAAACTGAGCAAATATGTTGGGAATGCTAACTGTGATCCAGTCTTTTATGAGACACATTAGCCGCACGTTCTGGCTGCACAGTTTGAAGGAATATCACTGGCTGGCCTGGGTCCCACCCTCTAATGAATCGCCTGCCTGCTGTTTGGTCCAAGCCCCTCAGCCTTTTAACCTACTGTCTGGGGACATAAACAACTTTGAAGATCAAATGCAATTGAAAATACCCCCCACTCCCCCATCCCCACCCAGAAACCAGTCCAGCTGTTCATGCACAACATGTCAATTCCACTTTATCAAGCTTGCTTAATTATCTCCCCCCTTTTTTTATTGATTTGTATGTGTTGCTATGTAAACAAGCTTGTGTTTGCCTTAATTGATGCTACAATATGTTATTTAATTTGCTCCGTTTTGGGAGACTTAGCCCGGTCAGTACGATAACAAAACCAAGGCATCGACGGATTTGATGGAAGCCATTATGTCAATCAAATAACTCGTTTAAAATGCCCGGTGTGTAAGACGTGCCAGTGCATGTGACAAGTTGACAAGAAGCTGATCTCTCTCTCCTTAGGACGAAGGAATGGATCTGTGCAATCATTTATTCATCTGTTCCCTCGCTTTCCCTGAAACCAGAACTAATCCCACTGCTGCATTATTCACCAAACGGCAACACTCCCGCCATGCATATTTCAGTGCTGGCCAGACAGGACAGGGTGACATGAGATAACTTAATGGCATGGAGAGAAGAGAGAAAGACCTGGCAGGAGGAAGACTCAGAAGAACAGGACGCTGGGACTTCTGCTGTTTGAATGTTTGTGCCAGTAACGGGGTCTCTCTGAAGACCATACAATTTGTCTAAGATTTGTGTTCTGGTGAAATCTAAATACATGATTGTATACATACACACAAATGATTGTATCGTTCATGTATGCATTGTTAGTGTATTGTATTATTTATTAGCACATCCATTCAATGCTAAATGTTATGGATATATCACCTTAAAAGGATTGGCGCCAACTGTCCCTTGACGACCTTTAAACTCAGATCTTGGGTGATGTGTGCATTTGGAGAAACACCCACCGAATGTTGGTCTTCATAATCTAATGATAGCCATATGTCCACGACAGTACAACTGTGTTGTGTGTTGTGTGTTGTGTGTGTCTATGTTAAAATGAACATAGACACAAAAGAAGTAAGCATGAACTCCATCACATAGGGAGACCATAGAATACTCAGTATGAGTTGGACGGAAACATCTCCAGCCTCCTCAGTGTCTTCACTAAAAAGATGTCTTTGAACCTCTTTGTTTCCTTCATTAAGCATAGGACGTCTGGCAACCCTCTGATGCCATTTAGGAGTCGGTGTTTACTTTGCCTCTAAATGGTTCTCAGTACTTTTAAGTAGGAAAGTCTTACCACAACTTCTGAGTCAACCTAAATAGTAAATACATTGTTAACACTTCTGTGTGTTATTTTGTGCGAAAAGGTGTTAATCATTCTAATTATTATATTGGCATTATATTGATAGATAGCCTAAATTATATTGGATGTAGTGCATGTGCTTTGTCGATTTAACATGCTTAGTCAGGTTAGGAATAATAATAATTGAAAAAAGCAGCCAGTGACCTGTCGAGGGGATTCAGCTAACAGGAACACATTCTGTTGGACATAGTCAAGGGCCGCAAGCTACTCCACCATGTACCGTGTCTATAAGGTTGAGTTACTGTAACTCTCCCTTGTTTTAGAGTAAGAGCTTTAATCTGCACCTAATTACATTTAAACGTCAGAGCAATTTCGCCAAAGCTTGTTGGACACCATAATGTGTTTCAACCCCCTGGCTCGAGCGCAGTGAAACAATTAAAGCCAGAGTTCTCAGTATCGGTGCCCAGTGGTTGTGTCCCAGGTGTGACCAATCAAGCTTTACTAGCCGTCGAGCTGGTAGACCAAAAGGGTCCACAGACCGAGAAATTACATCGGTTCAATTAGCTTTTTAAGTTCTAATAATTAAAGCTATAACTTTGGGACTTCTTATAGATGCCCCTAACTTGATCTTTGTCACTCACTGCACAAGTGTTTCAGCGAAATTGTTCGGAAAAGCTAGACTTATCAAGAGGATTTGTCAGAGTAGAAAGTTAACTATTGGATTAACTGTGTTTCATATATATGGTTTTTATACTATAGATTGTATCCATTGAGTTGAATCAATTGCATGGAACTAATTGTTTTCTGATGAAACAAAAAATGCATTTCCTTGGGACTGCTTCTCCCATCAGAGAACCATTCACACTGCAGGGCAGCAGAGAGACAGCAAAGAGTGAAATCAATCCTCTGTAGATAATCAGCTATGGTTGAAACAATAAAACTGATTCATGTTATCTTGTTGTGTGATTTTGAGGATTGTGTGTGTGCCATTCTTCTGTGATTTCAATTCTCAGTGTTTTGACCAGATGTTTTCTCCCTATGCTATTCCCTTCTACAGTCATCATTCATTCTTTGCCCCTCTCCAACAAAGCTAAGCCCCTTCCAACCCCCATAGAACCTCTGCCAAGGCTGTATTCACTCTTTATTCATCCTCACTGTTCCCTGGCTTTCAAAACACACACACACACACACACACACACACACACACACACACACACACACACACACACACACACATACACACACACACGCACACACACGCACGCACACACGCAATACCCGCACACCACCATCGGGTTTGGAGGGAGTAACGTTCGGTTGTAAGGCAGACTTGAGTGACAGTTGTTTGGCGCTGACACATGCTCTGTGACTAACTACTGTAGCAGAGGCTGTGGGGTGTCTTGAGGTAGGTGGACACAGAGAAAAACACCGTATATCTTTAAGGACAGACAGCCCCCTGGAAGAGGGGGACCAGGACCAGCCAGTGTGACAGGTGAGGTAGATACATAGACAGGCAGAAATCAACATCAACAGCGGTAGGTCTACAACTCGAGTAGACTAGTTGAAAATTAAGTTAACCCCTTCAGTGAAGCTAAGGTGACAATGACAAACGTACACGATCAGGAATGACTAAATAGGCTCATACATGCAGTACCAGTCGAAAGTTTGGACAGACTTTCACTTGGATAGGAAAGTGTGTCCAAACTTTTGACTGATACTGTATTTTTTTGAACAACCAATATAGTCACATTAGTGGAGTGGTGTTGAGGAGAGGAGAGGAGAGGAGAGGAGAGGAGAGGAGAGGAGAGGAGAGGAGAGGAGAGGAGAGGAGAGGAGAGGAGAGGAGAGGAGAGGAGAGGAGAGGAGAGGAGAGGAGAGGAGAGGAGAGGAGAGGAGAGGAGAGGAGAGGAGAGGAGAGGAGATACGTCTGTTGTCTGACAATGTGAAGAGGAAATGAAACAACAGTGGAACCAGACAGCGGACCCAGATTCTTTCACAGTCAAATCCACCGACACACGGAAGGCCCTACTTGTGTCTGGTAGAACGTGGAAAGATTGTTATCCAGATAGAATGGAGGTAGGTCGGCCTGCACAGACAAAGCAGAGCAAACACTAAACAGAGGATGGTGGCTGGTCTTCTCTGACAGTTCCATTTAACCGTTAAAGTGGACATGTGGTCCATAAATCACCCTGAAGAGTCCTTTATAGGTCTCTGTGGAATCAACTGAGCTTTTGGAAATTGTATATCATGTATACACAGATGTGTATATTATTATTATTATTATTTTGTTGCTATGACTGCAAATGGGATGCTATGAAACTGGTTATTTTATTTCTCAATTTTTTTATCGGTGACTTTATGGGAGAATCATATGTCCCTTCTGATCCACTGTATTTACTTTGTGGGCTTTGTCACATGTAAGAAATAGAATGGGGAATGAAAGAGGGAGGGGTGGAGAAGAGTGAAGAGAGGGGGTTGGGGTGGAGGGGGTTGTCTGCCCCCACCACATTCACCAACCTTCACGTGCACGCATATCCTCACACACACACACACACACGCACACACACACACACGCACACGCACACACACACACACACACCGCTCTTCAAAGCCAAGTGGTTTTCATACACGTCTAATTATGTTAAGAGATCACATCTGGGGAATTGCATCAGATAAATAAGGTAAGAAGAGCAGCCAGACTCATTCAGGTCTGAAGAGAGAAAAGCCACACGCACACAAGGAGACAAACACTGAGAGAGAGAGAGAGAGAGAGAGAGAGAGAGAGAGAGGGGGGGGGGGGGGGGGGGTGGGAGAGAGAGAGAGAGAGAGAGAGAGAGAGAGAGAGAGAGAGAGAGAGAGAGAGAGAGAGAGGGAAAGAGGGAGTGGGGATGAAGTGGGGCAGAGACACGTACAGGAGTAGTGAGAGGAGGCAGCAGCAGCACCCAGCCCCTTGACTCAGCTCAGACTGTGAGAGGCTAGAAGAGAGGACACACCAGCAGCTCTACTCAGTTCCCCCTCAGACACCCAGAGAGAGAGAGAGAGAGAGAGAGACGCACGGGAGCTCCCATACGCTGTTACACACAGACGTAACTTCAAACCAGCAGAGAGACCAGAAACAACTACAAAGAGAAGCCGGAAAGGAGAGGAGGTGAAAGAAAGAAAAAAAAAGAAAGAGAAAGAACTAAAGAAAGAAAGAAAGACCGGATTATCTTATTCTATTTGACTTTTTCTTCGTCGCTGGCAGTGGATTTCTTTGGACTTTGTTTATGAGAAACAGCTCTATTTTCATTTCTGTGCCTGCTTCCTGAACAATTTTGGCATCTTCTCTCCCAAACCTTGACTCGTTCCAACAATTCATATTACAGGGAGCTTCTATACTCCTATTTGAAGTGAATACGGAGATATTGTTTTTTGTCTTCTTTTGAGGCGATAAAATTCAGCATGTGTGTGCTGGTGTAAACAGTTGTTTTGCATGTATGAGAATTACTGTTATTTTGTACACAGTTTTTAATATGCAGGTTTGATTGTTTGAAAATTAAATTGCATTGTGAGTGTTTAAGAGAGAGGAGTGAGCACAGAGCAGCGGTTATTAGGGGAGGAGGAGAAGGCGGAGAAGGAGGAGGAGGAGAAGTAGTGTGTGTGTGTGAGGCGAGCCCCTGGTAGTTCCCCAAAGCCAAAGTGATCTGAGTTATGGATGTTGACACATTCCTGTGGCACCACGGAGGAATACATATTACAGGGAGCTTCAGCAGCCAGAACAGCAGCATCGCCACAGGCCCGATCAGCACCACCACTGGAACCAGCACCCGCCTCAGAACCAGCCCCAGAACCAGCCCTGTCACTCCCACTCATTCCAGTTCCTGTCCCCTCGGGTCCGTTGAGGTGTTCCCCAAGGAGTGTGCGTCGGACCTCCAGAGGGGCGCTCGGCTCCCGCTCTCAGCCCTTCTCCCTGCCCCCTGCTCAGCATGCCCCAGCCCCTGAGCCTCTCGCCAGCAGCTCTCCCAGCTCCACTGCCATGGGTAGATGGACAGTGACCCGAGGTGCTCGGGTCACCTGGTCCTGCCTTCGCCCGCCTCCCTCCCTGCTCCTCTCCTCTCTCCTGTTCCTCCTGCTGCTCGGACCGGCAGCTGCCTTTTCCCATCGGCCCCCTGAACGAGGCACGGACCATGATGCCCCTGGGCCGACGGCACACGTCTCCCCCCGGCCCCTGTCGCCGGCAGCGTCCTCGGCGCGGTTGCCGCGGGCAACCAACGGCTCCTGGCCGTCCGCGGACATGGTGGTGGGGCGCCACGTGCGGAGCAGCTACAACCATCTCCAAGGAGACGTGCGGAGGAGGAGGCTGTTCTCCTACCAGAAGTTCTTCCTGCGCATTGACAGGAAAGGAAAGGTCAACGGCACCAAGAGTGAAGAGGACCCCTACAGTAAGTTCACCTATTCATTCATACATCGTTATTAAGCTTTAAGCACCTATTCATTCATACATCGTTATTAAGCTTTAAGCACCTATTCATTCATACATCGTTATTAAGCTTTAAGCACCTATTCATTCATCCATCGTTATTAAGCATTAAGCACCTATTCATTCATACATCGTTATTAAGCTTTAAGCACCTATTCATTCATCCATCGTTATTAAGCATTAAGCACCTATTCATTCATCCATCGTTATTAAGCTTTAAGCACCTATTCATTCATCCATCGTTATTAAGCTTTAAGCACCTATTCATTCATCCATCGTTATTAAGCTTTAAGCACCTATTCATTCATACATCGTTATTAAGCATTAAGCACCTATTCATTCATACATCGTTATTAGGCATTGATGACAGCTTGTTGCTCGTCACAGACGAGACGATCAGGACTCCCCTGAGTCTCGCTGTCAAATTCTCAGCAACCTATTTGACTTTTGATGTTTCTTTTACTATACCGTCCCAAAAGTTAGAAACGCCCTATCATGTCTGGGACCTGCATCCCTGCTCACATTGCTGCGTGTTGCTCCACATGGAGGCTCCCTCGTTGCCTCACACGTGGTCGGTGAAAAGTTAGTCACCGTTTGTGGTTCAACCTCTCTGCTTCTCCCAGCGTAGCCGGAGGAGCCTGTGTTGTCCTGTTTGCGTCCCCCGCATTTCCACATCACAAGCCTCGTTTTGTCCCGGTCAGGTAGAACAGGCAGCAGAGAAGGGGCAACAGATAAATCCCTCCGTGCCTCACTCGGCTGGCAACACGTTTTCCAGTCAGGGAACAGAGTTCACGGGAGCCGAGAAAGAGGGGGGGAAATGAACAGACCGACAGAAGAGAGAGGGAGAAAGTCAGAGTCAGACAGGGAGAGAGAAAAGTGCGGAGAGAATGAGAGAGAAAACCAAGAAAAAGAAACAATAACTGCGTGTACTTTTCCTGCAGAAAGCAAATCTACTGGAACCAATTAGAAATTGCCAGGAGGAACATTGGTCCCTCTTTGAGGAAATATCTCCAGCATTACCATCATCAGCCCCTTAGAGAAGGGCACTCTGTACCCCATGACATATACTGAGTTTCATGTGAAATCGTGGCGATGGCTTCATAGGCCCAAATGTAACCAAATCACCAAGAGAAGCCGGCTTTTAACGATCAAGGTAACAGAGTAAGACGGAATTGTGCACGTGATGCTGTTCCCAAATCATAATGTTTAGCTGTGTGTTTATAGGAGATGCAGTATATTTAGGACTTCATCAAATATGTATGTACAGTATGCACATGTATGTCATTCACCAACAGTACATACCATACACGTGCTACCCATCTGAGTGTTTGTGGAGGATCTCTCCTGCTGAGAATACGCCAAGCAGCCGACACACACACACACACACACACACACACACACACACACATTCACCAACCTAAGCACAGAGAGGCCAGCCTTGCACATGGCCTCCATATGGCAAAGCCTTCTTTTATTAGGGCCAGGGCCGGTGTGTGCGTGCACGTGTGGATGTGTGTGTGTGTGTGTGTGTGCGTCTGCCTGCTTGTGTGTGTGTGTGTGTTTGTGTGCCACTCAGACACCAGGGCTCAGCCAGACATGGCTGAAGGAATTTCAATTAGCATCTCTTCCTCCCTCCCCTGGCCCTGGCCTGCAGCCCTCTCCCACCATTAGGGCTCCACGTGTCAGGAACAACACTGACACGGCCCACCATTTAGTGAACAGCGGCAGATCCCAGCTACGTATGTGCATGTAGAACCACTAAAAGCGGCTGCTGAAGATGATGGAATGTATTCCTCTCACAGACATCACGGCCCATGTTTTAAACCGCTGTGACTGAGCAGATGTTTGGCTTGTTTCTGACATTGATAAATGGACTGGGAGATATTGATATCTGTTGGCAAGAGTAGTCTATAGGGGAGGCAGGCAAGCTTTGGCTGCATGCGTGTGTCTGTGTGTGTATCTGGCCAGTTTTGTGTGTGTGTGTGTGTGTGTTCGTACTGATCCTGCTTTTGCCCTGCAGTTTGTTCAATCCTGAACCCTCTCAATGGGGCAGCTAGACGAAAAAACAGGTCTCTAACACAGTGGTGGTTGTGATGTGTGTGTGTGAGCACACATGTGTGTAGCTGTGTGTGTGAGCATGCATCTGTTCATGTGTAGGAGTATGTGAGTGTGGGTCTGTTGGTGTGTGTGTGTGTGTGTGTGTGTGTGTGTGTGTGTGTGTGTGTGTGTGTGTGTGTGTGTGTGTGTGTGTGTGTGTGTGTGTGAATGCTAGTCTGTCACTGCCTATTAGTCTACTTGTGGACCAAAGCAAAGGAGATTGGAGTCAAACCAAACAAAGCAGAACGTAATGACATTTTTGTCATCCAACAGAGAGCAGTGTCCTCTTACACGCTAAAACATTTATTGATTTTGTGTTAAAACGTTTTTGTGTCTTTGCGGGTTGTGTAATGGTGTGTATGCGTTGTTATGTTTTTGTGTGGGCCCGGGGATGTGTGTGTGTGTGTGTATGGTTAGTTGTTTACTGCAGACGTGGGAGCATCAGAGGCTTAATGAAAGATCAGATTAAAAGGTTGCTAGTTAGTCTGGTAAACAAAACAGCTATACGGGCGTTGAGCTAGCATTATTCTGTCCCCCCACTCCATCTCTCTCTCTCTCTCTCTCTCTCTCTCTCTCTCTCTCTCTCTCTCTCTCGCTCTCTCGCTCTCAATTTCCCTCTTTCTTTCTTTTCACTCTCAATCTTTCACCCTCTTTCCTGATCATCCACAATAGCCCCATCCATGGAGTCGCTGAAACCCAACCCTGCTCATATTGTGTCCCACCCTTTCACCGTCCATCTGCCGACTCTCTCCCTCTCTGTCACACGGTTCTTTGAGACCATACCTTTCTCCCCACAACCAGCACAGACACAAGCCCACTCCAATCCCCCACGTGGAACCTCTCTGCAGCACAGACACAAGCCCACTCCAATCCCCCACGTGGAACCTCTCTGCAGCACAGACACAAGCCCACTCCAATCCCCCAGGTGGAACCTCTCTGCAGCACAGACACAAGCCCACTCCAATCCCCCACGTGGAACCTCTCTGCAGCACAGACACAAGCCCACTCCAATCCCCCACGTGGAACCTCTCTGCAGCACAGACACAAGCCCACTCCAATCCCCCACGTGGAACCTCTCTGCAGCACAGACACAAGCCCACTCCAATCCCCCACGTGGAACCTCTCTGCAGCACAGACACAAGCCCACTCCAATCCCCCAGGTGGAACCTCTCTGCAGCACAGACACAAGCCCACTCCAATCCCCCACGTGGAACCTCTCTGCAGCACAGACACAAGCCCACTCCAATCCCCCAGGTGGAACCTCTCTGCAGCACAGACACAAGCCCACTCCAATCCCCCACGTGGAACCTCTCTGCAGCAAAGTGCACCGCGTAAGACTATCCTCCTCACTTGACATTTGGGTTGCCACCATGTTTACAGTGGGGAGGCCGTCACATTCGAATCCAAACGAGCAGCTAGATTTGGAGCAGCATGCAACAAGCCTGACTAACGAGTTGCAGTAGGTTTCGTTTGTGTTTGCCGTTATGTGAAATACGCGGTGTCCTGCCAGTGCGCTCTCATCGGTCTACAACAGGCTCCGACTCAGATGAGGTCAACAAACATGGCCGGAAGCCAAACTCTAAAAAGATGTGGACAGTTAAACGTAGTCAGCGTATTAAGTTGAACGTGCTTGGAGTGCATTGAGCAGGCAGAGCCCTCCTTATACTTTACCGTTTTTTTCAAATGCGGCTTAAATGTGGTTTGCTGGACGGCATGTGCCTTGCCGTGATCAGGGGGCTTTTCTGAAACCCTTCTCTGGCTTTCTCCAAACTTACCTCATAGATCGGAGCATGCAAATTGGCCATGTTTATTCCACAAATGATGGCATGTACTTTGCTTATACGATGTTTATCGTAAAGGTATTCCAGAGAGTCATTAGGTTCAGATGTCGGGCCAGGACAGCTAGCTAATGAGCGTCATTAGCCGGTGACACCGGTGATTGGTGACAAAGAGGTTGAGGGTTCAACGCCAGGGTTGGAGTGCCTTGCCTTCTGTGGCTCCCCACCACAGCCTTTCCAATCATGTTGTCAAAGTTGAGGGGAGTACATCAGTCACGGGACAAGGCCAGCGCACGAGTGTGTGTCTGTGTGTGTGTGTGTGTGTGCGTGTGTGAGCCAACAAAGGTCGGGCCATGGCCGTCCTCACCTTATGTGGCCTTTGCCTGAAAGGGGATATCAGGCGTAACATTAGCTCTGACCAACACGCCAAACACAGCATCTCACTGTAACTCCGAAACAATCTCCAGTGGAGACGTCTACTTCCACGGCCTCCATTAGGGGATATGTGTGGATCACACATGTGACGTAGCACACACACCCTATGAACTAGGGCCCTGACTTACATGGCCAGCGGTAAAGAGCTTTCTATAGCTGACCTTTGGTGACCCCAAGCCCCTTGCCCCTGGGCAGGAAGTGCCCTGCACCAGACGTCACTCTGGGGTGTTGGGTTGGGGGGTTCAACACCTCAGGTCTTTTATGCTTGCATATTCAACTATGTGTATAGGCACTCTGCTTCCGGCCCGGTGGAATCCTTTTCACCTTGCCTTTCCAAAAATTCCTTGTGGATAAACACCACCAAGTGAAAAGGGGCATTCGTCCACAGCAAAAATCATGGCGTCCCAACAACAAGATTTGTGTTGCGTTTGTGCTGTGTTAATGCGGCCATTAAGACCAAATGACCTCACACTTTCAAACAACATCCAGCTTATATTGCAGTCCAGTTTACCTCCTGGTTGGGTTGTGAAAAATGTGATACATTCGATCCTGTTCAGTGAGCGTCGATTTTCATGTGCCTTCTCTCTGTCGGTCATTCTAATCTCTCTCTCTCCCCTCCTCACTCCCGCCCTCACCCTGTGTGCGTGAACTGCCTGTTTAAGGTTCTCGTGGGAATTGGTAACGGTACGGCCCATAAAAGTGAGTTATGAGGAGGTGCAAGATGCAGCAGGGTTAGTGTCAGTGTTTCTTTTCATACGTTCTGACCCTAACATCTTCATAGACTTTCTCCTGTCGCCAGCATAAATAACTGCACCCCGGACACAGCCAGTGGAATACATGTTCCAGCTGTCAATGCATCATGATTTTGTCCAGCCATATAAATACTGATCACAAACATACAGTTAGACATGACATGGTCAGGGATTAGGTATTGTCTAGGCATTCGAAGGGTTCAGATGGGTTTTCGCATGAGACATTCCCATTACAGTGTGGTATCTCCAACTGTGCAGTTTCTATGGTGCGCCCATATTTCAGAGGGCTTTTTTGGAACAGTTGAACAGTTTTGTCCTTATATAACTAAAGCTTTTTCAAAGGCAGGAGAAACTGTTAACTATTAACAAGCAAGCTTTTTTTTTTAAATGGCAGATTGTGACAGACAAAAATAGTGCTAAGATAAATAGCTTACATTTGAGCTGGTATCATTCCCGTCATTGGCTAATGGAGAAACACTGAATAAGATGTCAACACAGTCTTGGTCCTTGGCCCCCTCACTGAAGCCACTCTGAATAGAAAATATGGAAACGCAGGTTTTGCAATGCTGAAAGACAGGGAGACAGAGCAAGAGAGAATGAGAGACAGAGAGAACTGGGTTGCTTCAAATTGTATGTGAAATGTGTTTAAATATTTTAATCACATATTTCATGTTTTTGAAAGCAGCCTTATTTGGCCAAACTCACAGGGGACCAAAGTCAAACCTGTTCATATTTTTGGTTGTATTTTCTGACACCGCCAGCTGACCTCCACCCGTCAATTTAATGCCCGTCTCTTCTTTTGAGCTTTGACGAGACCAAAACCAGAGACATACAGTATCTTTGGAACGAACCGCTTCAGCATGGCCACCAAGACATCCAGACACACATGCTTTGTGTAAACCCCTCTATATTAAAGAAAAGCTCTTTCAAACTGATTATTGTCCCCGGGAATCTCGGTTTGATTCTCTTTGTTTCGTGGCGCAGCTATTGGAGTTTCGTTGTTTACCTTTAGTGCTGACAGTAAAAAGGCAGAGGGCCTGCAGATATCCGCTCAACTAAACAAAGGCTCCAATGGATAGGCCAGGGATAAAGTGAGAGCTTTCATTAACTTGTAATAGCTGTGATACTTTACTGTTTTTTTTCCGACCGACAGTTTGTCAGATGCCATACTTTCCTGGACAGAGGTGGTGTAAAGGGACGGCAAACCCGGCAAACAGGGTCCCCTTATGCAGAAAGTCAACTGGGCCACACGTCCGCCAGCCATAGCTTTACTGTCTTCCTCTTGCTCTCTCACCATCACCTCGGCTGTGAAACGTAAATGTCGGAGCAGGCACCTTTTGGTGGAGGGCTGGTGTGGGAGCCCAGTGTGGGAGCCCAGTGTGGGAACGCGCCGCATTAGTAGCCAGTGAAGCAGCGGGAGGTGTGATCTAGAACCTGTGATGGATAAGACCCAGAGCCGACATCGATGGCCCGAGGGGAAAGACCCGACAACCCCCTCTACAACCCACATTATACCCCCTCTTCTACACACACTCCCGACACGACTCTCTCGCTTTCTCTCTCTCTCTCTCTCTCTCCCTCTCTCTCTCTCACACACACACACACACACACACACACACACACACACACACAGAGACACACACACGCTGGGGCTAATTAGCTGGCATTCCTGGTCTGCTGTGTTCAAACGGCCAGGCTGTCCAGATGCCTCTCTGGACGGAGCTCTGGGCTCTCAACTTTACCTTTGATGATTCCATTAAGGACCCACCCCTCCCTGCACCCCCACATCAACCCCAACACTCACACGGTTCCATCTGTCCCAGGGTGTGTTTGGAGCGTGTGCGTGTGTGTGTGTGTGACTGTATGCCTGCTCTCTGTGTATGGTAGTATCAGTGACATTGTACATTCTTTAACTCAAGGTAGTTGAAAGTGTCCCACCGCAAGTGGAACCGCAACTGTGGCCACGCGCTGGCAGCTTCTGAGAAATGCTACGTGTTGTCATCCCCTATCCTCCAGTTTAAACAACTCCATAACTCTTGTACTCCTTTGTCAGTGCTCAAGGAAATGTTTTGGCAGACTGGCATGCATTTTGGACCCCTTTGGTTTTAAATGGCCACTGACACTGCAGGCATCCCAAGAGCTCAGATAACCATTATTGCCGCGTGAATAATCGTGAACATCTTTGTGATGATTTTGTTCAGCTACATGGTGACGCCTGTGACAGGATTGTTTCTGGGCTTCGCAGGAGGCGGTTGGCGCACACAAACTGGCACAACGAAGGTCATCGGAAAAAAATAACGGTTTTCTGGCG
>CM030172.1:21576700-21591700 GCA_017639675.1 Aplochiton taeniatus | reverse complement strand
AGAGAGAGAGAGAGAGAGAGAGAGAGAGAGAGAGAGAGAGAGAGAGAGAGAGAGAGAGCAAAAGAGCAAAAGAGCAAAAGAGCAAAAGAGTGAGAGAGAGCAAAAGGGGGAAGGGGGTAGAATCGGAATAAATAGAGCAAACAAAGAGTTTGGAGAAGTTAATGATGATACCAAGGGGAAATAATTAATCCCATCCTATTTTTACTAGCACATGCGTGGTCACTTCTACTTAAATTTGACTACAGTTTTACACCAAGGTAACTTTGTGTGTGTTTCTGTGGTTTGCAGGTGTGCTCGAGATCAAGTCGGTGGACGTGGGTGTGGTGGCTATCAGAGGCCTCAGCAGCAACTACTATCTGGCTATCAGCAAGAAAGGAGAGTTATACGGAGCAGTGAGTACACACACACACAAACAAACAGTTGCTTTGAACATATCAAGCCAGCTGTGACACATTTGTTTGGCACTATAACACTAAAAGGCCTTAGTAGGGAAGTAAAAACCAATCTGGGAAATGAGTAAAGGTCTTCAAAAACCTGTCAGGTACCAGTGGGCAGGACAATGTGTTAGCTAGCTAGCAACCCCTTCCATTCAACCGTGGGAAACACAATCCCACAGCCTCCCCATTCTCCTGCCTTCCCTCGGGGGAGAGCTAGCCACTGTTTCCTCTGTTCTCTAAACCCTCCTCTGAGCCGTCTGACTAAAAGGTCCGACTGTCTTTCAGTTGAGCTGGACATCAGATGAAATGACACACGGTAGAAAGGGGGGAAAGAATGGCATGGTTTGCCGCTACAGTACATGGCTAGAAACTGAATTCCCATGACGTACTTTTTGGTGGAACACTAGCTGCTAGAGGTGGAAGTTCAGTTACAATTGCAGTATTTAAACAGTGGCTTCTTTATGAGATAACCAATCGCAGTTTCACCAACTTGCTAGATCAGTTTGATGATATCAAGACAGATGATCTACAAAGAGTAGTTTTTGATTGAATGCTTTTCTGTCTTCCAAAACCCTACTAAAATGTCCAACCACCTCGCTGAGAGTATTCCTTCTTTTTTGGTCAAGGAATTAGAATGCCATGAACATAGTAAGTCACTCAAAGCAGAGAGACTGTTGTCTGTGGAGGCCAGAATGGGTCATTTTGATGTGAGTTTGAAAGTGTTTCGGTAGTGTATATACTGTGTACAATGTTGTCGCCTAAATAATGCGGTAGAAAACAAGTATGCTCCATTACAACAACACTCCCATTTGAGGATACTATAATATAATCACACACACACACATACACACACACACACACACACACACACACACACACACACACACAAGCTGGGACTGGGGACCGAGTTGAGTCAGTCTTGCTCCTGGAACCAATTTGAACAGCTGTGGCCAAGGAGTCGTGTGGGGGAAGTGAATTTCTTCTTCGAGAATCAGACACAAGTCAATTTTACCACCCGGTTAGATGATACTGGTCATCAGGGCTTTAGACTGTGAGGGGATTCTATGCTAGTTGGTCGACTGAAAGGCGGTCAACATAGGATTCAAACCCACAACCCTTCTGTTTTCGGGCACCATTCTCTGACCATTCGGACGTCAGGCTTCATTTCCTCTCAGCGACCCCCTCCCTTCCATCTCTCTGGGACACTTTGCGTCTCATATGAAAGCCCCGTCCTCGTAGTGACTGTGACAGAAGCCCTACTAATTGAAATGGCTGCATATGAACCTTCTCATCGGGCCATAGCCCATTACGCTTTTAACAAATACAACCCAATAATGTAGATAATGTGTGTTTTGCCTATCATAACATCTACTGTATCTAAATAAAAAAGAAACTAAGCATCCAATTGGTTTGATCAATTGCTGGATGTCCCAATGTGTCTTTTAAAACACATGATCCCCACGGGGCACTTGATCTCCCCGCTCACCCTGTGTGTTCTTCACTGTTGTCCCCTTCCCAGAGAGAATTTGGTGTGGACTGCCGTCTGATCGAGCGCATCGAGGAGAACAAGTACAACACCTACGCGTCCGCCGAGTGGCGCAACAAGAAGAAGCATATGTTTGTCGGACTCAGCGCCAACGGCAAGCCCATGAGGGGCAAGAAGACGCGCAGGAAAAACACCGCCACTCACTTCCTGCCTATGGTGGTACAACCGCGATAACTGGACAGTTTCATAATCATGCAGGAGATGGAGCGGTTTGGTGGATGAGAAAGGTTTTCGAAGGCTGGCTTGGCGGCTGTAACGGACCGACCTCCTGTGATGGGAGACTTCACTGCACTGAGAGGAATAGACTGGGGACCAAACGGGGAGGTGCTAGGCCTTCATGGAGGACTCCAACCGCCTCTGTTGCAGAGACACAAAGGAAAAACACTACTTCATAAAGTAGCATTTCAACAAGACTCTGATTGTTGATGTCATATACCTGCTTTCTTTTCTCATTTTAAGTTATAAAGTAGTTTGGTACAAGAGTTTATCATATCGGGACCATTGTTCTGTGCCAAAATGTTGTTATTGATGTATTTACTGCAACAATCGCAACGTGGGATGACAAACTAAGTGAGTAGTTGAACAGTACCAAGGGACATTGATTCTATCTATTACCCAATGGCATGGACGAAGGCAGAGGATATTATGTATGATGTTTTTGTTTGTGATGTGTGGATGCAGTTATTTATGCCGTACTAACTCTCGTGGGTTATCATGCTGTACTGAATCACAAAGGGAAGGAGGGAAGGGGAACGTGGTGAAGTTGTGTCAAGGGGAAGGATTCCATAATGAAATACATAATTCCATACCGGCAGCACTTGGTTAGCAAGGTGGGAGGGCGAAAGAAGAAACAGAATGAAAAGAGACTATAGACTGAAAGGGGGCGGAAAGAGGAAAGGCTAAGAATGGAAATAAAGCAATTTAGTCCAGCTAGCACTACCACATAAACCACCTCTAACAAATATTATTAACATGTGAGTTCACTGCATTGGGTTATCTCCATTCCTTTTATTTGACTGCTTTAAAATAAATTATTTATTTTATGTACTATTTAAAGAAACAAAAGGACAAAAAACATGGAATGGAAAAATTATTTTAGAACATTTATGCTCTTCCTTTTTTTGGGGGGGGAATACTAATCTATCGTCTAAACATAAATAAAATAAATATATTTCTCTTTAGGCCTGTCTGACTGAGTTTTCTTCTGCTTCCTGCAGGTGCTAAAACGCTGCTTCAATTTGGGCCATACATGCCATATAAATGTTTTTATAGCAAGTGGTCCATCAGTAGAGAAACGTATGAGTGCTCTCCATCAGCATGCCAACAACTGCGCGGGGAATTGAGTGGTATGTGGCATGCACGATGCAGAGCACAGCCAATACCTTTAATAGGTATGCACAGCTCCAAGGGATAAACACTCGGCCTTTTATCTACCTTCAACAAAGGAGGAAGCAGCCGGCTTTAAACATGAGCGAGAACCAGGCTGCAGGGCACAGGCGACTGTGCTGCGCCGAGGTCAGGGCAGCTGCCAGAAATTCTGGGGCCTCCCGAATAGATATGCTTTAAAAAAAAAAGTATGTTGATCCTAAAACTCCCGTGAACCCAGACAGTTTGGGGGTTCTATCTGAGAAACCCCGGGCCCCCTGAGACAGCGACCCCCTCATCACCCCCTTAGCTAAGAGGTGGCCCAGCCACGGCAGCTGTGAACAGGCTCCACCTTGACCTCCTGGGTCCCCAACCTGTTTCTCCAGGCCCAGAGACTGACAGACATCAGAGGAGGGCATGTGGCCTAATGTAAATATCGCCGCCTTGTTTATGGCCTGATTCTAATTAAAGATGATGTCATGTTCGCTAGCTTTCCTTCGGTCAGTTGAGCCGTCTTTTCTGAAATTCTCTGGATGCCCTCGCTCTCTTGCGTTTCCCTCTAACCTTCAGATCAGTTCCAGCAATTAGCAGCAAAATAAGGCAGAGACTGAGGCTCCGAGACACACATAAACACACACACACACTCTCACACACACACGGTCCACACCCAGTATGTGATGTGTAACAGAAACATTATATCCATCCCAGTCAGCCCACTACCATCTGTTGCACTCAGGTTGGTTGTTCAGCACGGTGAAATCAAAGTGTGTGAGCCACTGCCCGTCCCTCGCTGTTTACGGCAGAGGGGCTGGATGGCCCGATGCTCTCCGAAAGCCGCTCTATGCGTCGGAGAGCCGTATCCCAACGTGAGTAAGTATGAGGCATTGGTGGGAGGATCACGTTTCCTTTCATCCACGGGGCATTGGAACTTTGTTTACATGATTACATGGGTGTTCTGTAAACGAGATATCAAGTGCAATTAGACTGAAATGCGTTCAAGACACTCGTGATTTTCCATTATAAAGTTCAAGGGCTTCGTCTGGCCACAGTCAAGCAGCTCTTTTTGTTTGTTTGAGAGCTCCGAGTCTTAGAACTAGACAATCTTAAAGGATCCATCTTTTTTACTATGTGCTCTCATCTATTGGGGAGCTTTAATGTGGTCTCTCCTTGGGCTATTTAGCTTAATGAGAGCAGATTTTAAAAAGGAGTGACATTTATTTAAGTCAGATGTTTTACACCAGTTAGTAATCCAATGCCATTGGAGTACAGTGCATTTACCCCTGTAATAAGCCATGCGTCATTTCTACAGTACCTCTAATATGTTTCTCTCCAAAGTAATAAACTTTGCCTGCCAAAGTCATCATGAAAAAAAAAGTGCATTTTAATGTTGTGTTTGGATACGTTTGGTTAGTGTTTGGTGTGTTTGAGGCATGTGGTGAGGTGCAGTATGCGGTTTCTGTTTTGACTACATTAGGTTCTGTCGGAGCTGTGTCGGACCTCAAATGAAACGTACACCGTCGGCTTCACACGTTCACAGCTCCTCTGTTTGCTCAGGGAGACTTGCGGCCGCGCGTCTCGACCACAGCAGCAGCTGTGAATATTTTACATCCTGAAGCTAGAGAGAGAGCTAGAGAGAGAGAGAGAGAGAAAGAGAGAGAGAGAGAGAGAGAGAGAGAGAGAGAGAGAGAGAGAGAGAGAGAGAGAGAGAGAGAGAGATTGAGGGGAGAGGGGAGCGGGGGGTAGAGAGGGAGATGTGGGTTTGAAGCGATGTGTATGAGAGGCAAAAAACTTAAAAAACCCTATTCCTGGGGGTATTGACCGTGGTCACAGTTTGGTGGTGAGGGGAGGGCAGGTGTTTGCTGAGGTGGACAGGGGGACGAGGACGGTGAGTGTGAAGAGGGGGTGGTGTTTAGAGACGTTGCCAGAGGGGATTAGGGCTGGGGGTGTCAGGGACCGTTTTCCAAGGTGGATGCAGGGGTTGAGGTGGGCGGGGTAGGAAGGTAGACCGAGGGGAGGGGGAGGGGGGCTTTGGATTCAGACCAGGCGAGTTCCAGGAACTGAGCTGCCAGATTGAGAATCGAGGGTTTCTGCATTTGCATCCCCCCCCCCACCCACCCCCCACCCCTCTCCGCAACCTCCAGCCTCTCTACCTCCTTCTCCTCCCCTGCTTTCTCTTTCTGTCCCCCTTTTCTCCCTCGCCCACCGTCACATTCAGCTGCTCCTTCCCCTTTTCTTTATTCCCCTTTCTCCTCCACGGCCCTCCTTCCCCACTTCTCCTTGTCTTCCTCTTCTTCCCTTGCGGGCCTCCAGAACGTCGGCGTCAGCACAGCGGGACGTCTTTATGGCTAAATATAGTGGTTGTTCAGAGAGGCTGCCCCGAGCCCGGGCAAAGCCCCTTGAGCCATGGCAGAGTGAGACGGCCAGGACTGGGGCCTGGAGCTGGGAGCCAGCTCGGCCGACACTACATCTCCAGAGAGACTCAGGTTCCCCCTTCAACAGGTGGCTCAAACATTTGCCTTGGCCTGAGCTGAGGCAAGGCCTCTGTTTATCTCTTCGGAAAAAGGGCAAAAAAAGTCTTGGAGAGAGAAAGAGCGAGAGAGAGGGGGGGGGGGAGTGGCAGATTATGTAACGTGGCAATAGCTCCACAATTAGCACCACGCCTGTTGCACACCTGCAGTCACAGGCTCTACCTATCCCCATGTCCACACCCCTAACCATCAGGAGGAAAAAGACTGGTGGGAGGGTTTGGTGTATAGTAAGCTCAGACACAGCAAACACAGCCTTCGCTTTCTCTGTCCACTCTCATTATAACTTTTCAGGCTCCTTCATTATTTTACATTCTCACCCTTCGCCCTTCTTTTAGCACGGCCTCCCTAACTCCCCCCCCCCCCCCTTTTCCCCCTCTTCCCTCCGTGCTCTAGATAAATGTGCCCGAAGTCTAAATGAAAATATATTTGTTGTTGTTGTTGGCGTCCCTGACAGTGGCTTGATTTAGCGGAGACCCAGGGTCTCTGGAAGCAGGCATGGAGCAGTGCCGTTCCACTAGGCCTTGATCATTGGCTGCCATACAGCAGAGTCAACAAGCACAACATTAAGTCTGCCATGGGATCAAATGGGGCCTAATTTATTGGGTGCCTGTGTCGGTAAACCACATAATGGCTGCTCCTCTAACAACATTGTGTTTGATAAACAGTGAGTTAGAATGATGAAAAGATGAAAAGAGTCTGTATTATTGCTTTAGGAAAAGGCTGATGGGCCTAATAATGTCTTAATTACTCAAAGGAATGGTCATTAGGACAGGAGGTTTGGTTTCAATCCAGAGCTAAGGCTTTGTGTGTGTGTGTGTGTGTGCGTGTGTGTGTGTGTGTGTGTGTGTGCATGTGTGTGTGTTTGCTGACTACCCTTTATACTATGATCAATGTGAACTCCCCCTCTCCCCCAAACCTCAAAACCTTTAAGACTATGCAAAGGATAAGATAAGATCGATCTAAGATAGATAAGGATTGAGATGAACAGTAGCTTCAGAACCACGGACAGCTCATACCCTGTCAACATGAGTTTGAGGCAGGAGGCCTCTGACAGGTTGACGAAGGCTATATGAAGCTGTGTCACTGCCAAACTCAACCCAGGAGCCCTTTCTCACTTCACCAGATTTGTCTATTATGGTGCAGTTGTTGTTCACATACTCAAACACATGCCCCCCCCCCCCCCCACCCCCACACACACACGCACACACACACAGAGTCTCCTTGTGGTAATGCAATATGTTGTTGTGTTTGACTCTTCTGCTTACATAACAAGCCCTCTAAAGAGCTCAGGGCAACCTGCAACATGTACACGCTGGCGTGAAACAAATTTGGTACCTGACGGGTTCTCCAGCGATACAAGCCAATATTCCTCTTCTTCTCTTCCAATAGTGAGTACACCTCATATTGTTTTAATTTAGGAGCTGGGTGGACCGCAGCCAAAGTACTTTTCTCATTTGAATACTTCATCTGAAGAAAAACAGGGAGTGTGAACACAGGGGTGGGCTTGAGGGTGGTCAGTTGGTTTTCAACGTGTTGCACAGTGTTATACGGAACGCTAAGGCGTGGGTGGAACGGATCGGAGATGCATCACCTTCATCACCAACTGCAGCTTTATACTGCAAAAAGAAAAAAAATAGATAAACACAAACAAACAAGCTAAATTATCTGCCAATAGAACAAGAAAATTATCTTGATATGTCTTGAAATAAGTAAAATAATCTAACATTCACAATTCTTAAGAAGATTATTTATCTTATATTAAGAAATATTAGATATATGGCTTGATTCAAGATATTTGGTCTGGCTTATATTTCATTTTTTGTAGCTTTACAATATTACACTGTCAAAGCATGTTGTTCAGTGTTAAAAAACCTTTGCAGTCCCGGTCTGAAGGAGAAAACGTTTGCAATGGATTGTCATAGTTGTATTTTGAGGGAAACAAAATTGACATGAACATTGTGAATCCGCAACAACATGCCATAGGAATAATTTCTTAGGTAGTAATCCTGTACCAGGACCAACTTGTTAAAGTATGTGGGCGGTATCTCCATTTGCCTGTCTCACACCGTGGTACTAGACTAAACAGCCATCTACAATAGTAGCTAGACATGTGGAATGCCAGATCCCAGTCCGGTACGATCCAAGAATAGTTCAGTACAAAGAGGTGAGTGGCTCATACAATATTGAGCCATCATAATAGAGGGTTCCCTTCTCTGAATCTCACGCTGTATCAGAGGCGACACTACCAGCCAGCTGTGGATCACATTTCCCTCATATCTAAGATACTTGCAGTGTATGCCAAGGATTTCGCTGATCCGCCTCAATAGGAACTCATAGTAAAGACGCCTTCTGCATTAACCGTACAGTACAAGCGGGGATCAAACTAACCTCCAATATCCCATGGATTGCATCAGTTTTGGACTGAGAACTGCCAGTCAGAGAGAGGTAGCTGGGGGGTGGTTTGGGATGGTTCGGTGGTGGCCGTGCTCTGGGAGCTCTGGGGGCGGGGGATTTGTGTCTGGGAGATGCGCCGGGCTGTACTGGGCTGGGTTACGTCATACTGAAACACCAGTGGACATCTGGCCTTGACATGATATTTCCCTTTTATCACCTGCTCTCTCCGCGCAGAAAAACAAGTCTGCTTCGTCTCAGCTCGCCGGGCGCTGCCGGGCTAGACTCGGGCTAATCACCCACCGCCACGAGAAGGATGAGGTCCAAGTGTGCAAGAAAGTGTCAGTGTGTATGTGTGTGTGTGTGTGTGTGTGTGTGTGTGTGTACGACGATTTCAATGCACCACTTTTCCTTTCAGCACAGCAGTAAAACATCCATATGATTTCAGCCATTATATATACCCTTTACCGAATGTGAATCTTTGCAGGACTTCCCTACAACTAAGTTACATAGTAATTGCGTCTAATACTATACAGGTTCAAGATGTTATAAATCAGAGTATTCAAAAGCCTTTGCAAGTTCCCCAAATTTTCATATTTCATTTGGAAAGAATGCTTTGCTGATTTCAGAAAAGAGGTGTGTGTGTTAAGCAGATGTCAAAATGGGAAATTATGCTTACTGCTTTTTTGTTGTTGCTTTTCTGTTAAAATCTGGTACTTGTTGACAAGATAATTTGACAAAAATACCTTGCATGTAGGACAGACAACACTGAGCTAAACTGTTGAAGAGACAGCTACTTGGCCAACGCAGCTCGTCAATCCCTTATGAATCTATGACAAGATAAGATAAACAACCGAGAGCACATAGGGAAATAAAATGTATTATTTATTACCACCCCTACCTGCAGGGAAATAATGCATATTGCATCACGAAGCGTTGCAGCTGACAGTGATTTTACATAGGACGTACAAAAATATATATCCAACGGCTTAAAAATGATCACCACATATACAGTTTGACAAATCTAGACGTTGTCGTTGGCCGTAAATGTGCCGTCTCTTCCCAGACATGGGCTTTGGTCTGGGTCTGATTCTGACTCTGAATGGGAGCCTGTGGGACACTGTGGAACACTCAGTGAGATGTCTCAATGGTAAGAGGACCCAGAGTGTACGTTTTTATGAGCCTCTCTCCTGGCAAAATGTGAAACACATGCTGTCCGCATCTGAAAGCAATAAACATCTCCTGGCCCCCTGTCCCCAATTTCAGCCGTCACACACGCCGAGCGTAGATAATAGCACTGATGACTGCCCAAAACACGTTTATTGCATTGAATTATTTACCAAGGGCTTTCTGGCCCCCAAGGCTGTATGTGACGAATTTGGTTGCCTTAATCACACAGTTTTTAGGGCTTAATTCAAATCATATGCAAAAGCTATTTGTAATCCATGTAATTTTTAATAATGGATTTTTTCTATGACCGAGCTGTCAGTAATGGTAGTGGAACTGCTGCGCCCACTTGTCAAGAATCTAAACAGCAATTTAACATGTCCCTGTGAGTCTGTGTGATATTAAGGACAATAGTCTGATTTTGACGCACGGCATTGAGCCAATTTTCATCTGCTCAGACAAAATAAGCCCTTATTTCATTATTATTATTTAATCTGTGAGCCACGGCAAAGAATCCGTCTTTATTGACAGAAATAGAAATATTGTGGTTGAGTAATCTACTCTTCTGACTGTGTCACCCTAAACCTTTCCTTTAGGCTAGGAAAATTGTCCATTGACACACTGTACAAATGTTTACATTTATGCTGTATGAACCTCACATTTATGATTTCAGTACAAAGGCTACTTGGCCTTCAACATTGTCAGCGTTGGGAGGGTACTTTGAAAATGTATTTTGTTACAGATTACTGATTACCTCCTTCAATTTGTAATACAATCCAAAGGATTACTAAATCTCAGTAACGTCATCTAAATACCCTCTATTACTTTTGGATTCTTTTTCCATTAATTACCTTTTAAGATAATGTAATGATGAAGGCAGAATTCAAAGATTGTCTGCATTTTATTCATTCCATTGACTCAAATTAAAATGGAAACATTACATTTTAGATTTAGTCATCTCATTTAACTTACAGCAAAAAAGTATCACAGCTACAAAACTTAAAGGGATACTTCAACATATTGGGAAATAAAATATGCCCTAATTTACCCCTTGTCAGACGAGATTATTCACATTAATTCTAGGTCAGAGTTAGTTACATTGTAGGCTAGTCCTTAAAAAGTAGTCTTGCGTAGCAGCCAGTAAGGTCCGCTAGCATGGCGCTCTAAAGTGACTAAATAGGCTACTCAGTGAAAAATTCTAAGCTGCGTTATTTACATGTTACATCTGATGTGTTTCGCACGTGTCGAAATGAAAATGTAAAAGCAAGGCGTTGTTGCATTTACTACTGTCAATATCCTACTGTAGCCTACATGTCTTGGTCACCACTACGCTGGCATAAAATGTAAATCGCAGTGTTGGAATTTTTCGGACATTAAATTCATAAATCATCTCGTCTGACTAGGGCATATCTTATTTCCAAGATTTAAAATATAACTTTAGCGAACGTTACACCGGCATTATGAATACCTAGCTAAGGCAAAAAGTATTTCAAGCAGAGCTAATTTGCTATTAGCTATAACGTTAGCCAATGACAGTTTAGCTGTTGACCGTAAAACTGCAGTCCATATCACATTTCTTACCTCAAGAGACAAATAGAAAAGAACAAGTTAACTCTACATTGCTGATCAAAGCCAAGCTAATGCGGGAATTTACGTTTCAAGCTTCTATAATAGCAAAGGCATTCTTATCGCTGTTTGACATAATGTTTCTTGTTCACCGTTCCGAACAGAATCAAAGAGAATTTGAGCGCTTGGAATGGAGGGGCAGCGTAAAAAAAAAAAATGAAACAATTATTTATTTATTCTTAATTTATGTAATCCGGGAAGTATTCACAGTATTTATTCAAAGTATCTGTAATTTGATTAGAGTCTTTGTTATTTAACTGCACCATATAACAATTACCTACTTTTTGTATTTTAATTAGGCTACCTACTGCCATTACATGTATTCCTTAATTACTCCTCAACCCTGAACATGGCGAACAGTATATCCTTATTGTTCATGCTTGGTGCCCTGCTGCACGCACAGACAGACAAAAATATGTGGACAGCCACAATATATAAACACACAAAACACAGGCACACAAAACACCATTGCAGCAAATAAAAGACAGCATTTCCAGAGCGAGAATATATAATTTCGGTGCATTTACCAGCACATTTGCTGCGATATTGCGGTAAACACTAAATAGCTCAGGCTTTTCACTTCTCAGAGAGAGAGAGGCACCATGAAGCAGGGGATTTGGGGTGTTAAGAACCCTGCATCGTGTAGGACTGTCAAAGTGACGGGCGGCTGTAAGAAACCGCAGGTCACTGGAGACCCCCCTCCCCAGTCCGGCTCTGATGCTGTCAGCTCCTCCATCCCAGGCTGCGGAGAGAGAAAAGAGGTTCTGGAAGGATCCAGACGGGGGTCGCCCACGGCAGTGTCACTCAAGGCCTTTGCCAACCCGCTCTGGGTCTCCTAACCACCCAAACCATCTGCACGGTATAAAGGCTGTCACATGACGCTGTGGCTGAGCCAGACATTCCAGTCCAACCACCCGCCCCCGCCCCCTCACGGATGGAACTGAACTGGACCAGATGGCCCTCCAGTGGGCCGCGGATTACCAAGGCCGACGGGGAACAGGTACAGGTCAGCGCTCTGGTGTTGTTGGACGGCTGGTGTTTTCGGAACGGTCTAGACTAAAGGACGGCTATTAGGATGACCTGGTGAGCCGCATCGGGATCTGTACACTCACACATTGACTCCCTGTTGGGCTCCTCTTGGGGGTTATTTGTATCATGTGCTAAAACTACAGCTTCAGGGGGAAAACAAGTGAAGTCAATGCTGACCACAGCTGTGTTGACCATCTATCTCCCTGTTGTTGTCACTCTCGAGCCAACGTAATGGTACTTTACTAAAATGACATTAGGATATGTAATAGTAGAACGCTCCTCATATAAAATTTTCCTAAATCCTCTTGCACCTCCACAGAGCATCCTCTTCATCGTAGACCCTGCTGTGCTGCTACATTCAGACCCAGTGTAGACCGTTGTGTGATCACAGGCAGGGCCCCCGGAGCAGGATATCAAACTATTTCATAAAGGCCTCCAAAACATCGCCAGGCTGCGGGGACGTTTGTTTGGAGAGAAAACAAGGGGAGTGAGACAGAGGAAAGGCCCGCTAAGCCACTTCAGGTCTTTCTCATTGGCTTCAATTTCCTTATCTCTGCTCTTCTCTGGTTACTGTCCAATATCAATACTCCTGCTGCCCGCTGTGTCCCTGCCGAGGCCAGCCTTCACCGCCGAGCACGGCCCCTTAGCTTGACTTTCCAGGGGAACGCTGCCCATCTGGGCCGGCTTAGGAGACTGAGCCTTTTCCTGCATGAAATGGGCACGTCAAGATTGTCAACGGGAGCTGGATCCACCGCTACTATTGCCGCTACAGACAATCATTTACTGGGCCCCATTACACACACAAAAACACAAAAAGGCATGCTGTGGCCCTCTCTAGCACAACTGCATCAGGTACATTCAGGGATTCAGCTATGGCACCGCACACAGCTTACTGGTTCCACTCACTGTTTCTTCTCCCAGATCTTGCTTAACAGGTCAGCAGCAGGACCCTGCGTCCTCAGAACAGAACAAGGAATCTCAGTGAAATCCCCGGGCTGAGCTGAACCAGCTCTCCCTCTGAGGCCACGTCCATCTCGAGAGGATAATTTACAGGAAACACGATGGCCATTTTAAGAGGAAGGGACAGAGCAATACAAGATACAGTTCAAGATGATTAAAATAAACTTCTTTAAAACCTTTTCTTAGAGGAGACCTGGACTCATAGACATAGTTTTTCTTAGCATTTTTGTTGCATGCATCATTTTTCTGCTAACCATCAAGTAGGGGCGTGCACTCATCCATGAGTGCCTTCGCCGGTTTTACTTTGCACAACAGCAAACAGCACAGAGCCCTTCATCAACAGGCATCCATGAAAACAAATGATATGGCGTGAGTCTTGTAATGGCTGTGGTCTGTTGAGGGTGAGGATTCTTCCTGTTTGGAGATCAGCTCGTCCTCAGTCTCCTAAGGCTCTGTCTGGCCACGTCCCCTCCTCCCGAGCGCCGTGTTTGTCTGGTCGCACCACCTCTAACTCATGGGTGTCTGTGTTTGTGTGTGGGAGGGAGGTCCTGTTGTTCCTGTCGAAGCCGTCTCTGTGTTTTCTCACCTCCACTCATTTAAGGTTTTGTTATGGCCTCCTCTCGCCGAGTGCCAGCGGGGCTCCAGCACTTCACAACGCGTCTGCAGACAAGCAGATCTTCCCCCTGGTCTCCTGCATGCCCACCCCCCGTTGTTTTACTGGGAGAGCACTGTCATCCAGATGTACGCCATGCCGGCCTCGTTTGTGTTACCTTGACTTGATATGTCCTCGAACCTTGGTTTGAGCAGACCCTCTCAAAATATAAATTCCTCGTTTGTTTTTTGTTGTCAAATTCGCAGTGATCCACAACAGGTATGAAGGATGGAGCAGAGAGGTTAAAGGGCACAGATCCTAACATGGTGTGTGTGTGTGTGTGTGTGTGTGTGTGTGTGTGTGTGTGTGTGTGTGTGTGTGTACAATGTGTCTTTGGACATGCACTTGAGTTTTGGTTTTGAGTCACAACATGTTTTGGAGGTGTGTGTTTTGTACTGATTTACTGATTGAGGAATGGGGATAGAAAATACCTGATCCCCTGTTACAATCCAAACATTCTGATTGCGGGAATTGATTAAATTACCACCTGCTTGTCAAATATGATCGCAAGAAAACTAATTGCACTAAGATACTCTGAACAAAGATGAAACAGTAAAAATGATATGCAAGTTAAGGTTAACAGGAAGTTTCACCAACACGATATATTTTCTTTCCAATTTATATCCTGATTGCATAATCACAAGTTTAAAAATGTGAGTCTCGAGTGCAGAGATATGGCCAAAAATATGACTTGAACATCCGATGAAATTCCTGATGCAGCTCCAAGTCTTTAGAGTAATACGTGATGGCAGCACAGTTTAAAACAATGTTTCATTAGTATAATAGAGAGAAGATGGAGCTGGCCAAGTATCACAGTGTGAAAATGCAGATGAAGAACAGTGTTTGGCAAATGTCAGCAGAGCCTTTGATTGATAGTGTACATCAGAGCCAAATGTCTTGCATGTGCGTGCGTGTGTGTGTGTGTGTGTGTCTGTTGAAGTGTGTGTGAATACCTATTCGTAGCTGCTTTGTGTCATGATTTCCAATTGAAGGCGCTTGTAAGATATCAATGAACATTTGGGCCATGTGTGTTTGCACATCAATAATAACCAGATTTTGTTTCTATCCAAACTGTTTTTTTCTTGTACATGGATGAGCAATGACTACAGTAAATAAAGTAATGGAAAAACTGTAAATGTAATCCTCTGAGCTAAGTTCAGTTTCTTTGAAGTTAAACAGGCTATTCTTGAGGGTTATCTGTACAGTAGTAATGTCCAATCTGTGTCACATTATTCATACTTACATCTTGTGTGTTTATATAATTTATAGTACTGCTACAGAAATGCAGAACAAACAAAA
>CM030172.1:21326700-21574200 GCA_017639675.1 Aplochiton taeniatus | reverse complement strand
AATTCTGGCATTGAAACATATGCTAACAGTAAAACCTGACATAATTACACACGGAGTATGTAAAACACCTGGTTACCGTAGCAGGCTGTGTAAAAAGCATGCACAAAAACAAACAGTGCAATAATCACCTCTCTATCAATGTTATAAAAGATGAAGTCAAGCCCACCACAGCTAACACAGACTAATGCCTTCACACTCGCCTAGTTATATTACACACATGCAACACACACACACACACACACACACAGTGCACCTCCATGCTGCCACACACCCGACCACACACTCACACACGCGCATATATTTGGCCACCCAACACTCATCTAGGAGACTAATAAAGTGTTTGGCTTGTCGCCCAGTGTGGGGCTGGATTGTGTGAAGTAGTGAAGTAAACAGATTCCACAAAACAATAACAATGGAGTTGTGAAAGAGTTTGATTTGGGCCGACGCTCAGCACAGGGACTAATAAAGCTTAGTCAAATGAAACCACTCGTCCCTCGGAGAGAACCCCCCCCCCCCCAAGCCCCCACCCCCCCACCCCACTAAGGCAATTTGTATGTGAACGTTTAATTATTGGTGATACATTAAGTTTGATCGCGACTGCAGACACTTACACACACATGGACCCGCTGGAGTGGGGAGACAAAATGTCCCCACGGAGAGTCCTCCTCGCGGAATAACAGATAGAAGGTTGAAATAACGCTCCCGCTAGAGAGGAACAACACCATCTGAATTCAAAGAACGCTGAGGGATGGCGGTGGACTTAGTGATGTGGAAAAGGCTTCTTCATGTGAAGGCTCAAAAGGCCAGGCACCCACGGGGGGACAGGCGGAGGTGACCACAGGCCCCGGCTCTGAAAACACACAAAAACACTCACTGAGGATTTTAGGAGACAGCGGGAAAACACACGCCAGGCGTTTTAATGCCGAGGCAGTAAAAATGAGAATGTGTCTAGAAATATCCTGTGTCCCTTTCCTAATCCCCGACAACCTGCCAATGGTAACACACCTCTTGCACCAGCCTGAGCTATGTTATTTCATCTGCATATTAATGTGTGTGTGTATGCGTGTGTGCGAGTGTGGTGGAAGCCGCGGAATAACATCAAGTAACAACTGCAATGACCCGCGCCAGCCAAGTCAGAAACCGCACACACAATGGAATCCGTAGTATGTTTCTTTTGTTTCTCTCAGTCCGGGCCCCGAGGAGCAGAGCTGACAGAACGCTGAAACAGGAGCTAAACATAAACCTTGCTCAGAGAACTACCCTCCAACGCAGACAGGAACAAGACTACACCAGAGCAGTGCTTGATTTATTACTCGCGAGGCACTTAGGAACACATGGAATCATTGACAGATACCATAGACCTGTTGATCCCCGGTGCTCCGAGCTGCATAAATCAATCACTGCTCCACGTGCCACTTTTGACACACCTGGATGGGGGATGCGGATTTAAAAATGCTGACGTCTGCAATTTTGCTGTACCCGTTGATGATCATAGTTATCTTAGTATTTTTATACTATTCGTACTGAAATATCATTATGGATGTGTTACTGATTTGATCATTCCAAGCAACCAGTGGATCAGAGCTTCCATCTTTGTTTCCAACCAGCCCAGAATGAAGGATCCCAGAGGGTGCCAGTGCGCCCGTGGAGCCTGGAGGGAAAGCAGACATCAAGCCAGCCTCCCCATATCCAAACAGACAGCTTGGTAATTTCAGACTCTGGGGAACAAATTGTCCAGTTTCACCCACTCAAGTCAATTAAGAGAAACGAGGGGGCAGATACAAAGAAAGAAAGATAGACAGGCAGAGAGAGAGAGAGAGAGAGAGAGAGAGATGGTGGGAGAGAAACCTACAGAGCGGTAGAGTGAGGGAGGGGAGAGTGATACGGGGCAGAGAGAATGAGAGAGCAGAGAGGAGAGGAGAAGGTGGTCTCTTTGGTGATGGTAAATGATCCAGAGGGCCTGTAGGACGATGGGTAGGAGTTTGGGCCTCCATCAAAGGGGCGCTGAGTGCTTATTAGAATATTACTGGAGCGCTGTAGGAGGGCTGATTGCTGAGCAAGGTCCCCGGGGGAGGACTCATTTAGGTGGAATGTTGCAGGGGCACAACCACAGGCTGCCCGCCTCACACAGATGTAGAGCGGATAGAGTGGGTTCAGAACTTGAGGTGAGACGGAACCTTACTTCAGTGTCACACGATGCTGGAGTGGCATCTGGTGCTCCTCTCGTTTGTCTGATTATTCCCAAAGTCGGACTGATAACGATAAAATGGGGATGTGTGATTTTAGCAACCTCGAGAAAACCATGGTTACGTACGCACAATGGACTTGTATTTCATGTGTCTGTTCTTGAAATTCTACGACTATGGCGTAGAAGTAGTAGAACAGCATGCTGGGTAATTAGCATCCCCTACAGGAAGCCAGATCCCCTATCCCACATCAGCACTGGTACGGGGATTGGCCAGTTAGTTGGCCAGGGGCAATTAGGCATAGCATAGTCCCTTATTTAGTTCTAGATCTGCTTGATATGGTCTTCCATACAAAAGAAAACCACATGCTTGCACACACACACACACACACACACACACACACACGCACCTGGTGTGGTCTGATCGTGAATGAACTCTCCTTAGAGGGAGATCATTGAACATTGAAACCCGAGGGGTCAATAAAAGTATATTAAATACAAGTGCATGAACTTTGTTCAATGATTTACAATACAGTTGTAATACATGGAATGTCTATCTATCTATATGTATTGATGCTGTATATAAACAGTTCATATTTATCTCTCTATAGCTCTCCCTGTGAACGGCTCAAACACACAAACATCACATCAAATGTTCACTTTCACATATACACAGATACAGCTCTATAGGGTATGTGTAGGGGATTGTGTGTCACAAGGTGTGTATGCATGCAAGCAACAAGTCAAGGCTGGCCGAATTGAAGGGTTGTCTGTACGTCTGCGCAAACGCATAAATGACGCAGAGAAACAGAAAATGAAGGAGAGAGCAGGTGGCCTCCTTCATCTGGACTGCAGCTGCACGCAGTATGACTCACTCCTACCTTGACCACAGTCTGCATACACACACACACACACACACACACACACACACACACACACACACACACACACACACACACACACACAGCCACACACACACAATCACTCCCATGCATGCATGCAGCTCAAATAAAAACTCAAATCAATGAATAAGTATGCACGCATGAACAAACAGATGGGTAAATATAAAATATAAAAACACTTGTCTGGTCCTAGTGAGTGACTAATCTGAATCTAGTAATGTGTATAAGGTAATCTGTTCAGGGGAGTACTGTAGTAAAGTCAACAGTTTCATTCTGAACCCTATCCAGGAAGTAGAAAGGAGTGGCTTTAGATGAACTTCCTGGTAAGCCTGCATGTTGACTACCAAGACCCAGACTACAACGACAAGGAACTTTATCACTCCAGTTGCCTGCCCCTCTCTGTCTAGGGTCACCAATGGGCCACAGGGCATGCTGGTCTGAGTGTTTGTGTGTGTGTGCGTGTGTGTGCGCACGTGCGTGTGTGTGTGTGTGTGTGTGTGTGGGGAGGGGACATGGGGGAGTGTTTTGCCTCAAGGGTCTAGTTAAGTCTTTTGGAGCGCAAGCTCTTTTATTCTTGCCATTACACTTTGATTCCTGGAACACTAAACTCATGCACACATACCCCCCCCCCCCCACACACACACACACACACACAAACACACACACACACATCCAACTACAATCTAGAAAAAACAACGTACACAAGCTCACCCACACACGTTTTATTCACAAGTTAGGCAACAACTCACACTCACTGCATTTGATTCATTTTGTAAATGACTATCACACCCATGCCTCTTCTTTCTCTGGCTCTCTGTCTGATCCACATCCAGCCAGAACCAATACCTTTCGTATTCAAATCAATCAATCAATCAATTTGGGGAATGACAAGATCCCAAAAACATTATAGAGTTAACTTCATGTTTAAATAAACACTGTACTAATGTTTTCCATAACAGTAACATGAGCTGTTGACTTGGTTGAGTCAGTGCACTCAGCCATTTCTCAACAAACTGAAATATTTATGCATGGCTAATTTTGAGTGGCTGCTATCAGAGCTGTCATTTGGTGGCTGCCCATGAAGTACATGCCTTCTTAAACTTAATAATTGACAGGATGCTGAAGAAACAACTCGGTGTCCAATGTCTTTACTCACACTTCAAACAAAGTCTGTATGTGTGTGTGGTTGTGGGTGTGTGTTTGTGTGTGTGTGTATGTGTGTGTGTGTGTGTGTGTGTAGGTGTGTGTGTGTGTGTGTGTGTGTGTGTGTGTGTGTGTGTGTGTGTGTGTGTGTTTTGCAGTTTGCTGCGTCAGAGGATTTACTGGAAAGAAGGTTTCATGACTGCCTCATTAAAATGCCCCTCACATGAAGACTTTCTGCAACCTTTCTTTCTTCTTCAGTCGTCATGGCTAGTTAGGATTATATGTCTCGAATTGTCTGCCTTCACTGCAGGGGTGTACCCCACTAAGAATTTGCATAGTCCAATCGGATTGGTCAGGTATTGCCTATCGTTGACTGATCGTCAAATCATGTTTATTTTTTTTGCTCTTGATCTTCTTGGAAATCCTACGGGCTACATACCCACGTAGGCCATGATACTTGTGGTCGAGTGGTATGACAGAAGCTGCATTTGACTTTTTGGGATAACATTTTACTTGTAAAAAATGCTCCCCACACTTTGAAGTTTTTTTCCCCAGATATTATGAGCTACTGGGTAGCTAAAAAGATGTAACGCTCAGCAAAGATGCTGCTCCAATGGTCCTACCAAATTGTCTGTTAAAGCCTGTAGACATTGACACTGAGCTGTAAAGGTTATCCCTATCAATATATGGTTAAAATAAAATGTATTGACATTGTTTTCCAAGTATGGATGTGACAATATTTACTTAACAGAAATATGTAGCAAATACATTTTTCAACAATTATTCTATTATTCTACATTTAATATATATATTGTCTTTGTTTTGGAATTAATTGCACACATTTTCTCTGTTATTAAAAGAAACAGCTTCTGTATTGCCTTTTTCAATGTGGTAATTATTCAATGTTAAATTTGAATATACAACCTCTTAATGTTGAAGTTTTCATTTTATTATTGCAGATATTTTATGTTTTTGTGGTTATGACCATCCAGTTTTTCCACAGTTTATAATTCAGTTTGGGCTTGATAATCCTTCTGTTATTTGATAGATTGTGTTTGGCACCTTTGCTGCCATAATGTTGCTGTTGTGTTTTGATATTTCCGTTTGACATAATAAACAGTATTTCAATTGTGAGCTCATTTCCAACACACACTGACTACTACACATTGGTTGCCGGGCTATAGCCAGACAACGTGCGTGCTGAATATCTCACCGGTTCTGACCTGGGGGTAGGATGGAATATCTGTTGACCACTGTGGAGCTGAATGGCTGGCACAACCACCAGGCAATTTGGGGACTCCGGAATGGAGAAAATGTTGTAATGGTGCCTCTTTGGCTTGAAGGCTGCCACGGACCCCCCTTCAACCTTCCCACCGCAAGTCACCCTAGCTCACCCCTATCCCACTCTATCCCTCAGTTTCTCCGTAACCAGGCCATGAACTTCTTCACCAAGCTTTCCCTGTGCAAGGGATCGGGACCATGTGACAATGTGTATACATTTTTTTAAGGATAAACAACCTAGGCTATAGAGTGGAAATATCAACTCATTGATTACCAGCAGGGTGAGTCATGCACACTCCTTCAGTCGGACACACCGGCTTTTCCAAAAACACTTTGTTATAGCACGGCATGCTGGTAGGGAATGGACTGAGTGGGTTGGCGTGCGTGCGTGTGTCCACGTGCGTGTGTGCTCTTGTGTGTGCGTAAGCACGTGTCTACCATGTAGGGGTCCATGTTAGTAAGTCCTAAGATTAGTGAGGATAAAACCTCACCCTCAGTATGGACGATTTGATCTTTAATGAGGTGGTGAATTCAATTATGAACGAGAGGCAGAAGATCCAGGGAAGCATTCTCTACCTGTCTGACTATCACTCATGTATTATTATTTATCATTCATTATGCATGTACATTATTTATTATATGACCATGCTAAGCCTTCTACTCAAATATCTCTCTTTATTTATCCCCTCCATCCATTTCACATCGTTCCTTAATCCCCCCATCCCTCCCTCTCCCTCCCACCTACCCTCATCTTCTCTCCCTCTCCCTCCCCCTCCCTTCTTTCCGGCCTCCTCCCTCGTCTCTCCCACTCTCACCCCTCATCCGTCACTCCCACACACATCAAGCCTAACCTTAGGCCAGGCTGTCAGATCCATTAGTCAGTGCTATCTTCATGTCAACAGTTCCCCTCAAATATTTAGAATAGAGCCGGTCGCAGGCCGCTGGTCTAGCGGAGGAATGGTTCTCACAATGTTAACACGGCCCCCGTGACTCTCATCCTCACGCCAGCAGGAGGAGAGACGCCGACCGCAGCGAGACGACGCGCTTCGCAGGAAAGGTCAGCGGAGCCTGGCCTTTAAGGTCACAGAGATGGTGGGTCAGAGGCCCTTGTTTTTCCTCCTTGTGTGCCTGCACTTTGGACCGTCTGTTCTCTTGCTTGCGTGTCTGGCCGCCCGTCTGTCTCTCTGTGTGTCTGTCGGTCTGTCTGACCGTTGTATGATGGTTTGACAGACAGACAAACTGACAGAGAGAAAAGCAAAAGCAAGGCTAAAGACCATTGTCATTGGCCATGGCCAGTGACTGATAAATGTTGACCAAGATGACCAATTATCTGTACCCACAATCCGCAAACGCATATTTTCTTAGCCTGCGGCCCTGCATTAGGTCAGCGGTAGCAGCAAACACCTCAGACAAACCACAAGATGTCTGAGCAACACCCTGGCTTCAATACACTCTGCTCACAAACACTCACACGCACACACAAACACGACACACACACAAACATGTCACACTAACACCAAAATATCTAAACACGCATCTACTAATGGCAAGACCCCAACACAGACCAAATTCTATGATCACACAAACACTCACAAACGTTCCCCCAAAACAAAGTGTCCAACAAAGTGTGAGTCAACCCCAAATCCCCTGCTGGATAAACAGCTGCAGTCTGTGGGTTTATTTGAGGGTTCTCTCGCTGCGGTGTTGCTTGGCTTGTCCATCAGTTTGACCTAGCTCTCTGTTTGTTTTACCATTCTGACTCTTCAGGAAAACATAACCACACACACACATGCACGCGCACACACACACGCAAAAACACTCACAAGAACACACACACGCACAAACACTGACACAACACACGGTGACCTTAACGGTGACCTTTTGTAACGCGTACATTGTATTCATCGTATTAAACATAGGAACTCACACACACACACACACACACACACACACACACAGACACACACGCACACACGCACGCACGCACGCACACACACACACACACACACACGCACGCACACACACACACACACACACACACACACGCACACACACACACACTGTTGAAGCAGTTGGCCAGGGAAGGTCATGGACAAAGGGCTTACATTTCCAAATGCATACCCTTATATGGGCGCACACGAGTCTGGCCTCTAAGGCGATGGACGGGGGAGGGAAATCATGGTCACGTCCACCTGAAAGCATCTCCAGTCCACGTGGTGGGAAGGGGGAAAGGTACCTTGGCAGGGAGGGACAAGGCCATCAGTCTGGCCTTGTTTGAGGTGGAATTAGGCGGTGTCCTAATAGAGCCGCTCAGATGAATGGGATGTCATACAGAGGAGAACAGCGGAGATTAGACGGGCCACGTGCGCCAACTGATGACTCAGATGTCCTCTTGAGTTACACTTATCACTTGATAGAGTAAGCAGTTAATAGGAGCCCCGGCGTTTGGACAGGCGGACATGCGCTCTGGACACATCTGGAGGACTGTGAGAGAAGGGTGGAGTCGGGTAGCGTGTGTGTAGGTGTGAGTGTGTGTGTGTGTGTGTGTGTAGGTGTGTGTAGAAGTGTGTAATCATAAGATATAAATTGTCAGGGCCACGCCTCCCAAAATACAAAGATGCAACTTCTTTGAAGCCTGGGACACGAGTAGTTAAAGAATAGCCCTTGCATCCTGAACTCCATCACAAGCAGCTCAAAGTTAGGGTTCACAAGATCCTATATGTGAGTCTTTGAGAAAGTGTAGGAGATGCGATGCCTCTGCTCAATAAAAGTCGATAAAACGAAAGGGCGGAAAAAAGAAGATCCGTTAATTCAGGCTAGCAGTGTTTTCCTTTCCCTAGAGTGCTCTAACTATTATAATCATAACATTTTGTCCTCCATAAACCATCCATCTTTTTTTTTTTTACCAGTTCATGGGAGTCTTAAACACATAATATATTTCCTGCACTCAGAGATAACACAGGAGTGTAATGGATGGCTGAGTCTGCAACAACAGGCCCAACAGAGACCCCTTGTTGGCCGGAGTTCCTCTCTGCTTGTTCTCCATGACACACAACCTCCAGCAGGAACAGCTGAGGAACATCCAGGGTTGCGTAACGCCGGCTTGCACATGTGCAATGCCAAAACGTGCGCACGCTTGGTCACACACCTATGCGCGTGCACACTCACGTCAGAGCTCAGCACATGAATGCGCACACATACTCTCAAGAACAACCACGCCAAAGCATATGGATACACACACACACACACATACACACACACACACACACACACACACACACACACACACACACACACACACACACACACACACACACACTCCCTGCGAGGCCATGCCCTGTCATTAATTAGCTGATTGTGAGTGTTCTCTTGGCTCTGCTTGCTACGTGTGTGTGGGCCGGGTATGCACATTGTGATTTCTCAGTGGTTTCTAGATGAAGTCTACATAGCTGCTCCAAAGAGAGACTCACTGATGTATCACTCAAACCAGGAGAGCCCTTTTCTGTTATTCCCTGCGCTTCTCTCCTCTGACTCGGTGCCTATTTTTCCTTTTCATCTTTATCATTGCATTTATCTTGATTTTTATTTCCCTCTTCCTTTCTGTTCTGTGTCTTTCTGGGCCTCTTGGTTTCAAATACACACACACACACACAATTTCTGTTTGCATGAAATAAAGACTTGAATCATAAACAATTGGGCTCATCAAAACTACATAGATAAATAGAAGAGGAAGAGGGAAACGCAGACAAAGTAGAAAGAAAATAAAGAATCCAAACCAATTATTTGCTTTGATTTAATCTCTGAGAGCATCATGTCAAGAGCTCAAGTACACTGATCCGTATCTCCACAGAAAGCCTCAGTTCAGTGGAACACAACAACCCCTGGACACCGATCGAGCGCTAAGCCGTGCGGGTGCTGTCTGAGAGATCTGCCTGACGAGGAGGAGCGTTAAAGAGAACAGCACAGTACAGGAGCTGAACCACGGGGGCGCAGGAGCGCTCGCCGCTCACTTGGTTGCCGGGGCAACCCTCCCCAACAAACATGCGTGTGTCCGTGTGACTTAATCCCGTCGGCAGACAAGCGAGGTGGAGGAGCCGGGGCCTTTTGTCCTGTGTTCCCGACCAGGCTCATCCGGGTTCACAGGCTAAAGCTAAGGCCGGGAGAACCCTACACCCTCTACTCTCCTCCGTGGCACGGAACGCTATTGTCCACACCACAGATCAGCTCTGCGTGTGACACACACACACACACACACACACACACACACACACACACACACACACACACACACACACACCACCCCTCACAAACACCACAACAGATATCTTTAGCCAGGATAAGGTGTGTGAGGATAGGGGTAACACAAGGGTGGCGTGATTCCTAGCCTACTCAACGCACACACACACACACACACACACACACAAAGAGACACACAAACCCACACACAGACCCACACGCGCAGGCACCATCCTCCCTCAGCATCCGCCGACAACCACAAAACACTGCGCCCACCGCGAGGGGAGCGTATCAAACAGGTGTTGTTTGTGTTTTCCTTTGCTGTTGTCGTCATCGTCACCACCATGCTCATTGCTATGTCTTATTGACCAGCACCCACCTGTTTCTGAACACACACACACACACACACACACACACACACACACACACACATGATCAAATGCTGTCTGAGTGCCTCTGATCACTAAACAGGCTATCATCCAGCTGGGAGATGGTGGCGGGGGTGTTCAAAGACACGCAAGTAGGGGGGTCTGGGTGCGAAGGTATGCTGGCTACTCTTGTGACCCCTGACAAGTGGTACATTCCTTTGATGACATGGTGCTGCCCGCATACGTGGGGGCTCAGGTGTTTTTGTTTTTGTTCCTCTCCGCACACAAAAGGACAGAAAGTGAGAGACGGCGAGAGGGAGGAGAGAGATAATATGTTTTCCTTTTCCCCGGCCAGCCTGTGAAACCTCATCCCTCTTTCATGGTGTCAGTTGTTCTTTTGTGCGTGTCGCTGGCGGGGGCCCCTTTGACACTGAGGTGGTTATCCTCTTGATACCCGACTCCCATTGAAGCCCTCTCTCCCTCTGCTCTCTCCTTTTCTTTTTCACTCCTTTCTTTCTCTTTCAGTCTTTGTTCCCGATGTCTGAGATCACCCCTCTGCCACCCTGACGCAGACAGACACACAGGTAGACTTCACAGCGCAGCGGTCTGGAAACACTTGTCAAGGAGGGAGGGTTGGGGTTGGGGGGTGGGGTGGGGGGGTCACAGGTAAATGGGCGATGAGCATAGAGAATAACGAGAAACAGATGGCATGCAAGATTTACGAAAGAACAATTGAAAGTTGGTCAGAATTCAAATCAGAGCTGGAGGCAAAGAAAGAGAGAAAGCTAACTGAATAAAAAGGAACGACCAAAACAAATGAAGAGAGAAGCACGCACACCTATGCGGTCTACAAAAGTGGTCCCCCATCCTTCTCTCCCTCCCTTTCTTCCCTCCTCCTCTCTCCCCCCTCTCTTTCTCTCCCTTGACTTAACCCCCCCCCCCTCTCTGGACACAGGACACCACACTCAGTCAACTCTTGTGGGATGGGAGCTCCATTCCAAAGCTTCTTTAATGGTGGCTACTCTGGGGAGTTCTCACAGAAAGGCCCAGCACTCCCCAGATAAGAGGCACCTCTGCTGACAGGTCAGAGTGGCGGCCATGTTATGAGACCCAGATAAGGGCTGCGCAAAGACGATGAGGGTGGGTCTGCGGGTGTAGGCTGCATGTATGTGTGTGTGTGTGTGTGTGTGTGTGTGTGTGTGTGGACATCGACCACTTTATAAAATGTTACATGTTCATTAGTTACGTAAAACAATAATATTCTGCAAAGAGCAATACGCTAGCGTTTTTATGAGTCATATTATTGACGCTTGTTTTATGCAGCATTCTTAAAGAAAGGGCAGAGGTTGCGAACCGCCTTAGAGGAGGACATTTGTGTGTGTTATTTCACGTTCCGATGATCGTCTTCTAGCTCTAATTCTGCCATTGTTTTATGACTGTGCCTTGTAAAACTAGACTTATACTAATGTTGATATTCAAACACTTCAAAATCAATGTTTGAAAAGCTGGACGGCATCGCGAATGCATCCCCAAATCCCCAGATTTTGGCTTGATAAAGGCTTGGCTTCCACTGTCCTGTTCTCGTCGCCAATGTAAATACAGTGTTAAGATGCCAGTCGCATTTCCCGGCAACATATAAATGTACAGCATCTACGCTGTGCATGGATAAATACTTTCTCTTGGTGGTAGGATAGCTGTATGTGCTGACACATACTGATCCTCGGTCATGAACTTTTCTGGCACCAAACACACTAAAGTGTTTGCAGCCGCTATGACTTATGTGGATGTAAAAACCATAATATTGGACTTACTGAGTGAACTACCGGGCATCTACAGTACATTGGATGAGGGGAGGTCTCCCCATACAAGCACTGTGCCCTTCACCATCCTCATCATCATCCTCAGACGATGTGAAATATAGGACAGAGATACTGAGGGCCCGGCCCGTTGCCGTCAAACTCAGGTCACGCATCGGGCTGACTCTGCAGGCCCAGTTGCCTGGCTTGGCCCGGGGGAAAGCCACTGTCGAGTCCTGGAGGGACCAGGGTCTGCCCTGCAACAACACCGCAGAGAGACAGATAGATGGCCCTGGCTGTGTGTTCTCCCAGAGGGGGAGTGTGAGGACTGCAGAGCAGGGCTTCCCAAACACCCAAGCCCATTAAACGTCCGAACACTTCCCAGAGATGAGCCATGGTAAGACGTTGCTGGAGCGGGAAACAGGGGGCTTGGACCGCTCTCAGTCTACAGGGGCCTTGGCCCGATGTGAGCCGTGGGTGTACTGTTGACCTCAACACTACGTTCCTCCAGGCCAGAGAGTGAGAGGCAGAGTTATGGAGATGAAGTCTACAGCTGACAGGGGAAGCTCTTGGCCTCTCAGGGAATTGATGTGCAGTACAAGTTTTATCTTTTTCTTTAACTCAGTTTTCTTTTGATCTACATTGTAGAAAACAATACAACTTTAAAAAATGAATAGGAACAGAAATAAACAGATATTCATTGATACTGGAGTTTTAACTTTTCAGTTCTGCTGTGTGTCCCTCTGAAACAGTGGCAGTAAGGCAAAACGTTTTTTGGGGTATAACTTCATCCCTTTCCACCTCTTGCAACCTCATTGCTGTACGGCTAGAGTGATAAAAGTGCTTCTTCACTAATGTCAAAGAAACCACTAAAACCATACCACCTATACTGAGACCACCAGGCTCTTGGTGTGTGTGTGTGTGTGTGTGTGAGAGAGAGAGAGAGAGAGAGAGAGAGAGAGAGAGAGAGAGAGAGAGAGAGAGAGAGAGAGAGAGAGAGAGAGAGCGAGAGCGAGAGAGAGAGAGTTTTATTGAGGTTCTCACAGACTTCCTCCAGACACTACAGTGCCAGCCTCCTTCCCCACATCACAGACACGTGGTGGTTCATGTCCCCCTGTAGGCACAGCAGGGGGTGGCTGGATGGCGGGCTGGGTGTCTGGCTGGGTGGATAGCTGGTGTCTGGCTGGGAGGATAGCTGGGTGGATAACTGGCTAGATGGTTGGCTGACTGATTGGCGGACTTGCTGGCTTGGTGTCTGCCTAGCTAACTGGCTGTCTGGCTGGATGGCTGGCAAGATGGCATGCCGGGTGTCTGGCCGGTTGGCTTGCTGGCTGGTAAGATGGCTGGCTGCATGGGGGGCTTTCTGGCTGGTAGGATGAGTGGATGGATGGATGGCAGGTTTGCTGGCTTGGGACGCGATCAGGGTTGGGGAGCACTGCAAACCTTGTGGGAAAGAAAAGAGACCTACCTTTATCAATTTCTATCCACAGTCTCTGCAGTACTACCCTACATACAGTATTTAACAAGAACATTTTATTTTTTTTACAAAAAGGTTAGTTGCACTTTGACTCACCAGCTGTTCTGTTCATTTTAGGTGAGTTGGTCCTACATAAGAGGAGCTCCATGAGTTTACGGTGAATCAGACAAGGACTCATATCCTGCCCTTAGAAATGTGAGTCTGTTGTCTTACCAGGTAATAGGATTCAGAATGCAATGCTGGGCATACCCTTGACTCACGTTGTCATTCGGACAAAGCAATCTGTCGCCGAACACGGACAACTGTTATGAATCACACAAAAAGCAATCGTCCTCTCTCTTAACCTCGATGTATGTCTCTACCACAAGACCATGTTGGAAAAACAGAGAGAGTGAGAGAGCGATAGGAAGAGAAAGAGAGAGAAAGCCTCAAACGACGCCATACTTCAGAGAGCACCCTCTCTCCCCGATGCTCTTTGCTACATTAACCAGTCCCGCACCCCCTACTCCTCCCTCCTCTCCCCAGCATGTCCATCCAGAGAGTGGAGCAGCTGGTCAATAAAAGCAGCTTAAAAGGACACTCTGACCATGTTTATGTTATCCAGCTTGGAGCTGAAAGGAAATTGAACAGTAAAAAAAAAAGCCCCGATGTGCTGCTGCTGCTGCTAGCCCTTCCTATAATGTGTCTTCATTTATCTTTATAAGTCGCAGGGAAAACGACTTTGGGACAGTCGGCACGGACGAGGAATATTGCCGGGGGAGGGGAGTGCTGGGGCGTGGTGGGGGTCTCGGGGTCTTTCAAATGGCCCTCCATAACACAGGTTCTCTAAACAAGCAGCCAGAGAGATCAGATAGTGTGCAGGGACATTAGGGCCTGGGCTCTGGGAGAGAGAGGGCCACCGAGACGCCTGATGAAAGGGTTTCCTCTCAGCCTGGGCTCCCTGTGCTTACACTGAAACCACCGGCGAGGCCATTACTGTAATACCTGCAGCCGACACAACTCCAATGCACCCGTGATGTATGGGAATGACGGATTTCTTATTGGATTTACCTCCCCCTCTGTTTACCTTGGAGGTCCTGTTGATGTTAAACAGGCTATTTGTCAAGGCTGGCAGTATGTTAAGCTTTAGGGGACTGCAGAGCTTTAGTATTTGTGTGTGAGGGGACAGATATTTCTGTAATACATTATTTCATTATGTTCATCCTAGATCTCCATGGTTCATTGTGCTTCAGGACTAAGAGCAGTGCCCAAGTCTATGTTGTAGACTGGTTGAGTGCCAGTACAAAGCTGGGGTGGGGTAACCCAGCAGAGGGCAGTCTACTGGTACTTCATTATCTTTGCCCGCCTTTTTGGGGAGTTTGGACACACATAGGTGTTAGCGCTCCAATAGCCAGCAGGGCTTGATATCAATGGGCTTCCATCCATCCTCAGACGTTGGCTCACCAAAATGATGGTGGACACCTGGGAAAAAAAAACACTTTCAATTAATGAAACCAACGAGGATTATTCTGGGAGATAGATCTTTGTAATATTGAGAGCTACCTGGGTATTTGGGTAGAAAGTTGGAGGGGCTTTTGAGTTTCTTTTTGTGGTTACATATGGAAATATTGCTGTGACAAGCCAACTACTATATATATATATATATACAGTTTATCCAGAAAGTATTCATACCCCTTCACTTTTTCCACAATTTATTATGTCACAGCCTAATTCCAAAATGGATTAAATAAGATAAAAATCGCAACATTCTACACACAATACCGCATAATGACAAAGTGAAAAGTTTTAGAATTTTTTGCAAATGTATTAAATAAAAAAAAAGTTAAATATCACATGAACATAAGTATTCACACCCTTTACTCAATACTTTGTTGAAGCACCTTTGGCAGCAATTACAGCCTCAAGTCTTCTTGAGTATGATGCTACAAGCTTGGCACACCTATTTTGGGGCAGTTTCTCCCATTCTTCTTTGCAGATCGTCTCAAGCTCCATCAGGTTGGATGGGGAGCGTCGGTGCACAGCCATTTTCAGATCTCTCCAAAGATGTTCAATCGGGTTCAAGTCTGGGCTCTGGCTTGGCCACTCAAGGACATTAACAGGCTTGCCCCGAAGCCACTCCTTTGTTATCTTGGCTGTGTGCTTAGGGTCGTTGTCCTGTTGGAAGGTGAACCTTCGCCCCAGTCCGAGGTCCAGAGTGCTCTGGAGCAGGTTTTCATCAAGGATCTCTCTGTACATTGCTGCATTCATCTTTCCCTTGATCCTGACTAGTCTTCCAGTTCCTGCCACTGAAACACCCCCACAGCATGATGCTGCCACTACCATGCTTCATTGTAGGGATGGTATTGGCCAGGTGATGAGCGGTGCCTGGTTTCCTCCAGACATGATGCTTGGCATTCAGGCCAAAGAGTTCAATCTTGGTTGGGACCAGAGAATTTTGTTTCTCATTAGGGGCCTTTTGGCAAACTCCATGTTGGCTGTCATGTGCCTTTTACCGAGGAGTGGCTTCTGTCTGGCCACTCTACCATAAAGGCCTGATTGGTGGAGTGCTGCAGAGATGGTTGTCCTTCTGGAAGGTTCTCCCATCTCCACAGAGGAACACTGGAGCTCTGTCAGAGTGACCATCGGGTTCTTGGTCACCTCCCTGACCAAGGCCCTTCTCCCCCTATTGCTCAGTTTGGCCGGGCAGCCAGCTCTAGGAAGAGTCCTGGTGGTTCCAAACTTCTTCCATTTGCGAATGATGGAGACCACTGTAAGGGCAGCGCGGTGGCTCAGTGGTTAGCACTGTTGCCTCACAGCAAGAAGGTTCTGGGTTCCAACCCCACCTGACCTAAGGGCCTTTCTGTGTGGAGTTTGCATGTTCTCCCTGTGCCGGCGTGGGTTTCCTCCGGGTACTCCGGTTTCCTCCCACAGTCCAAAAACCATGCAAGTTAATTGGTGACTCTAAATTGCCCATAGGGTGTGAATGTGGTTGTCTGTCCCTATATGTGTTGGCCCTGTGATAGACTGGCGTCCTGTCCAGGGTGTACCCTGCCTTACGCCCCCCACGACCCTGTAAAACAGGATAAGTGGTAGAAGATGAGAGATGAGAGAGGGGGAGACCGCTGTACTCGTTGGGACCTTCAATCCTGCAGAGATTTTTTTGTACCCTTCCCCAGATCTGTGCCTCAATACAATCCTGTTTCAGGGGTCTACAGACAATTCCTTGGACTTCATGGCTTGGTTTGTGCTCTGACATGCACTGTCAACTGTGGGACCTTATATAAACAGGTGTGTGCCTTTCCAAATCATGTCCAATCAATTGAATTTACCACAGGTGGACTCCAATCAAGTTGTAGAAACATCTCAAGGATGATCAGTGGAAACGGGACGTCCCTGAGCTAAATTTTGAGTGTCACAGCAAAGGGTGTGAATACTTATGTACATGTGATATTTAACTTTTTAAAATTTTAATACATTTGCAAAAAATTCAAAAAAAAAATGTTCACTTTGTCATTATGCGGTATTGTGTGTAGAATGTTGAGATTTTTTTTTTATTTAATCCATTTTGGAATTAGGATGTGACATAAAAAATGTGGAAAAAAGTGAAGGGGTATGAATACTTTCCGGACGCACTGTATGTGTGTGGTACTGTGTGTGTTTGTTGTAGTACAGTATTTGGTTATTATCTTGAAAATAGATAGCAGATATAAGTAAATATCTTAACGGTCACTTTCAATGGTATGTTGAATACATCTACACACAGCAACACACACAGTTTATCGGTCCATCTTAACAGCGCGCTTTACTCTTTCACACATTCCAAGTGCACTCAGACACCCTGTTGAGCACATTGCATGCCACGCGGAGGAAAACAAAATCATGGTTCTTTCAGGAGGCCAGGCAGGGAAGACCATCCCAGGACCGGAGGCTGCATGGGGGCTGATTGGTCCCCCCAGGCTCAGGAGAAATACAGGTCGGACAATAGACAGTCGTCCACCACTGCCATTTCAACCCTCATCTCATCACACAGCAGTCCCCTTAAATCTCTGTTATCTCACTTGCCGTATCTTACCTCAGTCACCTCTGCTAGGGGCTCGTCGGTGTTCCTGTCATCAGGGTCTAATGGAGAGGAGATAAAGCAGCGTCTGAGTGCTACTTGTTACAGGATGAAGTGGCCCTCATGCCATCCCCATCCTGCCCTCCCGCTCTTCAGGGAAGCCTCCATTCAGGACCGCTATCCCAACCCTGCTAAGTGCCTCTCATTGAATCAACAGCAATCAGGAGAAATGATGTCCGCCTGTATTTATGTGTTTACCGTTACCCTCATAGTTCGACATGTTGCATGCTAAACGCAGGTGGCCTTTTTCTCCTGATAATCCCTGGTACAACAGAACAACTTCTGCACCCATCTAATAATTCAAAAATGTCTCATTCCTTTACAGCCACAGATGAAACATTAAAAGTGGGCAAAGCAGGATCTTATTTTTACATTTTTGTGAGGTTCACAGAAAGTCACGATAATGTAAATATAAAATTCCACTTTGTCCCTTTTGATCTTTGATCTTATTTTTATGGGTAACTTCTGAACCGGTATTACAGTGGGGGCTTCTAGGTGCTGGGATGAAACCTTTTCCAGGTACAAAATTACCTCTAGTCAAGTCAGAATTGATTTAGTCAGGGTACAAAATTGTGATTTAGCCTTAATAAGATGCTATTTCTTCTTGATAGTAAAATACTAGAAAATTCTTATGGCATTCCCATTCAACGATGGAAAGATTGTGACATCTTTAAGTACTGTATCTGAATAGTGCTGTAAATAACCTTTATACAGTACCCAAGGCATTTAAAAGGAGGAGAGAAAATCTACCAAACAGAAGCAGTATCCGGTTTAAATCCAGGTTTATTTAAGGGACAACTTTATTTGACAAACCACAGAGAAACAAGTCACAGTAGTTTATGTATCTTTTCACACTGCCATGTCACAACTGCAATGCCTGTCCTCAAAGCTCATCTTTTCAACATAAAATGGGGTCTTTGCTTTACAAAAAATACTCTGGATATAAAGGTCAAAATGTCACCATCATCATTTTCTAAAATAATTTGCTCTATCTTTCTGCTATACTTGTAATTCAATATCATTAATAGCAACATCATAAAAATGTCGCATTGTGTTTTGGCATTGCGAATCTGAACTGGTACAAATGTGTTATTGTGGCTTGGCAAATCGAAAGATTTAACAACAGGTACATTTATGGCATTGAAAACAGATTTTTTACTGGTTTTGTACACTAGTCTGTGTTCAGTACGATCACCCTTCTCATGCTAGAACATGAAGCTACGCGGCTCTAAGCAAAACATATAGCAGATGGTGGTAAACTGAGGTCTGGTGGAAATGCAAGTGAAGAACAGAATGTTAGGATTGCAATGCTGAACATTGGTTGAGGTAGGGCTCTACAGGAGGTACTAAGAAACAAAGTCAAGCTGGTAGATTCTATGGAGAGGTAGGGTAGTTGTCATGGTCAATGCATTGGGTCCCAGGGGGATGGAAACCATCCCTGTCCTCTACCAGGTACATACAGTACACACTAGATCTGAAACTACTTTGATAGGCAGCGGCAAGTACTCCCTCTTATGAACATCCAACCTTCAGCATAGACTACTGTTCTCAGATCACCTTAAGAGTACGGTAGAAAATATGGACCACGTCTTTTGTAAAAGGGGACAAAACATTCTGGGGAAATTAACTGGAGGGGAAAACGCGGCACATATGGACTTATACAGCTATTAGAATTCATGAGTGCTGAAATGACAAAAAAAAACAAAAAACACCACCAAGCCACCACGTCTTGACTATCAACTGCAATAACTATCAAATCCATTGTTTCACTGTCCGATACCTTTTTCACGTCATGCATGTAGATTCTTCATTCACGCCTACACTGGCCATAATGGACCAGCTTATTGGAGTGGCTGAAATAAGGGCCAAGCGGCACCACATTCATCAAACCTTTTTTCCCTCCTGGGTTAAAAGCACATGTACTGTAACATCATTACCACAAGGGTCAGATACTGGCTAATACACCTAAGGCACAGAGGAGTCACAAGACAATCAAGAGAAAAGGGAAGGAAAAAAAAAAAGCTTACAGATTGCGTTGGATTGTTGTCCATGGCTGTACATTTTAGCCATATAATCTCCGGTTTGGAAACTATAGATGGTACAACACAGTCCAGAACTAAAAATGTGAACCCAAGGAATATATCCACAACAATGTCTCACACCAGGTTTCCCTTTTCCTTCTGGGTTGATGGATTGATTTGAGTGATGGAGAAGAAAATACTTAACGATGCAAACTAAATCTATCTATATTCTACTTAGCAATGTAGCAAAACATTAGAGACAAAAGTAAAGTGTTATCAGGAGAAAAATAACCTAAATGCTACGACCTTTCTAATATTGATGGGCTTTTCTATCTTCCTCCTGCTGCTATGGACGAGTGTTTCTAGGTTGAGGTCAAAGTGTAACTTCAATTCAGTCGAGTAGGAAGTAGCTTAAAACAAACCAAAAAAAAAAAAAAAACTTTCAATTTTGTGCTATTAATGCTATTGATTAGAAACAGTCATTACAAACTGATCTCTGATTAAGAAGGTAATACTTCCAACAGTTTTTTACACTTCCTGAGACGACTGTGCTGAAATGGAATCGACCCTCCTCAACCGTGGTTGCTAGGGGGCACTGGGCCTGTGCCCCTCCCGCTTACCTTAACATTCTATAAAAGAAGATCTGTCAAATACAAGACGACAATCTATACAACACTTACACATTCCTACTTGTTATACACCAAACGTAACAGTGCAATGTCTGTTGCATAGCGGTGTGTCTGTTAAGGTACTTAATTAGAATCAAATCAATAAAAAAAATGTGTGCCGCTGGAGTAATATATTGCGTGTATTTGACACTCCTCGTCTTATAGAAGCTTTGATCCTTCCCCCGCACACAGGGTGCCGTCTTACTGCTGGTCACGAGCCTTGCTCGACAGAGCGTCGCAGGTCTTCTTGGCGTCGCCGAGCAACATGGCGGTGTTGGGCTTGTAGAAGATGGGGTTGTCGACGGCAGCATAGCCAACACCCAGGGAACGCTTCATCACCACCACCTGTGCGAGCGCACACACATATGTTAGGTTAGCAAAGGCAACTTAAACATTGCTAAAGATATACTGACATTTAGTAGCTACACCAACATTGGTTGAATATGAACTCATTTGAAGTGCAATTTGCTATTTACAAGATGATAATGGACATGTCAGAAGAATGTACTCATCACATGCTTATCTGAATGACTCTCTGATAGGGAGAGTCCACATCATAGGCAAGCATGCCTTTAAAATGCCTGGACTTAGGCAGCATGGTTCAGCTGCAGTCGCTCCCTCCTAATAAGTTTGTGTGTGTGTGTGGTTTTGTTTTTGTGTTTACTCTCTCTAGAAGGTGCTTAAGGTTAGTTGGATCTGTCGGGTGGCGCGGTCTGGACAGACCAATCAACCGGTTCCACGACTACCGTGGGAACCAATCAGAGAAGGAGAGGAAATGATCTCCAGCGACCAGGTGAAATAAACACACACCAAGGCACCCTTTTCCTTGTATCCAACACTCCCCTCCCTCCTCAATTTCCATCCCCCTTTCCTTCCTCTCCTCTTTCTTTCTTCATCCATAATGCATGAGGCACATGGTTTTGGTTGGGGAAAGGGTGCAGCCAGAGGTAGTCGGGGTCTAATAGCACTAGTCAAAAACAAAGCTGGGGGTGTAGGACACTATCATCAATGCACGCACGCCACAGGAGTTGGTTCACGTCCCTTTGTAACATAGAAGGTAAACTCACACAAAGTTACACTCAAACTAATCCTTAAATTGGCCTTACCACTTTCAACGTTGTTAAGACTTGCTGTGTGTGCGCATGCACGTATTCACACAAGGTGTGTGTGTGTGTGTGTGTCTCCAGTGATTTCCCCAGGGACGGTGTGTGGAGAGGAGTGGGAGCGGAGAGTCTGGTTACCAGCGGGATGCTCCCGATGCCGTCATTCCACAGACGCACACAGTGCGTGTGTATGTGTGTGTGTGTGTGTGTTCCCTCCTCACCTGCTTAGACTTCCAGACCTCTAGGACGGGCATGCCGGCGATGATGGAGTTGGGGTCCTCCTGGGCTGCAGAGTTAACCGTGTCGTTGGCCCCGATCACCATCACGAGGTCCGTATCTGAGACAAACGCACACACACACACACACACACACACACACACACACACACACACACACACACACACACACACACGTAAACAAAGAAGCAAACATGTCACAAAGAACAGGCTCCCCCTGAAACGATCTCCTAAAAAAAGACAGCACAGAAGTGTAGTTATATTTCTCGCCCCTAGCACCCCAGACAATCAGTGAGATGAACAGATGTAGCATCCCAGATAATATGACATTGTAATATTCGGACTCAAGAAGGGCAAGGGGAGGAGCTTACCAGCAAAGTCCTCGTTGATTTCATCCATCTCCAGCACAATGTCATAGGGCACACCAGCTTCAGCCAATAGGACGTTGAGCTGCCCCGGCATGCGGCCAGCTACTGGGTGGATACCAAACCTGGAGGCAGACAGACAGATCAGCTGCTGCACTGCCTGGCTGTACACCAGACAGACCTACCAAGGGATATTTGGCCTGCCCAAGAACCCTATGCTAAATATTTATATATTTTGTATTTATGCTAGGTGAACGTACCCGATATACAGAACATTTTGCAGCTCCTACTGAATTGCTTTAGGTCCGTTGACCTATACTTCTGTTGTGCAAATTCAAAGTCTCCAAATGTATTTTTGTTTAGGTTTCAACTTATCTAGTAGAGAAAGTAATTATGTTAAGTTGACAAACTCGTGAGTTATTTTAGTTTTAACCAACTAACGTTTGTCTGTGTTACCAAGGGTAACAACCGCATCTCGCAGGTGTCAATCAATGGCAACTCAGACAGACTTTAGTTGGGTCACCACCAAAAACAAATCAAAAGTTAAAGGGCACCGTCCCATCGCAAGGCTACCTGGACAGACTCCAGGAAATCTTTGTCTGGTGTGAGTAATGTGGAGTGTCTGAGAGGAGATGAGGACAGGATGGAGTCTTAATGCTTTGTGTCAGGGGTCATAAAATGGCTTGAAAAGAAGGGAAATAGGAGAAGGTGAAAGAGACAGCGAGAGGGGACATACAGTAGGTGGATGAGAGGAAAAGGACCCTGAGGATACCCACTAGACCCGTTTTATGATCACAGAGCAAAACCAAAGATCAGAGAGGCTACACTCGACTTACAAGGCCTGAGGTGACTCTTTGATTCTGTGTGTGTGTGTGTGTGTGGGGGGGGGGGAGTCATCTCACCCCCTCTCTGATCTCCTGCTATTAGGAAGCTCAGAGGGAGACCCTGGGGCCAGAGTGTGGCTCTTCAGAGCTCAACTAGCCATGTCATGCAGTTCCAGTCAACCCCCCTTCATGGCTTAGTAGGTGGAGGGGGCAGCCATACGGTCTGCTATCACATGATATTCAACACATGAAACAATGCCAACAAGCAGGAGCCCAAACCACAGACAAGAGAGCCACAGAGCGGGCATGGAGGATGGAGAGCAAGCAATTAACAGAGGAAGATAGAGAGAGTGAGCGAGTTGAGGGAAAGAATGAGAGAGAGAGGCGAGTTGTGTTGGGGGTGGGGGTTTGCTCTTTCTCTGACCACCCACTTCCCTCTAATCAAGTACAAATGCTGTAAGTAGCAGCAGCTGCAAGGATCAAACGATCGCAGGCAAATTACACACTGCTTCCGCTCTGCCTGGTCCCTCCTCCTCCTCCTCCTCCTCCTCCTCCTCCTCCTCCTCCTCCTCCTCCTCCGTCACCTCTTCTCCTCATCCTTCGTGGAGCCCAATTCTCTCTGCCGTCCCCACCCTCAAGTCTCGTTTTCCCTTTACGTTGGTCTCGGCACACATTAGTGGTCTTCCATCTATGCATCACTCACTGGCCACACAAAAAAAAGCTGGTCCCTCAGGTTGGCTTACCTGACACTTTTGCCTTGCTCGGTGAGGATCTTGACCAGCTCAGCGATGGGGTACTGAGCCTTGGCAGCACACAGACCATAACCTGCACACACACACACACACACACACACACACACACGTTAGCTCATTCACCTGTTATTGAAAATCCAGCGACGTATTATACACTGCACTTTACAGAGAGGGTGTCTTAAAAAAATTAAAAAAGGAACTGATTCCACAAAACCGACCATCCATTTGGCTAAGCCTGAGGTGGTGTGCAAAGTGATTCTGTTTGGTCACAGAGCTTAAAGGTACACAGTGTGACAAACTGTTGTGGATGGAGGCAGTAAGAAAGCAAGGAAGTGTCTTTTTCCGTCTGACACAACATTTTGGACTTTATACAGGCAGTTTGAAGAGTGTAAATAAAGCTATTCCCCAAATGCTGGGGATTTCTACTATGGCTTTGTGGGATTTATGGGAATGTATGCGTGTTTCCAACATTATATCATCAATCAAATCACAAGAACAGCCTCAAAGCATTCCTGAGAAGAATCTGTTTGAGCGTCTCGGACATTCATTGGTGCTTATTTCTATGTCATTCCCCTTTGGATGATGTCGGGTGTCCTGCGCCAACATGGACCGGTCTGGTTATGGCACTGTAAAACTAATCAGCTCTGTGAGCCTGTACAGACAGCGGTAGACACACAGGCCCGAAGAGGAAAAGTGCTGCCGAGACAGAAAACAACATCACAAACTGAGCTGCTTAACCGTCAGCATGAGACAGAGTGGGTTGAGTACATACCCACACCATCCTGCGTGTACATACATTTAAACACACAGATAAACCCCCCCCTCCCCCCCAAAACACACACACACACACACACACACACACACACACACACACACACACACACACAGTTCTTTCCTCTCATCAAAAGGAGCAGAGGTTAAATAATTGAGCCTTTGATTTCCATTTCAATTACCAGAATCATAACACCAGTAATATTACTACACTGCTCCCATTGGAAACCTGGCTGACTAATACACACTCACAGGCCTGCACACATTACACGTGCACAAATCTGACACACATGTAATAGGGATCCCACGCAAAGATCCGTAAAATTTATTTCTGTTGTCGCCTATGCCCTCTACTCATAGAATATTAAAAAACGCAATAAAACCTGATCAGGCCTTACAGATATTGGCCAGACAATATTCTGAGCAATGTAATCTGGAAGACTGTCAAGGGAATAGGGACTGTCACTATCAAACACACACACACACACACACACACACACACACACACACACACACACACACACACACACACACACACACACACACACACACACACACACACACACACACACACACACACACACACACACAATATTGTTTACCGTGTTTGATGGGCCCTGTCAAAACAACCAATGAGACGTGGGGCCTTGTCACAGCAACCAATCAAACTCTCAGCTTTCATCACAGCGTGCGCAGCGTGGCCTGATTCAAAACCCTTAACGATTTTCCACTTTCTTTCAACGTTTGCCTTCCAAACGCCAGCATTTCTGGACTAAAGAAAACAAGCCGGAGCAGAGCAGAGCTCATCGGGGCAGGGCAGCACTAAGCTGTAGGAAAGCACAGCAGCATTGCTTCGTGTTTATCAGAGCAGGTCTTAAACGTTTCCACAGATGTCAATCAGGCAAAGTGACTATGACTGCATCAATTACAGCGAATGCTGAAGTGGAAACAAGAGCAAACTGCCGTCTGGAGAGGTAACAATACCACAGACTACCTGCAGGCCCACTACTAAGGGGCTTCATTGGCATGGGGGTTTGTTGCAGAAAGATTGTGGGGAACGTCTACTAGTTTAACATTTTACTTTACTTCTACCGTAAAAGTCTGTTGAAGGAAAAGGGGAAAAATAGGCACTTCTAGGCAATTGGGGGGGTAAATACAATTGTGAAAATATTGGCGCGAAGCTTCTTCTTCATTCAAAGCATAGTTGATCAATGTTTTCCAAGGCTACGGCTGTGTCCCAATCGTCTGAAAAAAGCACAATGACCCCTTTCCAGAAAGTTGACAGAAAACTAAACGAACTGAACTGAAACAACACGAGAAGCCTCGTTTCTCTTTCCTTTCCTCGTCTTTATTTACTTTGTAAAATTCCTTCCATTAAACATCGTCCTCAATGTCTTTGCCTTCTTTCATATCTCTTCCCTTCTCCCCTTTCTCCTCCCCCTCTTCTCTCCTCCCTTCTCACTATTCTTTCCCACCCTCTCACGGTCTCTCCTGTCCGCTGGGGTTCTGTGTCGGGGGTGAGTTGAGGACCACACAGATCTGTAGAGACCCCCTGCATGGGGGGGGGGGCAGCCTAAACCAAGGCTGGCTAATTATCGCAGCTATACGGTGATGTAACAGGGTCACGGGTTACATAAACAGAAGGGAAAAGCAGAAACAATACCTGTAATGCTACAAGAATGCGGACAGCAATGTTTAAGAGGTGCTCTTCCTAGATATGGGAGACCTTCGGTGAATAAGCGTCTGCGTTGACCTGCTCAGCGCCCCTATTTGGTCTCATGTCGCTGTGTGTGCGGCAATAGATGTGACAAATCCCTGGGTTAGCTGTGTGTGTGTGTGTGTGTGTGTGTGTGTGTGTGTGTGTGTGTGTGTGTGTGTGTGGTTCACCTGGGACGATGATGATGTTGTGGGCTTCTTTGATCATCTCGATGGTCTGGTCCACGTTGACCTCCGTGTGCGTGCCCACGATCTCCATGGGCTTACCGGTGCCGGTGGAAGAGGTACCGTAGCCCCCCAGGATCACGTTGGCAAGGGAACGGTTCATAGCCTGGGGAGGGGGGATATGGACGGACAGAATGTAGAGGTGGAGAAGAGGGGGCGAGAAGGAAAGGTGAAAAAGACATGAAGAGGCGGTGGGGGTAGACACGATGAAAAACGGAAAGGAGAGAAAGGTTTTCCATCACCAGGGACCTGTCCTTTCAGCTAGTCTCCCCCAGCCAGCTGGTGACCGAACAGGTGTTTGAAGTACAGCTAGAGCACCCCCAGGTGGTGGCCGGGGGAAATACAACACCCTGTGGTAACACCTCCATCAGATAGCATCAGGCCACTCATTCACTAACCCCACCCAAATGACTAATGAACCACAATAGCTCGGCACATTTATCTCCACTACCATCACAGCCTCCTGACTGCGACACGTTCACGGACTCCCGGGGGGGGAATCCCGCCGGCCGAGTGTGTGCCACCACTCACCACACACATGATGTAGGAGAGGATGGCGCCGGAGGATCCGATGAGCGCCCCGACGATGGTGAGCAGGTTGTTGTTGAGCAGGAAGCCCTCGGCGCACAGGGCCCAGCCGGAGTAGCTGTTGAGCACCGTGATCACCACGGGCATGTCCGCCCCTCCGATGGCTGCCGTCAGCGTCAGGCCCTAGAGCAACACAAGAGAGGCCAGTCAGGTGACTCGACGGGCGAGGACGTTCCGTCACGGTCTCCATGGTGACCACGTGGGACCCAGAGAGAGGAACGACATTGTGGTTTCACCGTCACCTAGTGTGAACTATAAGCTCATTTCACTTGTATGGGATAAACTCAAGAAAGAGGTCATGGCTACATTGGGAGAAACATAGAGACAGGTTAACAAAGCGACTGGACCTATGCTTGTTATAAATATTGGCTCCTTAACTAGCAAAAAGACAGCATCGCAAGTATGAAATATCAAAGGGCGACATTTGTTCAGGAACAGAAGTATCAAACAGCGGTTATCACAGAACCCAGTCACAAATCAGGTAGATGTTGCATTACGTGGCGAGGCGGCAGCATTTTGACAAAACAAGGTCTCCATTTCAAGGTTCTACTGCACATGACTTCACAGCAGCGTTATGGTCCAAGGTGTGTGTCTGTGTGAGTGTGTGTACACGTACACCTTGGGGCACAGAGTTAACTAAGGACAGATAAATTCCATTAGGCCATGATACATTTGATCAAACAACCCGGAGAAGGCAGGAGTTCAGCAGTATCATATTTCTCTATGAAAAGTTTCTTGGCTCCTAAAACAAAACGCAAAGGACTACAACAAAATATTTTCTGTACACAAACAGCCTGAAATAAATCAACCCTTCTCTGTGATTGAGTGGGCGATGATGAAAACGAGCTAATGAGAAGCCCTTGAGTCTTTCCCTCTTTGACATCCTTTAATGCGTCCTCATCTCCATGTTGGAACAGTTCATCAGATACTTTCTCTTTCTTCAGCAACGTTTATCAAATGGCTTTGAGCCTTGCAGCCAACCGCCCCCAAAATACATAAAATGAAATAAAAATAGATTGATATAAACCTTTAGTCAAGGCCAACAAATACATGCAAGTGCGCCTCCCACACACAGTCAAACATACCATGACAGCAGAGAGGGCTGAGACGGAGCCGAGGCAGGTGATGCCCATGGTGTAGCTGGGGTCCAGCATGTAGGGGATCATCCCCCCCACGCTGGCCGCCAGCAGGGTGGCGTTCAGGGCATGGCGGCCGGGCAGCATCAGGGGAGACGAGCTCAGGACACCTTCGAGGAGAGAGGGGTGGGGGGGATAAAGGAAAAGCAGGAGAGACTTAAGTCAACGGCTGCCATTTGACTTCTCAGCTCTTGGACTCTTTATTCCGTTGTGCAGGTATGATTTTTCACATCTCAAGTTAATTTATATGTTCATCTTGAAAATACCCGTGTAATATAGAAACACTTTAAAAGGGAATACTTGAAATAAATGTCACATAAAACACTGCAATGTAAAATATCACATTTCCTGAAATCTGATCTAACATCTGTGCAGATATCCTCACTTCATGCTAAATTAAAAAGCTGGATGACAATCAAATCAGGTTGTGCACTGCATCAGGAGTAACAGTACCCGGTGTGGACCTTCGACCACCCTCTCCACAGCCATACTCCTTCTAACAACCAGAAAATCGAAATGTAAAAAGGCTAGAGGAAAAACAAGAAAGGGAATAAAGAGTGTGCAGCTGTGTGGTTGGGTTGGATTGGGTTGGTGGAACAGAGGAATTCTCTGTCATCAGTGTAGGTTCTACCAGAGTTTTCATGGAATCTCAGAAAGTTAGAGAGAGAGCGACAGGGGGGGTGGGGGTTGAAGGGCTTGAGGGGATAATGAGTCCCAGCTTTAAGGAACAAGTGGAAAATGGCTTTGTGTGTGTGTGTGTGTGTGTGTGTGTGTGTGTGTGGGGGGGGGGGGGGGTTAGAGAGAGGGTAGAAAGAGTGAAAGGAAAAAATAAATTGTGTGCCGACGCATGCATGTCGAGGTTGTACAGGCACTGATAACTGGGTTCAACAGAAGTCTTGCATCCATTTTTCCATTTGCTTATCTTCATGAAACGGTGCCCATGTCGTTGTCAATATTGATGCAAATAATGAGCACAGAATCAAAGACAGCTGGGTCACGGTAACCAGACAGAGTCAATTCTAAAACAAATCTTAAGAGATGTTAAACAGCAAACTATCTAATCTTGCTTCAGATTCTCGGCATGGCAATATGTAACTTCAATTAGGGTTCTACACCGTTTTTCAAGGGCTTCAACATGCACGCTTCATCTTTTAAAACCCTTTTAAGTTCAGGGGGTTATTTTAGAACATGTATTCCCACCTAACGAGCTGTGATCTAACTCTATTCTTTGTCCCCGTCTCCAGCTCACCCTGCAGTTTCCCGTAGGCCACTAGGGAGCCGCTGAACGTCACCCCTCCGATGTAGGTGCCCAGGTAGGCGATGATCTTGGTGAGGTTGGCGGCGGGGTCAGTGGCAAAGTGCGGGTACTCCACCATGTACTCGGCCACGCAGGTCAACATGGCGGCCAGGCCCACCAGACTGTGGAAGGCTGCCACCAGCTGGGGCAGGTCTGTGATCTGGATGCGCTTGGCGATGGTCAGACCTGGGGGGCAGGGGAGAATAAGGAGAGACAGGACACGAACACACAGGGTGGTTGATCTGTAACGGGAAGGGAACATAAACAGCAACTCCCACAGACCAACGAGCATGCTAGAGACATGCACAATAGGTGCTGGGAAATAGTCGACTTTGAGGGCCATTTGCTGCTGAAAAGAGTTGGAGGAAATTCCATGGTTGTGAGTCCACCTTGCTCTGTTTGGTGTGTGTGTACGCTTGAGTGCATGCGTGCGTGCCTGTGTATAGAATGCTAATGTACGCATCTGGAAGCACACTAGTCAAGTGGACAGTTTAGTCTGGGTCACAGCTTTGTTACTGGAACAATTAACATTCGACCTGAATGGGAACACAAACTTTAGTGTGTGTGTGTGTGTGTGTGTGTGTGTGTGTGTGTGTGTGTGTGTGTGTGTGTGTGTGTGTGTGTGTGTGTGTGTGTGAGCCTGAGTCATGATGCTGACCATGTCCACAGGGCTGGAGTGTGTAGGCAGCCGTTACTCGTGTGTTTGATCTAAACATCAGAGAGGGTTCGCAGACGCCACGCCTGCTGCTTAATATCGTCCGACATGCAGCCAACGCACACGCAGCCTTTCAAAGAAACCAATCAGCTTCACAGAAACCCTGAGGACACACACACACACACACACACACACACACACACACACACACGCTTACCTGCGGTGCCGCCCACAGCCATGGCGGCACTCATCTGTGCCAGGAGCTCTGGGCTGGGCTTGAGGGCCCCCAGGGTGGCAGCCAGGCCCCCGGCTACCCCCATCATGCCCAGGGCGTTTCCCAAGCGGGCGGTGGACTGGTTGGACAGGCCAGCCAGAGCCCCCACACAGCACATGCCCGAGCCCAGGTACATCATCTGGACAGGAGGGAGGTTGGGACATTACATGAACTTGGAGAACATGTCTATCTCCATGACCACTACTATTACAGTTAAGAACCATCAGCATGGACACAAACATAGGATCCCTAACCCCAGAACATAAGTTAAAAAAGGCATAGTACACACACACACACACACACACACACACACACACACACACACACAGCTACTCCTAAGCACCCACCTGTTCAATGTTGTAGCCAGCCTGCATTGCCACGGCGTAGCCTCCTACGAAGATGCCAGTGGGCAGCGCGTACAGGTAGTGGTACTCTGGAGGGTCGGTGGGACGCTTGAACATGTCCAGCATCTTCTTGGTGACCAGGAAACCACCTGGAGCAGGGAGACGTGATGAAAATATCCCTCTCGTAAAAGTACAAGGTTTTGTTTGATCAATTAAAGTTCAAGGTACGTAAAATAAAATAAACTACTCCAAAACCACAGCTGAGTAAAGATAAAAGTAGCTACTTTTGCTTTACTTCAACGTTCCTTAACAAGTCACAATAACAAGTTAGTCACAATCTGACTTCCCATCCGGGCCCTGTGAATGCCTTTGGTCGGGAATTCCCGAAACCCGAAGGGAGACAGGATCCCGTTCCAGAGAGAGACCGTGCGCTGGGTGGCACACGGCAGCTGCTGAGCCCCGTGTCCAGAGCCTCCCGTCTGCTAGCTGTGGTCCAACGTGACCCGTGGAGAGCACAGGCCCAGGACTAACAAACCCAGAGACTGCCTGCCTCCCTCTGACCTCCAGGCTGAATCAACACATTAAGACGGAGGAACGCACCAGGCCCAGGCATTCAGAGCCGGAGCCAGCAGCGGTCATGGGTGCAGCGGTGGAGGAAAAAGCCCAGGGAAACCGAGCAGGCCTGGGTAGAACCACGGCCAGGTACCGCCTTCTTAACAGGCACCATAAATTCTCAGACCTGCTTTCCTGAAGTCAAGTTGGGGGAACAAGTTTTGCGAGTGTTTTTTTTGGGCAATATTACTCAAAGAAATTGGTTTGATGAACACGACAAAAAAGGGGGAGAGAGTGCTTTCCAAACCACGGAATGTTTGTTTTGCTGTTCCCGAGGGTTTATGGGTAGTGTGGTAGACCACTCAGTAATGTTGCGTGCAGAACCAAACCTGAGGCAAGGTGAGGGCATTACAATAAATAAAACAGCTGCTTTTCAAAAAAAAATAATAATAATAAAAAAAAGTCTATATTCAACGTTGAGGCTTTTTAAAGCTGGCGCTGGCAGGCCCTTTATGGATTAAGATCTAAGGCGGGACGAAGTGCAGGTTACAGTAAATGCCTTGCCCATGCCATAAGGACTGTTGCCATGGCAAAACCTTCGGAGGTGTACCCCTGACCCAAGATGGAGTCGTGGCACACACGCCTCTCCGGCAGGCCGAGAGCAGAGTTCCTCGTCGCGGATGTGCGCTAGCTTGCGGTCACACCTCAGGGCTGGGTTATTATAAGGTTACACCCAGAGCAGCCCGTCAAAGCCTTTCCTCGGGTGACTTATAGCACGCTCCCTCTCTGAAGCGACGGCGAGGACAGCCAGTCAGCCATACCCGACCGCAAGCCCCGGCGTGCAGCTCAGACCTCTGCTTCACAGGTGGGTATGAACACAACCGGGTCAAGCCACAGCAGCCCCACTCCCTCGTGTGACCATGGTTGTTACTACCTGAGGGACTCTCTGGTGTCCGAGTGTGTTTGTGTGTTGAACCTGCACACTCACCAGCTATGTTAACGGAGGAGATGAAAGCGGCCAGGACTGCCAGGGTATCGGCGGTAGAGCCGGGATACAGACCACCCCCCATCAAGGACAGACCGCCCACGGCTGTCAGACCTGGAAAACAAACACAAAATGAATTCATGGGTCGGCCCTTCTCCATAAACAGCACCAAACCAATAAGGCGGGAATCGGAGTCCCAGAATCTCTCTTCAACAGTCTGTCTCCAGCCCAGCGTCTCCTCCACACTCCATCCATGCCACGGTAGTGGCGCTATTGTTTTTCCAGGGAAAGGAGGAAATCCTGATAACCATCCACTCTTTAATGGTTTGCAGGCTGACGGGCAGCAATCAACAACATTCTTGTGTGTGTGTGTGTGTGTGTGTGTGTGTCAGAACGGTGGGTTGTTGTGTTTTCAAATGTGTGCATGTAGGTTTGGTTTCCCCTTTTTAGAATACCCGAGGCAAGAATTGGTCTCAGAGAAACTTGGCACATAGAGAAGGTACACGCAAACCTCAATGTGAAAGGAATGGCAATACTAGCCTCCATTTCCCAGCATAGCCACAGAGGTCACAAGGAGGTCAAATAACTCAGACTCAGGTAGATTAAAGAGCTACCAGGAGCTAACTGGCTAAAGACTAAAGGACTACTGTCACTCTGAATGCTGTGACCCTTCTAGGTAAAGACAACTGTCCCCTCTCCAACCTCCAAATTCCAAAAGGCTTCCCTAACGTCTCTTTAGTGTGTGTCTTTTATGACATCAACTTGGCACGACAGCAACAGCTTTCCACTGTGTTTTAATATTTCCACATCCGCCATGAATTACAAAATCTAAAACTATTTTTCTCATACCAGGCCAAATATCCTTAGGGAAATATCCAGCGACGGAGGGAGAGATGGAAAGAGCAGACATAGGGAGAAAGAAGTAGAAGGGTTGACAAGATGAGTGGAAAGACAATCATGCTTTACCCAGAAAAATAATATTATAATAAAGAGTCTGAAAAGTGAGAAAGCTGCTAATAAAGACAGACCAGGTAAATATTAGGCGCGACTCAAGTTTTAAACAGCAGGTTGTCAGGCAAGGTCAAGTTAAAATATTGCTTTGCTAGAGGTCCAATTAGACCTCAGACAGACACGTGTGTGTGTGTGTGTGTGTGTGTGTGTGTGTGTGTGTGTGTGTGTGTGTGTGTTTCCATAGCTTTATTAAAACACACCTAGACCTGGCGTCAGTACCCTGAGTGTGTTAGGATAATGAGGCAGAGTGCTTCCCAGAGTTTAAAAGATTACCGCCAGCGTGTCACTTCCGACACGTGTGGGTTCTAACTTCTCAGGAGGGATCAAAGCAGTGCACACACACACACACACAGACAGACAGACAGACAGGAACTGTATGTCCCACCCAGACAGTCCAAACCTCTTTAGCCCCTCAGTGTTAATAGTGACGGGTACCAGAGGAGGTAGTCATGGTAGGGGGGCAGGAAAAGGCAAAAAACATCTACTAACCTTTAATGAGTATTAAAACAGGCCCTTTGACTAGATGATACAAGGACACAAACCCCTGCGCGCGCGCGCGCGCACGCACACACACACACACACACGTCTCACCTGAGATAGCGTTGGTGACGGACATGAGCGGCGAGTGCAGGGCGGGGGTGACCCCCCACACGGTGTGGTACCCCACGATGCCCGCCAGACCAAACACGGTCACCATCTGAGTGAACGCAGTGTTGGGCGCCGCCACACCCAGACCCACACAGGTGGCCAGACCTGATAGAGATAGAGACAGAGAAACAAGATGAAAGGGACAGAATATGGAGGAAACAATTAGTTCACCGAAAAATATATTTTATACAAATTAGAAAATAACCAAAGCAAAAAGCATGTGTGGCCACAGGGACCCATCAAACATGCGCATGCACAAATTGTGGGAACTAAAAGCTACAACATCTCTTTAGACAATCACTGTAGGTGGCCACTTTTATGTGAGGCACTTCCTGCCACTAACAGGGTGTGTGCTCGCGTTTGAATTGTGGTCTTGCTTAGCCTACGCACGCACAAAGGCAACGACTTTTCTAACAAAGTGTCGGCTAGATTCCACATAACGATAACCCCCGGGCTACATTCCAATTGTCTACACTGCCACTTTCCTCCCTTCATTCACTCATTGAGAAAAGGAAAGCATTTGTAGACGATTAGAACGCCGCCACAGCTTCTTTGGAAACACAACTTAGATTGTCTCTCTCTCCCATGCGTCCCCAGCAGGCACAGCAGCAGCCAATGGGGAGAGTTGTTACAGGGAGAGACTTGCTATCAGCACCAGCTACCAAGTCCTGGACCACTGCACTGGGATCACGACCTGTTTAAAGCGCTGTACAAATATACTGCCACAAAATGTTTTGATGCAGTCCTAATTCAAAATATAACTACTACTTTGTTGTACTACTACAGAAAAGGCACTAATACCGGTATGTAGAGAGAGTCTCTGGATACGAGTGGTGATCCAGGATCAGTTTTACCTTTCAGATAATAGGAAACTTAAAGATAAAGGGGGGCCTAGTCCTGGATCCTGGATCAGCATTGACACGGCAAGACTTACGTTGTACAGGCCAGGACACACGCTGATTCTACCCTGGAGTATGAGAGCCACAAAGTGAACTCAGAGTGGAGTGAGTAGTGGGAGTGGGTGGGAGGTCCTGGGGTCACACACACACACACACACACACACACACACACACACACACACACACACACACTGAGAGGGCAGGACGGCAGTAAAACATTACCAGCCTGCTTTTAACCTCTGTGACTCTGGTTACCAATGGTCAGAGAGGGGGGAGGGAGTGAGGGCCAGACGGCCAGAGAGAGAGCCAGAGGACAAAGAATGCAAAGAAAAAAGGCGGAGAGGCGGCAAGGCAGGAGGAGATAACCGTGTATGTTTAAAGAATTTTTTTTTGGGATGTGACATCCTCTAACCTTAACAAGGTAGGTTTTGTTATAACCCAACATAAAAATCATAAAAAAATGTAAATAAAGTAGGAATTTTATGATAATTTCCGTGGTGCTTTCACTTATAACCTTTAAATCTTCGTACTGATAAGTACGTGAAGGCTTTCCGACTGTGATTATGAGTGTGCTGTGTGTACAGCGTGGTGCTACAGCCCCACCTCCGGTGTACATGCTGGCGGTGGTGAGGGTGGCCTTGAAGGGGGACACGGCGGCAGCCTTCTCCTTGGCCAACTCCTGTTTACTCTTGGGCTTGGGAGGGGCCGCTACGGGAACGTTGTTTGGCTGGGGGGCTGGGAACAGGTTCGTCCCATCCTGGCAGAGGCAAAAGAGGGGTGGAAAGGAGAGGAGATGGATGAATTAAAGAGAAATCAAAAAGAGAGAATTAATGGAGAGGAATGGAATTAAGAAAAAAAATGCAGGATGAAATCAGGCCTGATAATCCATTTTAACAAATGGGGCTTGCAACATCCTTGGCCATAAAATTCCATTTTTACCAACCATACGGAAATATCGACAATATTAGACTGTTTCAAAATGGATTTTAGTCTACAGGGATATACGAATGTACTGATATCATTTACGTCATCTGAAAATGATTTAAATCACATCTCAGTAACAGATGGTGAAGGATAGGTTCATGCTCACGCTGACGACACACCGTGAAGTAACATAATGGTGCTACTCATGTGCACACAGTCCAGACTGATACCTCACATATCATCAGAAGAGGATACCAAGAACCAGCCAAATCATCATTCAGTAGATGACAGGCCTGCTTTTTATTTGAGGCAGATAAATGATGATTGGCTTGCTGTACCTGGGCTACAAGCCTACAGCGATATATTAAGTATACTAAAGTACAGTCATGGAGTGGTAGAACAATCCACCTGCATTACCAAGCACTCCATTTTCACATTGTTTTATAAATAGCCGTACAAAAGCTGTTCCAACTTAACAGCCTGGCTACGTTTGGTTCCTTCAACCCACTTGTGAACGCTGAGTGGACCTCACCTGCATGACGATGGACCCTCTGACAACGTGGTCCATGGTGCCGTAGTCAAACTCCTCCTTGACGTTGAGGTGGAAGTTCTCGGTGTCGGGGCTGATGGCGCGGAGCAGCTTGGTGAGGTTGTTGGAGTACAGGGTGCTGGACTGGGTGGGCAGGCGGCTGGGCAGGTCAGTGAAGCCAATGTGAGTCACCCCCTGGGAAAAGCGTGTAGGAGGACACCCAGATCATAGGTCACTCAAGAGGCTCGATTTAGGAAACCATGGTGCATTTTCGAAAAGCTCAACGAAAGATGAACATAACATAATAAATGGCACGACATAATAAATGAAAACCATTTTTGCATTTCCAGTGTTCAGTGCTCAGCAGTCTGCTTTGTTTGTCATATAGTAGTACTCAAACATACGTATGCATTTTAGTTTATATACTCAAATACAATCGTAATCGAATGTAGTCAATTTCTTTCTAAAGACAAATGTATCAGTAACAGACAAAACAAATACAGTAGACTAACAAAAACAGACTTGTTCATGTTAACGTAAAAAACAATATGAATTTTGGCCTACATTGTTGTCCAAACCATGAGAGCTAACCTGTGGCTTTATAGAGCTCAAGCTCTGATTACTAAGTGAACTGGGCTTTGAGTAGGCAATTGGTAAATGAGTGTGGCAGTTGAATTGGCAGTGTTTTCCAAATGAAACAGAAGAGCTTTCGGTTTTGAATGATGTATTCAATGTCAAAAACGGTGTGCAGTGTTTTCAAAAACTGTTTTATACCTTTTCAAGTGTAAAGCAGAGAATATGCTTGCAGTTTTGCACTTGGTCTAAAGATTATGTACAGTTGTTAATGGTTCCTGTGATTGTGCCTCAAGAACCAGTTTTATTATGTAAGAAATTATAAAAAGATGTAATCCTTCTAAAACACAAAAAACCTATAAAAAAAAAAACGATTTAAAGCTGAAAGACACTGAACCCATTGTGCGATGTGTGCGAGTGCGAGTACACAATTTAGTAAGTTAAGTGGATATCTAGTTCTTCCTGAACAGGTAGGATGACCTGCATTTTCCCAAATCCCCAACCATACTGTGTGTGTGTGTGTGTGTGTGTGTGTGTGTGTGTTCACCTTATACACAGACAGTTCCCCAGGTACAGTGGTCTCAATGTTCCCTCCGGCCTCAGCGGCCAGGTCAACCACCACAGACCCATCCTTCATGCTCTCAACCATGGGAGTGGTGATGAGGATGGGTGCCTTGCGACCTGTAGGGACATTCAACACAGGGGTCAGAGGTCAAATAACTGGTGGATGGGGCTCTCTTAACAAAGCAGGTATTGTATTTGGAATGAATTTGGTTTGAGTATGATGTATGTGATTAAACATAAAAATATAGGACCAGTGTAGACACACAAGGCATTGTCTGAAACTAAAAGATTTTCTTTTTTTAAGTTTTGGGATCTAAAAAAAAAGTTCCACGCACCCAATCTCTCAGGGAGTTAGACAGTGTTTTGTAGGTTTGGAAGCCTCTTTCTTAATCCCGAGTCCCTGAGCCCAGTAGAGTTTATCTGGAGGACAACCGTTCTGGCAAAGAGCCAGGAGCTAACAATATGCCTGTAGCCACAGCGTCACGGTCACCGTTTGACTTTGGCAGAGGGACGGGCACGGGAACGTGACGGGAATGCAGAGAAGCCCACGGGCCGTTTATAACCAGCACGGCCTTCAGCCATTAAACTGGATCAACATATAGGGACATGAGGAGACAGCCATTTCTTATATCCGGTGCAGGAGGACGACATAGCATAGCATAACGCAGCCAATGGTTGCATTAGTGGTCTAAGTTTGCCCCCTGAGCCCAGTAAACACAGTGAAAGATGGACTGTTCAGCACAGCTCAGCATTTAGAGACATAGCTTAAACCAGAAAGTCTAACTAAAATAATGGGTGCATTTGATTTAGTAGCACACAACTGCATACAGGGGTGTGTGTGTGTGTGTGTGTGTGTGTGTGTGTGTGTGTGTGTGCGCAAATACACACCGGGGATAAGGGCAGTGCTGATAAGGATGTCCACGTCCAGACACTGCTTGGCGAACAGCTTCATCTCGGCCTCGATGAACTCCTTGGACATCTCCTTGGCGTAGCCGCCCTGGCCCTCGCCCGACTCCTTCACGTCCGTCACCTCCAGGGGCTCGGCGCCCAGGGACTTGAACTGCTCCAGCGCCGCAGCTCTGCACATCACGGGAGGGGGAGGGTCAGAGGACATATGACGGACCAGAGTATATCGGTCCTCAAAAAAGACTGTGTGGTCAAATCATTAATCGTCATCATCTCTAGTCAAACTAGAATTAACAAATGAATGAGCATTTTTGATAGGGAACTCTGACATGACCTCCTTTTAACATGGACACCCTGTGGAGGTCCATATGCATAATTAGTACATTGAAATACATGAATTAGAATTTAAAACAAGGGAAAGATGATTGCAAGAGTCAGAGGTCTAAGTGACAGAGTCCAGTTACCACATTAGCTTACTGGTACGACATATCGTCCCTTTCAGAATACAGATGGCTATGCTGCCATCTAGTGGAGGAATCCAGTTAGAAAAGCATAAAGGAAAGTTCTGTGGGTTCGAGAGTGGTTGTTTGAGCACGTCTGTCCTCACCTGGTATCAAAACCGCGCACGATGGCCCCCATGGCTCTAGCAGTACCTGCTGCTGCCAATCCAGCCACACCACCTCCTATGATCAGCACCTATGCACCACACACACACACACACACACACACACACACACACATTTTCACCAAGCCCAGATACACGGTGCGTATGTGCACATGTAATGTATATTACCCATATAACAAAAAAATACCCACTATGTAACACACACAAACCTTTGCAGGTGGGACTTTCCCAGCCGCAGTGATCTGTCCAGTGAAAAAGCGTCCAAAACTGTTTGCAGCCAACACAACAGCTTTGTACCTAACAAACAGTGAGAGAGTAAGACAAGTTATAAAATAAAATGAATTAAAACATTCAATCAAATTAAACGGCAAGACCAATTGAGTGACAGACAAAGCTTTCTAGCAATCTCTGCTTGACCTGCAGCCAGCGACAGCAGCTGAATATGACCTCAGTTTACTCATGCTGTGCCAAGTAGACCACACACACAGCCAAGGACTGATGTAACCTGGACGGAGTTTGAGAGGCGGGCAAGTGAAAAGCAATGTGGACACCCCCGTAAGAAATGCACTGATGTGCCTCTCTGCTCCTCTTACCCTGCGATGTTGGCCATGGAGCTGAGTGCGTCGTAGCCCTGGGCGATGGTGACCCTGGGCACCTGGTCCATGGCCAGGACGGTGGCCTTTTTCTGGGACAGCATCTCCAGGAGCTCAGGGTTCTGGGCTGGGTAGATGAAACTCACCAGGGTGGCGGCCTCCTTCATCAGCTCCACTTCATGGGTCCCCAGCTCTGGGTTAAAGATTGGGGCACGCACCTGGGAGGGAAGCGGAGGAGGAGGGGTGGTTTACTTTTGGAATTATGGGCCAGGAAAAAAAGGCACCGGCGAAACCTTGTTCTGTCCAAAAACCTCACCCCCTCTCTCACCCCCTGCCAAAGTCACCGTTCTCCTCATCTCCCCCTACCTTGAGCAGCACGTCCGACCCCAGGACATCTTTGGTGTCCTTGATGGTGGCGCCTGCCTGGGTGTAGTGTTCGTCGGGGAACTTGGAGGCCTCGCCGGCGCCCGTCTCCACCACCACGTTGAAGCCCTGCTTGATGAGGGCCTGCACGCCGGCCGGCGAGATGGCCACGCGGCGCTCGTTCTGGAAGATCTCCTTGGGAACGCCCACCGTCAGCTGCTTGTAGGGGACACCTGGGGGGAATAGCGGCAACACGTTCACAGGCCAGAAATAGAAAACGTTACACTTCGGGTCTTACAGGTGAGAAGGACCTTATCCCACGGTACAAGGTTATTAGAATACTGACGACATTTTCTAAAGCCCCTAGATCAAAGCGGACAAAGAGTGAGTGTTTCACTTTGGTGTAATGGACAGTCAGCGGCTCATGCATTCATTGATTCATCGCCCATACAGTGGCTGCCTATCAATCATTAAAGTTTAGTGTCAGGGTTTGAAGCAGCAGAGGCACAAGCTAATTACTACTCCATTTGAGAGAGAACTTTGAGACATCCACTAGCCCAATAAACCCTATAAAGTTACAATAAACTAGAACTCAATTACAAGTTCTGCTTGAGAAAAAGAGAGCAAATTGTTTTGCTTAAAATACTCCCATCTTAGTTCAACTGTTCTTGTGTAGAGCTCGCAAAAGGTACACAATATTGTAGGCTAGCAATCTGTAGCGTGCCCTTGTCATGAGCCAGAGGGATTCAAGGAGAAAGGGTTTGGGCTAAAGTCGAGTGGAGAGGTAACAATGTTTACCATAAATACATGCTGGCCTTCTAAGCTGGGTGGATGACTACAACCACCCAACTGGGACAGGGGGCGTTTCCATGCACTTATCTGCCCTTGCCAGTGCAGCCCTTCGACAAAGGCAGTTAGTTATTCGTAATTTATTTGATGAAAAGTCAAATGAATTGACGCCATATTACTACCTGTTACGATAACAATTTAACGGGACATGATACAAGCACACATAGCATTCAAGGTACTATGCATGATTAAGGCTACTATAGGTATCTGTGTTGGTGGGGGATCTCAACTCTGCCTCACACATCACATGCTAGTGAAAGGCATGCCATGTGCAGTGTGGCTGGCTCCTATGGAAAATTCCACTCCTGCCAGCCGGCTGCCACTAGAATATGAGGCTTCCTGGGAGCACACGCACTAGGCTGACCCACGCACACATTAGCGCCACGGTTAACCTTTCACTTTTCAAGCACCCTGGTCATTTGAAGTAAACGCAGCAGAAATATTAAGTGACGCCACCAACTTTAGACAGACTTTCAGTTACTTCACTGTATTCTGGGTCTTGCTCAACGAGCCAGCATGTTGATAGATTGCCAAGAATAGACCAGAGGACAGCCAGCTGCCATCACAGCGAGTGAGAGCCAGATGACCTGGAGGAATGTCAGGGCTTGCTCACTGACACTCTCCAAAGTAGGGGTGTTAGGTGTTCTCAGTCTGAAATTAAGCTGTACCGGCCTCCGGGTTCAGTGCACATGTGGAACAAATAACTTCCAGCTAGATCGACAACCGTCTATCAGGGCCTTTGGCCTTTTTTAGATTGTTTTTATCTTGTGTTATCTAGCCCAATACTGAAAGCACACACACAGCTAATGTTATCTAGCCTACCACTGAAACCACACACACTACTAAGGTAAACTACCCATCTAGAAAAGGCTAGCTTAGCTGCATCATATATGGGTGACATTGTTAGTTACGCACTTTTCTACTGTTCTCCCAGCTTATGTGGTATAATTGATAAGGTGTCTACACGGCATACAGGCTTAAGTAGCCAGACTTAGACAAGAAATGGACTTCAATTGTGTCAGGAATTAGAAATTCCTACCCCACACTTTTATCATGCAAACTACCCAAACGTATACTTGTAGAAAAATGGACCCTGCAGCCAAGCCCAGCATTTGATGGCACCACCCATGTCTGCATAATTACTCACACCTCTAGGTTATGGTGGACAGAGCCAATGGTTGGGTAAGATAGGGGCTTTAATATCTCTATAGTGACCTTGAAACACAGGCTTCAACAAAGACCAAAGCAGTCGAGCAAGCTAAACCGGAATGCCATATGACACTGATATACAAATATATATTATTTAAGATGCAGATTAAAAACTAGTGTCAGCCAATAACTAGATGTTCTTTAGATTATTATTTTGTCACATTGTTATTTGACACTGCCAGCAGCTGTTGGCTCTTTTAACATTGTCAATGTTAGCAGCAGGTGTCTTGGATTTTACCTGGAGCAGCACATCGTCCAAGAGCTTGCTGGGTCCTGAAGAAGCGCAGGCATGGCGTTTTGATGGCACGGGCACTCTGCAGTTTCAAACACGCCACGCCACTGAGCAGAGGAACAGAGCAGCTGGTCGCTACAACACGCAGAAGGCTCGCCATGGTGGACACACACCAGGAGGAGCTGAGCTAGGCAAACAACACTCCTCCTAGACACAAGTGGGGGTAGAGAGCAAGGAGAGAGCGCGAGAGCGAGAGAGGAGTAGGAGGGGGAGAGAAGTAGGAGGGGGAGAGAAAGGGGAGACAAGAATAAGGAGAGAACTCACAACACACAAAGTCAGTTACAAAAAGTTACTCCACTTCCATAGAAATCCTGGAATGTCTCCCTTTGACCTTGTGGTACACAAATACTTTTACAGGTGAACACAAACAGGACACCCATGTGCTATATTTATGCATTTCTCCTCGGAGGTAAACCCTAATAACCTTTGATCCAATACCCAAATAGCCTGCTACCATACTGAACATAAGACTATTGACACTTATTCACACAAAAAAATCCCTGTGGATGTAGCCTAATTTAAACCACTAAATGTAATGCATGTGTGTTCCATATTGATATTTAATGGCCTTTTGAAGTTGAACATACTATATGGACAGATTTTAGACTGTTTGCCCTAAACAATTTGTATCACAAAAAAAAAACTGAAGCCACGATTTTGTAGTTTCTTAAACATTGTTAAATTACTTTATTGCAGCTAGTGAAGCAAATGCATGGCAACGAAAAATAAGTGTGGCTTGAAAGGTTGCTGTGTGGAGTATCCACTGCTTAATGAAATATTCCAGTGCTGATTCAACACAGGAACCAGTGTTATTGATTAGAAGAATATAAGCCCATTTACTGCGGTGGAGCCAGAAGTACAACCATGTTGACAATGGTGTTAACGTGAAACCATTTGATGTTAAAAATGCCGTTGCCTAATATCTTTCCAATAGTGAGTATTAAAAAAAGCTTTTATGTGAGGATGCATACAAAAGGATTCCAGATGAGGATTTGTCGTACCTAATATTTTAGCCGGAAAAAAGCTTGTATATACACAAGAGCTTAATACTGTGGCTGTTTAATTAAAGACAAATGGCTGAAGACAGCGATTGGCCTACATTTTCATTTTGGGTGACGTGCACATTGCAATTTCGCATAGTTTTGGTCTAATTTCGTACGTGCATGCGTCGAAGATTAGAATGGCGCACACAACAAAATTGTAGTGAGCATGCTAACTTAGCTAACGGTATAAACTTCTGTATCATGCAGGTACATGTCTTGCGTAAGGGACTAGTCACAAACTGTTCAACATGCCAGTTTATGTAAAAAATGGCTAGAATGCAAGCTTGGAGATTTTACTAGTTTATGTTAATTTATAAAGTGCAATCTGGTCAACTTGGATTCGAGGGCTGACTTTCAGCAGCTGATGCGACCATCACTTTCTCTTTTTGTTAAAAAAGTAGGGCAAGCTAGCTAGGAAGCTAACGACAAAAAAAGCATTAATTTACACAAAACATTAACTGTATCAAGACTGCATGAGCGTCAATAAATATTGCATGACCAAAAGTTGCAGAAGACCATACTGAATGTGTACATCACAACTAACCTTTGCAGACAATCTCCTGCGCTTTGTTCATTCACAGACGAACTTTCTGTCTACCCGGAAGATATTAAGTGAAGAAGGCTGGCTCACAGATTATTATTGGATCATTTGACATCTACCGGGAATATAAGAATGATTGACATGAAAAACCATCAAGTCGGGGGCAACATTGAATTAAACTTGTGTGACTTTCTATATTAAGGTTAATGCAGAGATCAAGTAGTATGCATGTGCACCATCATAGCAAAGTTAGCAACACAGATTGAAAACTACTTGTGTATATGGTCCATTTTTAGTGTAAGGTCCATGTACTCCCACTGAGTGGTACTGTTCGACAGTTTTAATGAAGGCCAACTCAAGCCCTCATGCTAGGCTAGGTTGATTTAATTAGCTGCTACGTATAGAAATATAACTATGTGGTGGGAAAATTACATCAACTTCAAAATTGCGTTTACTTTTACTCCTTGTGTTATTGCCAAATGTAACATTTTTTACAATCTAGGCTATGAGCTTTTCAGTCAATTTCAATAAAAAAATATTTTTTCTGCATGTTCTTATTTATTTATTTGAATTATAGATCGGTGCTATAGTTCGCTCCATTATGTGTTTTATGGAATGGATGCAACCTGGTATAAAAGTGGATTTAAAAAAAGATATTTATCTTGCTCGATTTCTTAATATATAAGCTATGATCTTTTTTTCTGAGCACCCACCACGGATCTGTTTGCTCATCTGTTTCCTCTTATCTGGCTCAGATTGTGGAATGTGAAGTCCAATGCCTAACACATTTTACTGTTAGTGTTAGGCCTTTCTAGAGATGTCCTGAAATATATCCTTATGTGTTATTTGGTCTGTTTTTGTGCTGCAAATCCATTTGTTGAATGTCTTTTGAGAACAACCTTGGGGCAACGTCTTTACTACAGTTAAACTATTACTGCACATTTAAATAATTGCATTAGTGCACTATGTAGTCTACTATGAAAATGTGAGCAGTAAAGGCTATTTCGGTAGTTAGTAGTTCGACTATTAAAACCACTGGTGAACTTAGAAGAAGTTGGCTACTGAAGGTTTTACAAGGTTTTTGTTGCCACCAACAATTCAGAGGTTGAGATAAACAGATGGTCCTAGGCTTTGCCTTTTCTGAACTCACTTTCCATTTCGTCCTTCCTCCCTCCCACTCCACACCACCAATCACTCTGTGGATCCCACACGGCTGATTCACTGTTGTTGTCTTTTACAACTGCAGCCCTCTACAATGTGGTATATCTGTTTTACCCCAATCACCCAATGGATATCTTTTACCCCAATTGAAAGCTGCAACTTCTGTCTTTCAACTTTACCAAATTGCATTGCACAATCCAGTGCTGATAAAAAAAAGGGACGACTTAGGCTATTTATCATGTCAAGTCAACATCTGACCACCCAGCGAGGTAGTTACTGACAAAATGTAAGGTGATAAAAAAATGTATGAATGAAGAACTCACAAATCACGGGTGTCTGTTTTGAGACCAGGCAACATCAGTTTTAACGGACACCAGATGCACTGCTGTACTTCTGCTATCTGCTATGCTTGCCGCTGCAGAGTGCAAATTGTACACTATGGGATAACCAATCGGATAGGGACATGGAGGTGGGAGAACTTTTTACAATTGTGTCAGTTTTACTGTATTTGCTTCCCTTCAAACTTTTGAGTTTCTCCCATCCACAACTTTTTTATAGCCTTTTTAGGGATCCATTTTTTGTTGCCCTTTTTTGTTTCCTTCTCTCCCTTACTTGTCTGTAAGACATGCTGAGGGCATGTCAGAAATAAAGACAAAGTGAGACAGAAAGAGAGAATGGGGGGAGGACTCAGCCAGGTCTCATTGGAGAGAAACTGCTTTGAAGTCAGACATTCCAAGAGTTTCCTGTTAACTAGGCTGTAATGTGAACCAGGAGGGAGTGTGTCTGCATGGGTGTGTGCGTGTGTTTGTGTGTGTGTGTGTCCGCGTGTGCAGGGAGCACACCATAGCAGAGCCTCTCCCTTCAGTCATCTCTGCTGGGGTGTGAGTGAGGACCACCACCACTACGGCTGTGCGCTGCCTGCTGTCCTCAGATCCAGAGAACTGACCTCCCTGTTAAATAAATACTCATCTGACCTGAGTCTCTTGGATTTAAAGGCTTACATTGTGTCTGGTTCTGGGAGCTTCTATGGTGTAGGAACATCAAGTTCTCAAACAGGACTGCTGCATTGATCCCAGTGGAAGCTGACTGTTTCAGATGCAAGACCACAGTGGCTGAGAAATCTGACTGACTGGCAGTACCACCGACCCAAGGACCCTCCTACCTGGTGCCTGCACCAGCGAGGATGTCTTTTTACCAGCAGTGTTCTCTGCTACTACTGGTCTCTCTCTGGTTGTTCAGCTGCCCAGGTGTTTCTGCAGCCCGTTCAGGGAGGGAACAGAGCCAGCCCAGGCCCCAATCAGACCCTCCAAGAGGAGGTCATGACATCCATCCAGGTAGAAGAGGACAGAGCCATGGGCGAGGGGAGGACAGAAAGATGGAGGACCCCTCATCCAGCCTGGCTCCTGAGCTGGATTTCCTGGCTGATTTTGACGGTAAGAAAAAAATGTATATCAGTAGACGATGTTTACAAAAATTGGCAGTATCAGAAGAACTTTACTTCACTCTGCTATAAAGAAAGGCAAGCTTATCAAAGAGAACACATTGATCCTATCGATAGATTACAAAACCATGTTATTTTGACATTCCATTATAAAGTAGGTCATACTGTAACTGTACAGTATGTAACAGTGTGTGTGGGTGTGTCTGTGTGTGTGTGTGTGTGTGTGTGTGTGTGTGTGTGTGTGTGTGTGTGTGTGTGTGTGTGTGTGTGTGTGTGTGTGTCTAGGCAAGAAGCGCCTGTGGGTGATCACAGCCCCCTCCCATAGTGACAATTACTTGCGCATGATGGAGAAACAGCTGGAAGATATGGAGAAGGTAAGGAGCAAAGTGTAGTAGTATATAATTATTATTATTATTAAAATAAATGGTCAAGACTTAAGTATTTCCCCAATATTATATGAGGTAATCTAGTTATAGACAGTTTTGTATTCTAACAAGTCTGCCTGAAGGACTCCATGTAAAAGGGATATCTTTGGCAAATTCTAGCCAGTCTGAACCTGTTGTGCACCTTGACCATGACTCATGGCTACAGAACAGAAATTCCAATTTAAAGCATTGCAATCTCTTTCTTGGCTGTGGGGCACCATGTCAATTTATTATTTCACACCATGCTCATGTCAGTCTTTCTCCCTCACCCAAATCTCACACTCTCCCTTCTCTCTCTCTCTCTCTCTCTCTCTCTCTCTCTCTCTCTCTCTCTCTCTCTCTCTCTCTCTCTCTCTCTCTCTCTCTCATCTACCAAGGATGGCTTGAACTGTCGCCTGGCAGAGAGGGACACCTACATCGTCACCATCATCCAGAATGCCATGATGGAAGGGAAGATCCAGAAGACCACGATCCAGGATGAGTCCACCGTGGAGAGCTTAGACCCTGACACTGTCACCAAGCTACTGCACTACCTGGAGCTCACAAATCAGGTACTGCACAAAAGACATGACCATTAGATAGGCAGTTGCGTGCCTCATTATGGATTGGAGTGAGCTTGAATGCTCAGCTAGATATAAAGCTATGCATACCTAGCTCGAAAGCGTGTTGAAGAAAAAGTTCATTATGTCATATTTTTAAGAAAAACAAGACAACACAGAAAAAGGAGACAGGCATAGAAACAGAATATAAAACATTACGGTCCAGGTATAGCTGTTTTCAAAATCACACAGGCTAAATGTTGTGTCTGTCGCTCGCTCCACTGCATATCCATTGTTCTTTGGTTCTGGTCTGCCCCCCCAGGACCAGTCGTTCTCCATGCTGGTCACAAAGAAGAACCTGCGGGTCACGGAGCGCTTCCCCTACCCGGTGCGCGTCGAGGCCGTGCTGGAGATCATCGACCAGTTCCCCATGAGGAAGCTGGAGAAGATGACCCGGAAGGGCTCCCCTCTGAAATGTAAGCCTCCCAAGAAAAAGGTTTTGGTGAAAAAGAAGAGGAAAAAGGTGTTCAGCCCTCTCAGGCAAGCGGGGGTGAAATCTGTCCTTCCTGCACAGAGGAAGCCTGCTGTGGACAAGAAGACCGCCCTGAAAAGTAAAATCCAGGATATTCTGAGTGGACGTTCGAGGTTTGTCATTCGCAAAAAGCCTGCGGGGTCTGACAAAGGGTCCGGTCTGAGCCCAGGGACGCCCGGCTCCAATACCCTGGGAGAAGACAAACTAAAGACTGGAGAGGACTCTAGAGGGAAAGGGCCAGTCAGTATCAGCAGGTATGACTCCAGTGTGGAGAATAGGGGAAGGAAACATACAGCTGGTGGGGATAAATCAGAGGAACCAACTAAAACAGTGGAGGACCAGAATAAACAGAGGAAGAAAGGGAAGGGAAAGAAGAAAGGGAAAGGACGAGGAAAGAAGTCTAACAGAGAGATGACTGAGAAAGAAAGGAAAGCTATGAAGGAATTTGTGGAGAGTTTAAAGGGGAACAGAAGACTTATGGTAAGACTTGTGTCCCTACAGTGAGTGACATACTTTCCCATTAACTTATACTGTCTGCATCCCCACAGTGTGTTTTATTACTGCTACTCCCTAGTATATTTTCTTATCTGTTGGTCTGCGCCACTAAACCGTGTTTCCTCATAGACCCATTTACCTGTATGTCTGCCTGCCAGCCTCTTAAATCAGTAACCTGTGTTGTCTTGGATGCAGCTTGTGTCCACACCCAGTACCGGTGCTGCGCTGTACAGCCAGCTGACTAAGGAGAATGAGAAGCGACACTGTGATCTCGCCATCAGGAAGATCACCGTGGCAACCATCTTGGGTTCCAGCCGCGACCCAACTCTCACCCTGCAGCACCCCCAGTTAGGTAGGGACGGGTGCTCTGCGTGTATGTATGTGCTTGTATGAGTGCTTTGGTGACACCTGTATGTATTTGACGTAGACAAAAGAGATTTTTTTTATTTTGATTGATCTGAAATGTGTGTGTGTGTGTGTGTGTGTGTGTGTGTGTGTGTGTGTGTGTGTGTGTGTGTGTGTGTGTGAGTGCGTGCGTGCGTGCGTGCGTGCGTGCGTGCGTGCGTGCGTGCGTGTGTGTGTGCGTGCGCATGTGTGAATCAGATTCAGAGGTTCCTTTCAGTGACCTGCCGGATCGATTTACTGACCCGGACATGATATCTCAGCTCAGGGCAGAATTTGGCCTGTCGTCCCCTGATCTGTTCTCCATGACTGTCACTGACTATGACCTCAAACCTAACGTAAGGACTCGACCCTGTTATGAACATGTCTGCTGTCACTTGATGTATTCATGATATTGTGCTATATATTATTGCCTTTTTGTCTTGCCTTGGATTTTTTGGGGGTCCCCAGAAGTTCTTTCGATGGTGGCTGTTTTCCTTGTCAACTTGACTTAGGCTATCAAGGAAAGGTCTCTGTATCGACACACTCTGTTATGGGTCATTATGGGGATGGCTTTGTGCCATTCATTGGCCATAACTGTGCCTTTACCGTAACCACTCCTTTGTGTTCTAGAGAGTTTTCGAGGCTCCGCCTTTGAATGCGGCTCTGCTTGACTACGTCGACAACTTCCCCTCCCGGCGGGCGGAGCGGGAGGGAGAGCGCAAGGCTCCTCCGGCTTGCTCCACAACCCCGCAGTCGTCCGGAGCGGAAGACTCCCTGCTCAGGTAGACCGGCCCCGCTCCCTGGGCAGCCTGCGACGCACCACACCGTGGGCCTCCTGCAACCCCACGCCGTGTCTCTCTGTCTCCCGCAGGTTCATGGCCAAGAGGAGACTGCTGATCATTTCCACTCCTTCCGAGGAGGACTACTCCTTCCAGCAGCAGCTCAGGGCTCTCTCTGGCCAGCACTGCCCTATGGGTCAGTAGGGGCATGTTTGATCAGGACCCCCGCTTTCCGGGGGTTGCGTCTGAAACCAGGCGAGGGGGTGAGGTCGAGGTGGAGGTCGTGAGGACGACGGACGGGTTGAACGTGTTGGTTTCTGCCCCGACAGGCGTCCGCCACTTTGCCCTGCTGAAGCTGATCGGAGCCGGAGCACCAGCCACAGGCTCTGTGGAGATGTTCCCTCTCAACGGTGAGCGGCCCCACTCTGAGCATTAGACAGGACTAATGTATGCCTGATGTGACTGCCGGGATGGGATTTGCCCATCATGAAACTCCACTAGCAAGACATGGACAATGACTATTTGTTCGCCTAACTTGCAAAGCAGCAGTTGTGGGCCTTTTGTATTAGTCCTAGTGGTTTGATTCATGCTCTCTCCTCCCCACGCAGGCCGCAGCCAGAGCCAGATGGAGTCCCTCTCCGGAGACGTGGTCAACAACCTGCGGGAGCAGCTGAAGATCAGCCGGGACTTCTTCAGCATGCTGGTGGTGGGCAAGGACGGGGACACCAAGGCCTGGTTCCCCTCGCCCATGTGGTCCTTGGAGAGCATCTACGACCTGGTGGACTCCATGGAGCTCCGCGCGCAGGAGGAGAAGCTCCAGCAGAGCCTAGGCATCAGCTGTCCTGAAGACCGGGGAGGAGGGGGTGTGGAGGAAGAGGGAGAAGAGGCAGGTTACCGTGGCTATGGAGAAGAGGGGGCGGACGATGGCTACCCTTATCATCGCACGTGAGAGTGAGACGGGATTCGAACACAACCGAGGACAGTTTAGACACACCTGTGGAAGCGATACATCATGCTCTTTGAGATATTTTTAAGTTGCTAACTATCCAAGGGTAACCCATTCATTTTCAACTTCAATAAGCTGCCTACGCACACAGCCTGATAAGTGTGGTGTTTTTGCATCACTTTATACTGACTCAATAGCTATGTTGGTCAAATATGCTGTGCTTTGCATGAATCATTTTCAGTACAAAAAGGCTTAGTTGCAAAACTGATTTAAATAGTTTTAATAGTTTAAATAATCCACATTCCTTGTTGAGTAAACTTGCTTGCTTGCTTGTTCCTCAAATTATATATTTGAAGATATGCGTAGGTTTTCCAAAGTATTTCGCATTCAGCCAAAGACGTAGCCGTGAATAATTTCATTTCAACAATCGCATAGCCTTGAACAATATAATTGTTTAAGGTTATTATTTTGGTAATGTTAGAAACATGTGCCTCAGGACGCATTTTGGCTCTGTTAATGGTTAATGATTGTAGCAGCAACAAACGAAACAATTGGTTCTTTCATGGCTAAACTTTTTTTTTTTTTCTGATGACACGAACTGATACGACTGTAATACAAACATATGTCCTGTGCAAAACGCACTGAAACTCCTAATTCAGTCTATGAATGTTTTTTGAAGAGCAACTTCAATGTACCCCCATTGCCTCACCATTAAATGATCTTTTCTGTAGCTGTGTGGTGTGGACATCTGGTGCATAAAGACAAAGGGAGCAGTTGGGAATGAGTGAATGGGCTGCAAGCCTAGGTATGCCTAGAGGCGTGCTCAAGTAGATACACCAACATGCAACAAAGCAAGTTTACAGTGCTTGACCCCCAAATAGACAAAGGAAACAGTGGGCTTCTTCATCGTCCTGCATTTATGCAAGCTGTTATAACCCAGCAGTTCAATTCAGTTTTATAGATCGATGTTTTGAATATTATATAGTTTAATCAAACCTCCGGAGGGACTCCAACACTTGGATAACAAAAAGCTCAAATTTGAACTATGAACTAGCTCTGACAGAAAATATTGGCACTGCAAATGTTCACTGAAAGCCAACCCTGGTTAGACAGTGAGAGGAGCGTGACTGTCTGTGAGCCGTGATGAGGCGGTCCCATTGCTCCGGGCGTCTGAGTGAAGTAGGGCCGAGGGTGTCTGTGTCCGAGCCGGATCTCTGGAACTCCACCTGGGGTGTTTCACGCACTTTCGAGCAGCATGCCTCGTCTGGGTTGAGACGGAGAGCAGGAAGGGAGGGAGTTGGACAACGAAAGAGGGAGAGGAGAGGAGAGGGAGTTCAGATTGGCGGAGAATGAGGGCGGCGAAGTGGGGAGCAGACTTCAGAAAGTCATTGCATTGCGCAAGACAATGTGTTCACACAGGCTTTGAACTGGACACGGGCAGACAGACAGTATTGTTTTCTCTCCTTCAAATCTTCAAAGTCTTCCATGCCTGACCCGTTTGACTCGCTCGTACAGGTTTCTTGATTATCTACAATGTTGCACATAGTCCTTAAAGTGCATTGAAAAAGAACAACTAACATGTTTGGCAGACTTGGGGTCTGAGTGCTATCCCTTCCTACCATCACTCTCTCCTTGTCTTTCTATCCCACTACCTATCCATTACCTATAATCTATAGGGCCTGTGGTTGGGCCATTTGCAAAATGGTTCTACTTTTGATGGTGCCTCAGTTTCCCTTATTTTGCTGTAGTTCATTTAACTAATTTATGGCCAGCATCTGTCCTTTGTTTGTAAAGGTATTCCCTCTTGCGCAACATTGAATATTCAAAGGATTTATGACAATACCAGTAGTTCAAATGATAAAGGTCAGTCAGTAGCAGCTTGCGTGTGTGTGTGTGTGTGTGTGTGTGTGTGTGTGTGTGTGTGTGTGTGTGTGTGTGTGTGTGTGTGTGTGTGTGTGTGTGTGTGTGTGTGTAGGTGTGTGTGTGTGTGCGCGCGCCATCGTGTGACATTATGCATTTTAAAAGATGGAAAGTTACGAGAGTACTGGGAATAGGCAAATACTGAAGATGAAGAGATACAGCTTGTGATGGTGGCAAACACACATACACACACACACACACACACACACACACACACACACACAGACATAAGTACACTGTAAGGGAAGTAGTCTGCAGTAGATAGGCCACTGAGGTCACTAATGCCACCCTCCCCCCCCCACACTCTCATTTGTTTTGTCCCTCAGTCTGACTCACTCAATCAATACTCGCTCTCTCTCTCTCTCCATCTGACACACAATAACTGAGTCACAGAGAAAAACATTAACTCTCCCACCAACTCAGGGCCAAAAGCCCTCACTCGTCAGTCTGTATTGTGCTGTCACCTACCCCAATGGTGAGTACATTTATTTACATTTCTTATAAACTCTGTCTTTGTCAGTTTTTTCAGAACCATTGTGTTATGGTCTCAAAAATGTTGTGGTTGGTTTGCAAAAGCCCTGCATGGCCCATCGGTCGGCTGATTCTACAAACAGGTCATGGAACTGTCATGCTAACCCACATGAATTATTTTCGGTTGGACGGACTTCAGTTGGTCATTTCTTTCAAAGAGATTAGCATATGTCTAGCTTGTTATTAAAGGCTACAACGTGGTAATTGTCCTGGGCTTGGTCTGCATGTCGATAATGTTGATTACGTTACAGTAAGTGTTGCTTGCTTGATGCCATGGCCTGGGTGGATTACCTGGCAAGAATTTACATAATGTATGAGTGAACTACTGAGAGAGATATTTATAATCTTTGAAACCTTGAAACTAACAAAACATTGTGTTTGAGGAAGGTGGGAGAATACCATTGTTACCTTAACTATTTGATATTTGTCTTTACTGTTCGGGATTATTAATTTAATCAATACTTACAGAACTTTTATTACAGTTTGCTCAAATTAAAATACAATAATGTCATAGTTTTGTTATTTGGTTTGAACCCCAAATTGAAAATCACCTTAAACTTATACCTCTGTAATCAAACTTATCCCAAATGGAATCGTTGCATTTTTGTTTTATAATTAACTTGTTCATTTTGTTTACCAAACCAAATGATAGCTAGCAGTTAACAGAAAATAAGTGTCGGTGTACAGTTTTGTAAATGTAGTCTGTACCTTGTGCAAGACAATGCCTTCTTTTCAACATGCCTGGGGAAACCCTGGTTCCTCTTTAATTTCAGGCTTCTCTTAAATGGCGTTTACAGGATTTCTTAAGACTGTTGTTATGTTCACAGTAGACTGCCGAGATATTTGCAAGATTGCTTCTGGCTTTAGTAGAGCATTTATTAGCACACAACCCCTACAACCCCGCTTGAATGATTGTCCCACTGCTCCATGCTGTTGATTCAATTACCAAATACTGTGTCACATTTCGGACATCCTTTCAGTTGCTGTGGTCCAAAGGAACTTACAGTACAACATTGCTAAATGACAGCACTTTATATGACAAATTATATTTTACAGTATCAAGCAGTACTTGGCTTCCTGATCCTGCCTGTGCAACCTGCACCTGTGCCCCTCCAGTTTATCTTCACTTCCTCCTGTGCTGCTGTTCTCATAACATTCAAACCACCCTCATTAAACCGGGGCGTGGCATGGAGCACCTCTGCTCATGGTCATTAGTGAGGGGCAGCTTTGTTTATTACAGCTTACCTTTTAACTTAGAGCCTGGAAAGCACACAGCAGAAAGGCTCATTTGATACACCTCGGCACAATTACTATAAATAAAGTCAGAGAGTATACACAAAAACAAACACACACACTTTATTTTTTTACTGAACTATGTCAGAAGGTATGTTTCCAAACACTATTGTTGGCTTAGATGGAAGATTTGCATCTTGGCAAGGCAACCCTACTCTGTTTACGGCAACAATAAATCAGGAAGTATATGTAACAGTTACTATGTGGGTGTCAAATTGTGAATACAAATGATTCATTCACATTAGAATTGGATCATAGAAACTAATAAGTCCAATCAAATAAACGAATGACTAACACCCGATATATCCCCTGTATCAAAAAGCCTTGAGAAAGAAATCCATCCACAACTAGTATAGGTTCAGTTTGAAACCATCTAAGTATCAGCGTGCATTTTTAAGATTCACGTCCAATTGTTTGGTATTCTGCGCTGTCTCTAGTGTTGTGTAGGTGTCCCCTTTGTGACCGCTTCCTGTTAAGGCCATACCTTGGTTGGGTCACTTCCTTTCTGTTTACATACTAGTTACACTGAGGGCGTAAGAAGCAGGTAAGTCTATAGTGTCAAAACAGATAATGGTTGAATATTTGTTATTGTGGGTGCATATTGTTTGTGATATATGTATACTGTTTCGCAGGGTTGAGATTTTATCAGTGATCAGGTCTAATAAGAGGAGTTTTGTAAGACTTTTTTGCTAACTGATGATTAAGTTGTGTACTTTAGGATACCACAACACATTGGCATATTTCTAGAGGCGATATCTAGTGTTTGGTTTAGTCAAGTCCCTGTGTACATGGACATCTGGGGATTGAAGTCCTGTCAATTGAGAGCTCTCCTTCATTGGGAATAAAATAATCCTATTTATTATAGTTAGATTACACTGAATTAACTAGGTTTTTTTATGTCAAGTTAGAGTTTTGTTAAACACCCAACAAATTATTGTTGAGATGGTTTCCTTTTTAGAGGTGTAAACTGCATGTGATAACTTAAGGCCCCTTTCACTTCCTTCTCTGTATTTCGCAACTTTTCCCTTGCACGTTTCTCTAAAGTGGACTTTGTGCTTGAATGCAACGGTAGGTTACCTTACCATGGAGAGTACACGCTACAAGTCTGTTTAAGGACTAGACAGGAAAAAACAGTGTGACCTTTCCCCAAACACAATGCACACCTGTGGCTGAAATGATTACCACTCACACAGTTCCTGCTGCTAATGTGGAATTGTTTCCATTTTCTTGAGAGCAAAGGTTCTGATTGTAATTTGAGTTCAGCTATCTTCTGACCGCGCGTCTGATTCCATCTCCTTCAGGACAACAAGGCTGATGTGAGGGCCATCACCGCTCGCTTCAACGCTGGGAAGAGCAACGCCACCAATGGGACGCCGTCCCCCGGGCACCCTGGCGCCGTCCTGCACTCCGTGCTCTCCTCCGGCCCCACAACCCAGCCTAAGAAGCCCATTCTGGAGAGCCTGTCCAGCGGCGCGGTGACCGTCCCGTCCAAGCCCAATCACCTGATCTCCACCAAGAGCGCTCCCGAGGTCAGAGACATGGCCAAATTCAAAGCCCGGGCAAATGTCTTTGCAAATACCAAGGAGGGCAGCCCCAGCACAGCTCCCTTTGTGAAACCACAGTTCCCTTTAAAGCCCGTCCCACCCCATCCCTCCTCATCCCAGGATCCAGAGGCAAAGAGCCCCGGGCCGAAACCCCCGCCCTACAAGCCCTCTCTCAGCTCCGCCCTGCTCGAGGCTAAGCCTGTCCTCCCCAAGCCCTCTCCAGCAGTCACCTGCAAGCCTTCCTCCTTCAGTCCCACCCCTCCTAAGGTGATGCCTCAAAACAAACCCAACAGCTCTGTTACCAAACTACGTTTGCAGAATGAGGAAGCCGGAGGGACTAAAGCCGATTCCATTGCTAACGCCAGACCCTTCCCCCCACCAAGCTGTGCCCCTAAACCCACCTCCAACTTTAAAGCTGCTCAAAACGCCTTCAACAGGGACAAATCAGTCGACCATTCAGAGGAGTGGGACAGGGCCGAGGGGACCAATAAGAAACCCCTCTGTGCTGTTAACTCCACCCCACCTATACCTCCAATCAGTAAGAAGCCCAGTTTTATCAATAGGCAAATGGGCCCAGCCTCTCATGCCCTCGGGGTTAAACCCAGCAGTAACAGTGAGGACCCCTTTGCCCCAAAGAGGAATCCCCTGCCCAACATCCTGGCCCTGGGCACGGCCCCCTCCAAACCCAACAGGCCTCCCGAGGTCAACCTGAAGCTCTTCATGGGAGGGCCCAACGCCAGCACAGATGGTGGGTTTGAGTGCATGGTTGCTATCTTACTAAAAACAAACAAACCAAATAGTTCTTCATCACTCCCTGTCAGCATGCATGTGCTAGTACAAAGTTGAAATAATTTTGGGTCTTAAAAGGCAAATCCTGAGTCCTTCATTTTGTTGCATTTAATGTATTCTACAAGGGTAGACACCATTATTTACCCTGCATGTTACTTTCAGGGATATTTTTGAATGAACAAATGGTAGGATATTGCAGATACAGATTTACAGAAGTGTATAAACATTTTCGCACTTTGGTTGCAAACCTACACAACGCATCCTGCGAAAAATGTATCCCCATGCATACATAGTATCCTAAATTGCAGGAGAAACAATTGTTGTGTTAGAGAGTCAAAGACAGTCTGAACAAACAAAATGGTGTTTTAGGACTTTATTGAAAATAGATTACTAGGCAGTTGTCTGAGCACATATAAACAAGCACACACTCATCATTTATACATCATCCTGTAGAATATGTGTGTGTGTGTGTGTGTGTGTGTGTGTGTGTGTGTGTCGGTGTGTGTGTAAAAGTCTTGGTTAGTTATTTCTGATATTTCAGTAGTTTAAGGTTCAAATGCATAATCATTAACTGCAAGACTTGCTTCCTCTTTTCCCCGGCCAAGTTCCCTCTCCAAAGTCTCTCTTCTCTTCTCCCAGCTCTGAACAGCTGATGCTGCAGAGGGAGGTTTCCTGTAACCGAGGCCCGTTATACTCAAATGGTCCCTTTTTAGACTCACATCTGAATCTGGTTTCTGACACAGATTTCGGTCAGAGGGGTTTATTTTAGCTAAAAGCAAAGTAACCTCAGCAACCAAACAGTCTTGCCTCTTAGTGGCCTCTAAAGTCTACTCCACACTGCCCTCTGCTGACACAAGCTTGTTTCCCTAATAAAAAATACTGTGGACTAATTGACATGATAAACTAACAAATCCAATCCTGTTGAAGCCATGCCTGATATTATCTTGCTCCTGTCACAACCTTTAGGCCACGCCCAATGGGGGCCTTCTTATGATTGTCAGTTCCTTGATCAGTGTTACACCCTGTGGTTTGTGTCAGTAAGTAATCGCAGCTCTATTTTATTGTATTTTGTGTATATCTAGAAGGTCCAGGCTTAAAGAAAACCATCGTACCTCCTCCTCTTACATCCAACCAGAGGAAGAACAGTAGCAAAGTGGTATCACCCCCGACCTCTCAGCCTGTGGCCCCTAGCCTGCCTCCACGACCTCTAGGAGCCATGTGAGTGTACCATATGGAGGGTCTATGCACTCGTACACCAAATCACACACACTCACACAAACAAACACACACACACACACACACACACACACACACATACACACACACACACACGCACACACACATACACACACACACACACACACACACACACACACACACACACAACCCCAGTGCATTATACTGCATAGAGCAGTGTTATATTCTTCTCCATCACTTCATTTAAACTAACTTTTGTCTGCCTTCAGAATCCAGCCAGACCCGGAAGAGAACTATGACGATATAGCATCTCTGGTCGACCCCCCACCACCCCCCTCCATAGGTAAAACACAGCATTCCTCAAATTTTAAAGAACCTTCAAAATAAAGTCAAGACAATAACACTATTTCACTATTATCATTAATTCTCTTCTAGGTCATTGCAACCAGAAGAATGAGGTGAAGCTCTTTTTCTGTAAAATAACAAATCATTGTTATTCTAAAAAATATCCCTGTCTCTATATCTGTCACTAATCTTCAAATTCTTTTAACATACTGCTTACCCAAGAATTTGTATCTAAATTGTTTTCATGGTTAGCAGGCTATTGAGAGTGACGAAGAGCTGTATGAGGACCTGGATGAGCGGTGGTGAGAGACCTTGGATTTACTAGAGAACAAATTCAACAAGACATACAGCCAAAAGCCAAATCAAGAAGCAGTTGCTTCTGGTTACGAGATTGCCTTTGTTCTCTAGTTGTGATTTAATGCTACTGAATTGAATCTGAACAGGGGAGACACTGAGGTAAAGGAGCAAGAGAAGAAGAGAGAGAAGGATGACAAGAAACGACAGGAGGCAGAGAAGAAAGAACAAAAGGAGCGTGAGAGGAAAGAACAAGAAGCAAGAAAGAAATTCAAAGTAAGTGAAAATGAAATAATGCCCCAGGGGATATAGATATTAATACACTGGTTGTGGACTTTAGTTGTTTTGCACTTTGTTTGAATTAAAACACTGAAGTGGATTTGTCTCAATGTCCTTGCATCATGTCTGCGTTCATTATTTATACAAGTGCTTTGTGTGTGTGTGTGTGTGTGTGTTTATGTGTGTGTGTGTGTGTGTGTGTGTGTGTGTGTGTGTGCGTGTGTGTGCGTGTGTGTGTGTGTGTGTGTGCGCGTGTGTGTGTGTTAGCTGTCAGGGCCCCTGCCGGTAATCCACAGAGCACAGGCCCGTGTGGACAGCAAGGGCAACAAGATCGACCTGAGCTTAAAGCAGGGCGACTTTGTTGACATCGTTCGTGTTATGGACAACCCCGGGGGGCGCTGGCTGGGACGGACACAGGACGGAACCTGTAAAAAGATACCTATTCCTCCTTTTTCACCCTTGTCTCCATTCATCCCTCCTATCCCTATTCCTCCGTCCCAACATTTCTTCCAGCTCCACGTTCTGGTCTGTCACTCTATTGGCTTTGGGTGTTTTTGTGAACTGCTTTGTGTGTGTGTGTCCTCCAGATGGTTATGTGAAGACTGATGCAGTGGAGGTAGACTTTGACTCTCTGAAGCGCCATGGAGAATCTCTCCCCCATCAGATGGACCATGACCCTGATGTGTACGATGACATTGACGTGGTCACCTCCAATGATTTCAACAGGTTCTCTAACACAGAGATTCTCAACGCTCTTAATACAAAATGTATTAATTTGAAAGAAAACAAAAACTAGTATAAGCTAAAATGTATGCTGCCTTTTTGCAACAGTTGCTGACTGTGGGAAATGCATGAATGGATGGAAGTTAATAATAATAATAATTTATCTTTTAATATTTCTGTGTATTTGTTTTTATGTTTAGTGGGATCAGAGGTCCAGGAGGTATGTTTAAATCCCTCGTACATGTCATCATTACGTTTAGACAAGACATTTTCAAAACAAACTGATATGGTCACATGGTCTTTGTCTGAGAGGGTTGGTTTTGTGTTCACGCTTCAGTGGTTCTGCCTCCTCCCCCTGAGGAGGCTGGAGGGGTCTACGATGACTTGGACGATCCGAGATTCAATGTCAGGTGAGAAAACCACCACTGCCGATTACTACCGGTGTCCGTGGTACTGGTGATGATTTTGGAGAAAGGTAAACAGAAAATGACAGTGAAATGATCCAATTAAGAGCAACATAGAAGAGATAATCATCCACCCACAACCCTGTCCTGAAGCTCCAGTAACGAGGACTCCAAAGGTCCGCCCAAGCCCCGCGGCCTCATCCGGATGCTCAAGGGCTTTGAAGAATGGAGAAAAAGTCAAGTCATCACAAACGAGTAATGCTCTCTGTAGTAAGGCGGATCAGAGATCTACTCTGTCACTAACTAACCCGTGGCCATTTACGATTCATAATTCCCTTCTGATCTCTCCAAACAGCGGTCAAACAGGAAGTCTAATCATAGCCAGCTGAACGATCAAGTGGGCTCTAACTGAATTATGTTTCTGGAATCATGTTGACTGATCGGTGGATGAGTTTAAATTTGCATGTTTACCCATATTGACAGACTCTAAATCACAAAATCAATGTGAACTCCTCCTTTAACAAGGAGCACTATGGCAAATTAACTAATTATGCTTGATTTTTTTAAACTGCGTACTATAATTAATTCAAAACAGTGCAAAACCCCGATTTGAATACACTACTTTTTTCCTATTCAAATGATTATTTGTCATTTACGATTCATAATTCCCTTCTGATCTCTCCAAACAGCGGTCAAACAGGAAGTCTAATCATAGCCAGCTGAACAATCAAGTGGGCTCTAACTGAATTATGTTTCTGGAATCATGTTGACTGATCGGTGGATGAGTTTAAATTAGCATGTTTACCCATATTGACAGACTCTAAATCACAAAATCAATGTGAACTCCTCCTTTAACAAGGAGCACTATGGCAAATTAACTAATTATGCTTGATTTTTTTAAACTGCATACTATAGTTAATTCAAAACAGTGCAAAACCCCGATTTGAATACACTACTTTTTTCCTATTCAAATGATTATTTGTCTTGTATTATTTTTCCATGACAGACTACCACCACCAAGCCAATTTACGGCCAATGGGGGGACAGGTAATATCCTTTCATCCTTTGTTGTCAACATTGTGCTTAATTGGGGTTTTAGTATGCATGAGGAAATAGTTTTCACATGGTTGGACAAATAATACATACTCTAACCGACTATTGCTAACCTTTCCTACTTTACCTGTATTCCTTGACTTGTGAAATGTCCACATTGAGACAACCTTACAACAACGTTCATTTTGTTTGATGGTTATAGACCAATCAGCACCTGCGATTGATGAGGACATCTACGATGATGTGGACACTATGGTTCTCCCTCCCCCACTTCCACTAAGCAGGTTTCCGTCAATATTGCTTGCTTCACAATCCAATTGTCAGGGTCCGGGTGCCCCTGCCACCACCAGAGGGCGCGGCGGCCAGGCACCTAGGACAGCACCTAGGAAGCCATCGTGCAGCCAAGCTGTGTAGTCATGCCCTACTCATTTGTTGATGGTTTTCACCTGGGCTCTATTATCTTTCTGTGTTTGGTTCCTAGTTAAGTCCCTCTCCCTGTTCAGTTCATGTTCCGACATTACGTTTTGCTGTGCCGTATGGCCGTGCCTTGTAAGCCTGTTTCTTTAAGTAAAGCAAAAGCTCCACTACACGTCTCTGGCTTCGAATGTTTATTTGAGTGTCTGCATTTGGGTCTTCACTGATAGAGATCATAACACCAATAATCAAGCAATCAGCTTGCTGAACCTTGGAGACATTGAGTTGGTTTTCTAATTTGCTACGTCATACAAAATGTGCTTTTGCTTTCATGGCTTGTACTGAACATTTGTCCTAATTTTCTTTGTAGTCCACCAACACCTGCACCCAAGACAAAGCCAGAGGAGATGGATCCAAAGAAGCAGAAAAAGTTTGAAAAGGAGGAGAAGGATTTTAGAAAGAAGTTCAAGGTCAGTCTTTCTCCCACCGTTTGGGATGTTCAATCATTGCTCTCTACGCTGGTTTTTGCAGATGCTCCTCAATAATAAAAAGGTCTCTCAAATCGCTTTCTTCGATAACAAACCGTGACACTCAAAACTACACTTTTGCTATTTTAGTTTGATGGGGAGATCAAAGTGCTCTACCCGGTCACCGTTGTGCCATCGTTGACCAATAAGAAATGGAGTGGGAAGGACCTGCCAATTAGAGCTGGGGAGACTCTAGATGTCATTGCCAAGTCCACTGACAACAGACTCATCTGTAGGAACGATGAGGGCAAGTGTAAGTGAAAGCTGCATTGAGGAAAGTAACTAAGCAATCCCCCTCAATAGGAGAGACAAACATATTAAGCTGTGATGGCATATTTTTGATGACCTCCCCCCTTTCCGTTTGCTTTTTAGTTGGCTACGTTTTGTCAAGTTACATTGATCAAGAGTAAGTATATAGGTGGTTAACCACGCAAACTAAATCTATTATAGCATAATAACACACGCACACACAACTACACACAAACACACAACCACACACATACAGTACACACACACATATAACAAACAGCAAAATAGCAAATAAAGAATTACAACCGGCTCATATTTCCATTTATTTCCATTTTACAGAGATGGAGATATATATGATGACATTGGAAATGGTATGTTTGAATTAGCATACTTAAATATATTTATATGATCTGCCTCCTCCCCCTGAGCAGGCTGGAGGGGTCTACGATGACTTGAGACAATCATAGAGAACCAGAGTTTTTTTGCGTATGCTGTTGATCTAAGTCCTCAACTCTGAGAGGGTTTCCCTGGCTTTAATGCCTCACTAAAAATAATGATAATATATATATATAGTATATTTTCTTTATATAGAGCTTCAATAAAACCAAAGACCCTTGATACTAAGAATGAGCAGGAATATCAAAGATTTGGTTTGTTTTCAGTTTCATGAATTTACATTCTAATATGAAAACTACATTATGCAATGAATATCAACGAAGGTTATTTATGTTCAGCCATTTTGTAAAAGGTGTGTATTTTTTCATATTAATGCACTGTGTAATATATGGACTACATGGAGCAAGAATGTTTTTATTTTTATGTCAGACAGGGTCAAACGCTTTTTAAAGAGGATATTGTCCATACATACAACCTTGTTGTAAATAATTTGAGTTTTAAATTATAATTCCCCAAGCATTACATTTTCTCTATCATTCCTTTACAGACTGCATCTACGACAACGACTGAAAACTACCCAAACATGTTACAGCTTGACCTGTTGTTTGTTACACATCTTATTTATTGTAGTTGGTTATTTCACATTATCTTTGTTGTCATAGACCAGAAGTCCATTCAACGACCCATATTTATTTCAAAATGTAGAATAATCTCAACACCAGAAATGTATAGTGGTTATGGTTTGGGAATCATGGGGTTAAAAAAAAGTAATTGACACTCATTAGAAGAATCCTTGCTGACAAAACATCCAGTAATCATGACAGCAAAACATTGGCCAATACAGAAATGAGTTAGCCTATTTAGAACCTGTATAGTTGTGTGCTTTGTCTTGTTTTAAACGCTTTATTTTTGGCTTCAATAATTTATGTTGATGAGCAGAATTTAGATCGAAAAGTGTGGTATAGAAATGGTAAACCCAAAAGATATTAAATCAGTATTTCAAGTATGCCTTATTTATGTAAATAAAGTTAAAATGATCTAAATGTATGACACAATTTGTATATTAACTATTCATTTGAAAGATTGTGTTTTATAAATCAGAGTAGACTACACATGTATTGGGTGGAGGGGCTTAAAGGGATAGCTCAACTTTTGGGAAAATAAGATTTGTTCCTATTTACCCCTAGTCCAACGAGTATTACGAAGTACATACAATAATTAGTTATCTAGGTAGGTGGGTAAATGTGATGTTTCGAAGCTGCCTAGTGCCCTATACACAAGGTTAATATGGTTCTGCTTTGCAAAGTAGGTCCAGTGCTAATCGTCGCAATAACAACCTCTCGCTTTTACATTTTCATTTCAACACGTGAAATACAGAAGATACAAAATGTAAACAACACAACTTTGCAGTTTTTTCTAACGTGTATTTCGTCGCTTCTGAGAGCAATGCTAGTCAGTACTTTCGGCTTAAATGCATTGTGCTAAGCTAGACTACATTTACCGACCTACTAACCTAAAGAACTCATTGTTGAACGTACAAACATAACTTTCATATCGATCACCTAGGCCCTACAGGGCTAAATTGGATCATTACGTCTTTCCCCAAAAAAGTTAAACTATTCCTTTAAGTTCGATTCAATCGGACTTCTTTCCGCTTTATCTCAGACTGAATTCGTTCAAATTTACCTCTTGATATTCACAGCAAGAAAATGGTCCCTCCAGTGGCAGTGTCGCCACTAATCAAGGTAATTTTGAAAAATGTGTTGGAGATGATCTTATGCTTAGTAACGTTAACGATAGATATACCCTTGAAATCATTGCTAGTCGTGAAGCTAACTGTACGCTAAACTTGGATTGACTGTGCTAGCCTAGACCATATGACACATTGTCATTGAGCTGGTGGATCTAGTCGGCTAAGCTAACTCGATCGGCTCTAGGTTAGCGGCTAAGGTAGCGTGCTATTTGTGCTCAGCAAAAATGTAATGAACATAATGCTCGACGGATGTCCTTCAAGCATCGTAATTAATTCGGCCAATGTAACATTACGGTATGCTGCCAGTGTCACCGTCCATAGTTAGTATTTGGCGTACATTACGTTTAACGTTAACCGCTGTGGCTAATTAATTAAGCTAGTGCTAGCTAAGATATTTTCGCAAGGTCAGAGACTGGAGTCTGGGAATTTTAATATAAGATTACGTCCGACGGAGCTAGCTAGGACACAATTTCCTTCCTGGCCAAACCTCCCCCAATAATGTTTGTGTTCGGTTCTTCTTGTTATTACAATATTAGCAAGGAAGAGATTCAACGAAGTTGTTCACAAATGCCCGGGCTAACGTTAACCTAATATCTTATTTAACATGAAAGAATTTAGCTAATCCAACAATTTTCCCATTTAAAATGGCTAATGAAAATAAATAAATGAAAACTCTCATTTTGCAGACGGCCAGATGGTCCGCTTTGTTGGTTGGCATGCTATATGGCAAACAGAGGTTTGGTAAGTTAACATTGTAGAGTTTGAATGTAGACCTACTTGTGTTTATTCTCAACCATCACGGGTCAGAGGTCACAGTTTTCAAACCAAGTTTCATGAGATTGTATAGTTCTTGTAACATAGGATAAAGGAAATTAAGTATGTTACTTTGCCTTTTGTTTCTGGACATTGTCTATAGACATGGTCTATCCTACCCTAACTGTGATGTGACTGTCCTGTAGACTACCTGAAGCCCATTGCAGAGGAGGAGAGGAAGGTGGAGGAGGCTGAAAAGGCAGTCAGAGCTGAACAGGAGCGTATCTACAAACAGCTGGCTGAAGGTATAGCCTAACCATTACTTTCTGTGGTCAACCATACTGTTGCTCAATATATCATAAGTTGGAAGGAGGTACCCAGGCTCTACATGAGAAATGCACTTTCCCATTTGACATTTGGAGAAACATGACCTTTAAGTGTTTGTGCAAGCACAATGTTATATCAATCTTTATAAAAATTCTTTTTCTTTAGCTGGCTGCCAGCATGTATGTTTAATTGGATGTTTTTTGAAAATATTGTATTCCTTTTTGTCTGTCTTCACAGCCAATTCGGAGACTATCCTAAAGTGAGCCTCCACTAGACTTGCACAATGTTAGCCATCCCAAAGTGGAGCTGTCGCAGGACTTGCACTATGTTTGGACCACAATAAAATAAAACTTAATTTTCTGGAATTGGAGTGTTCATTTTTTAATGTTTGTTGTGATATCTGCATTATGATAGTTGCAAGTGAAGATAAATGGTAAATGTTTGCAATGAAGGTGGCAGTGTTCAGTTTTTCACAAACTGGCTACAGCTGCATCCTCTCATGTACGATATTTATTGTTGTTCGTGTCAATTTTTTGCTTATTTCCAAACCAATTAATAATTTGTGACTGTCCTTTAGTTGAGAAGTACACTGGGGGAATAGAACAGTTGTAATCCTGCCCAATTTAGTAGCAAGCAATCCCAGGATTTGGGTCAGAGGCCCATGGAAGGAAGAGCTGAGTGAACAACTCTGTTCCATTTTTAGGTCACCTTCCTTTAAGAGCTTGTATGTATGACCACATACAGCAGGATCATCTCCACTTAGATTACATTAAGATATGGAAAAAGCTTTGACTGTTAACTTTTCAGGATTGTTAAATGTTGCACAGTGTAATAAAATGTTATTTGTATATATGTGTGTGTGTGTGTGTATGTATATATATATATATATATATATATATATATATATTAGCTTCCTTTGATATTTAGATCCATCTGAAGGGGCAACTGTTCAGCCTTATAGGGTTCAGTAGCTTGGTCAAGGTTAATGTTTAACTCAGAGTTGAAACCAGCTGCCTTCTGGTTACCTGTAGGTCGCTTAATTGTCAAAGCTATAGCAAATTAACCAAATATGGTAAGTAAACTAATAGCCTTAGAAATTCAAATCTGCAAAAACAAAAAGCATGTTACTACTATTCTGGTGTGAAATAGGTGTAAAATGTAGTGCTTGATGATGGTAATGTTTAATATAAAACTAAATAAAATAAAGAATGCAATTCTAAGCACTAAATATAGTATGAAGGGATGACAGGACTAATTGTATCATGTCAGATTACAGAGGTAAATATCCATGCAAAGGTGTCACCACAAGCTGGTTGGAAAGTGCTGATGGCTGGTTTGTATGGACTAAGAGGCTTTGTTTGCGGTATGCTAATAGACAGAGGAACACATAAGTATCTGTGATGTGCACTGAGAACAACAACAATAGACGACTACAAAAAAATCATAAAAATACATTATGCTTTATTTTTCTTATTTCTTGTTATTTTTCTGTTCACAGCAGATTATGCTTTTGAAATACTGATCATAAAGTTTAACATCTAACAACTTTTCCCATAATTTTCAGCAGCTTTAGGTCATAGAAAGCATATTTTACCTAACATTAAGGTTACAATTTTAGAGTGTAAATAAAGCATGCATTGTGTGCTTTTCACCTGTATTAAAACTTGGGTACAATCTGTTTCTAAGAGATAAAAGTAAGATGAACAAGTCAGGCATGAGAGTATGACAAATTTCAGTAGATGAGCTACAGTATGTGGCTTACACCTGTTTCAGTGGTGGAGTGACCTCTTACACTGTTTTTGATCAATTCAATTATATATATTTACTATTAATATATAATACATTGTTCAAATATATTTACAGTAAACCAGTATTTACAAGCTAATGCCAAGTAATTTTATATTTACAAGCCAAAACAACTACTAATTACAGACCTACCCCATCACCAAAGCCTTAAGTATTTGTTTTACCAGTGATCTCCATTTCAACGTTGGAGTGTTTTTAGTCTTGTTCGTAGTGAAAAGTGCAACCAAGTTTGTCAAACTCTGCTAATTGCCATGTATACACTACAAAAACAATAAAAAAATACAAACAAATGTGACTTAAAAAACAATGTCACATTCATAGTTTGTAAAGTTTCTGGAGATTATCGTCGCCACAGTGCTGCACTGATGATTAAAGGATGAGACATTTGAACACACTTGCCCCCCACCAATAGTGAAATACGGCGCTATTGAGCTTTCAGTGGCGGACAACATTTGTCTCTCACTCATCTTACCCTTTCAGAATAGGCTTCCCATATTTGTAGTCACATTAATCCATAAAGACAACATTTGACCTAATTTCAGTTACCTTTTAGCTTGCTATAGCACAGCATTATGTTTCATATTCTGAAAACAGCACTTAACAAATATAATTGTTTTACAAATCCCCTGTTGCTCTATTTGCCTTGCATTGGTTTGGGAATATTGCCATTCTAGTTTTGCTTATTTATCCACATCCATTTCGATGCTAAGGTAAACACAACTCTCAGAGAGGATAGACTGGAAGGAGTTACCAACAGTAGCATGTATGGCTAACTGTTATATGAACACAACTCAGAGGCAACTGGGGTGTACCCATAACTCTGAATTCACCTATACAGTCTCTTTGTTCTATATCTATGTTAGAGTTATAACAAAATACTTGTAACTGTATTAATTCAAAATTGCCTGTTGAGACAGCCGGTACTATTTCACAGTAGTAATTGTATATATAAAAAAAGAGTAATAGTTATGAATCCAGAACCTCTCAGGGCCAAACAACATTGTCAGCGCCTGCTTTAAGATTCCAGGTTATTGCATACAATAGTGAGAAACACACAAAACATGGACTACAAAAACAGAACTCTGAAGAATCCTGATATTGCTAGGACACATAAAAGTAAAGGAGAGCTATTAGGGGAAAAGGTAAATGACTGAAGCACAAGTTTTGCATTTGGATGAGGATAGTCGACCATAAAATGAGTCTTCAACCTTTTTAAACCTGATCAGGATTGCATTGGTCTTGAGAAAGATTAAAACAAACCAAAAGGTGTGTTCCTGAGCTCGAGTAGGGTCTCTTGAAAATATATGGTGGAGGGCCAAATGGAAATTAGTGCCAGTGTGTCCGATGATCTTATCTTGTAAATCCGGGGTCGGTCTGCATATCTTTCCTGTCTTTCAGCAGGAAGCGTTCTGGGTCTTTGATCGGTAGGTAGGGCTGTCCCAAAACAATGTTTCTCTCGGCTGGGGTCAGCCAATTGGTGAGGCCCAGGTCACTTGGAGTCAATCACCTACCTCCCACATGCACGTGCTCCACATTCACAGCTGTTTAACACACTGTGCAGGTCTTAGAACCTGAACCTCCACTCGGGTTGTTACCTGCCAAGGACAAATACAGATATGATGAGAAGTATTCCCATATTATTTATGCTTTTATTTATATCACTTTTCTCTTCGAGGAATGTTTGGATTTGTAGCTGTCCCTCTTGTGAAGCAAACCCTGCATTGACATGTGTGTGATGAACAGATGAGCATGAGTTGGCTTCTGGGTGAAATGTCCCGTTGAAGCTATGTGCAACTACTGTACAGCTACAGATAGTCTCATACCTCCTGGAGCTGCGGATTCCAGGACCTTGATGTTTGCCTCGTACTCTTCCTGCCTTGCCTTCCACTCCTTCCTGTTGTTCAAGAGGCCGTCCAGCATAGGTGTGATGGTCGGATGGAAGCGAGAGAACTCCTGAATGGCAGATGGTAGACGGAGGGTATGTGATAGAATTCCTCTTTTTTTTACTATGGTTCTGTCTAGACTGAAACGTTCAGAACTTTTACACGATCTTAGGAATCGGTTTGCTGTACCTTGTAGACGAAAGTACAGACAAAGTCAATGAAGCCACACTGGAGTTTGGGAAGCTCTGCTGCTTTGTTTCTGTCCATCATTGGCTGGACAAAGCACACAGACACACACACACACACGCACAAACACCATTCATTATTTAATTCAGGTATTTATTTGCAGTGTGTTTGTTATTTGCAGATTCGAAAACTCACGATAGGCTGCTGTTCTAGAACTATCTTTTCCAGGTCTCCCTGCTCCCAGAACTCTGCTGCTACAAGTAGAGCCACCTGGGAGAGTACACACACACACACAGACACACACACACACACACACACACACACACACACACACACACACACACAGACACACACACACACACACACACACACGTTACCATTAGATAGTAGCAGATTTTCAGAAGTTCCACTTAGAATGAATTTCACATCTCAGTGTTGACTTACTTTGCTCTGGACCTCCCATGGTTTGGTGACAACTGACAAGTCACATGCTGTCATCATCATAGCCCTGCCAATGAACGAAACATAATGTCAAACAATCTAGATGAACTATCCATTGTAAGAGTGAAAGCATATTTAACATTCTTACATTTTATTTGAAAGGTTGTGTGTGTGTGTGTGTGTGTGTGTGTGTGTGTGCGTGTGTGTGTGTGTGTGTGTGTGTGTGTGTGTGTGTGTGTGTGTGTGTGTGTGTTTGAGTGTGTAGCCCACTCACATGACAATCTCTTTCCTGGTGGTCTCCAAAGACATGAACTCAACCCACTTCTTCTCGTCCTCATATGTTTTAGATAGGTCCACAATCTTCTGGAACATGGTTCGCTTCCTATCCAGACAAGATGTTCCAGCGGTTTATTTAAGAGCATGGATTCAGTAATACTGTACATTTACACAAAGAGGGAAATGTACTGAACATACACAGATATAACTGGCACAGTATTTATATACAAGACAAAAGATGCGTATGAAACATAAAAGCTTTGATATAATAGGGAGTCCAAGGGGAGTATTTGGAGCATATTTATATTTGTGATTGACTGAAAAACAATGAATGAGTTAGGTTGAGGAGTGAAAAGTTGGACTGACTTGAAGTACAGAGCCAGATCAGTAGCGATGATGGCGATGTCGGTGAGGTGGAGGACATGCTCAATCTGCCTCTTGTGCAGGTTTTGATAGATGTTCAGAGACTGGGAGGGAAGGTGGAGAGTCGGTAGTTCAGATACAACGCACAATACAACACTTGTTTGTTATTTTACGAAAGAGACACAGAACCCTTTTCAGGTAGAGTTAATTATGTCTTACTGAGTTTAGACATACTAGCTTTGGGTTGAGAGAAATCTGTTCAGTACAACTGATCGTAGTTTTTAATTCCTCAAGACTGCTCGGGGCTAGAAGCTTGAATTACCTCATCTTCCAACAGGAACTTGCCAAACTCAAGATGGTGCCTCTCCATGACGGAGGAGCCGTGGAGCTTGGCCAGAGGGTTGCCAGATCTGTTGATTTAGATATACAACAAGACGGAGAGCTTATGCGGTATACTCTAGACTCAAGAGTGTAGCGGACACTGTATACAGAAGGTTGCCATCTTTCGATGTGTGCCAATGTATCAACATTCAACCGTGGGGGGCAACCGTGTTAGGTAATCTGAGTCCGGTTGGACAGATCCCAAAACCGCAGGGAAAAGATCAGCTATAAGCAAGTTGAAGGTCAAAATAATATACTGGGCTACTGCCTATGTCCATCATACTACAGATTGGTATAGGAGAAATGTAGAAACTCAAAGTATGTACTGTAAAGGATCCGCTGGAGCAACGGACAGTAGAGAGATAGACAGTGTTGTTGGAGGAAACTCTACTCACTTGACCTGGTAGAGGTTATTGGTTCCTCTGTGGTCAATATCATGGAGGAACCCCGCTGTGATCATGGCCATCACCTCCAAGTCAGTGTAGTACCTCTTCAACAGCCCTGTCTGAACTCGCACAAAAAAAATTATAATAATAAAAAACGCACATCAAAACGCACACAACACTGTACGTTAAGTTTTCAAACACCACATTTTTTAGGGCTTATAGGGATATTTAAAGGTTGAGAGAGATGAAATACTTAAGAGCAAGCTTAATAATAATAGACAGCCGGATGCACAGTACCTACCGTTAACAAGCAGAACATGGTCTGTCCCACATTGAAGCCGTGGCGCCAGTTGTGGTAGGTGATCTTCCTGTAGCCCTTACTGACCGAGTACATGAAACGCACCAGCACCTGTTGAAAGAAACACACACACACACACACACACACACACACACACACACACACACACACACACACACACACACACACACACATACACACACACACACACATGGGAGGGGAGAGTAAGAAGAGCAGATGATTGATATGATTTCATGGAGATTGATCTCTCACGTACTATGTGCACAGACCCACAGTAAGGGACTAAGAAATAAAAAAGATGAGAGAAACACAGGAAGAAAGAAATTCAATCAGACTTCCAAAGAGACAAGCAGATTGATAACTTTACCTCCTGGGGGACCTGGAACTTCTTGACCACCCCAACCTCATAGTACATCTGGAGGCCACACTTCACCAGTTCCAGCTCTGTGCAATCCAGGTCGGAAAAACGCCACTCGTAGATTTCAAACTTCTTAGGACCCGGGAGTTCTTTTTTCTGAGAGAGTAATAATATGACTCAATTATAATAATCTATTATGCTAGAATAGAGTAGAATAGAATAGAGTAGAATAGAATAGAATAGAATAGAATAGAATAGAATAGATTTTTTTCCAAAAAACCTTATGCTTTTACCAGAATTTGTGTGAGTTCATCTTCGTCACAGTCGCAAGGTTCTCTGTCAAATACTTCTCTGGTTTTCTACGAGGCAGTGAACAGCAAGGCGACACAGTTATATTACAAGGATATTAAAAATAGGATTGAAAGAATCTGAGATGGTTCTGAAAAGCTCAAAAAGAAATCAACAGTTGAACATGGCTACTTTCATTCTTCAGTGAGTGTAACCTATTTTCCTGTCCTGATCATGTTTCCAAACGGTGTTGATCAAAAGATTTAAAGTAAGCCTTATGAAGTAAAGTAGGTACTCTGGACCCTTTTGGAACACTGCTTAGGTTGATTATCAGTATGAAGGGATACCCACTAGGATTTTCTGTATCTCGTCGTCACGACACTTGACGTGGTAGAGCACCATGTTCTGAGCGATCTCCTTCTTGTTCTCCAGCTTGTACATCTTATCATAGGTGTCTGTGTTGAGAGCGGACCAGCCCAGGAACTGGGTCAGTGCCTGGAGAAGGGACAGTGTACAATACTAACTGGAGATACTGTGCAACAACAGGGAGAGGTAGTTATTCTTTAGCATACTGGATACCAGTTACTTAGTTTTATTTTTGCAAGATTTTGGGGAGAAAGGAAGCAGACAGGACATGCAGAACCAACTTTTGCTCTAAGACATAGGCTTGCAAGTTGAATAGTGAGATCTGTGTTAACCTCAATATGCAACCGGTACACATTTTTAACAGCATTACCGTCCCTGCAATTCTATATAGGAAGCATTTTGATAAAAAGCAAAAAAAACTGTCTCTTAGCTACCTCCATAAGGTCCTCATCCTGTTCATCAAAAGGCTTTCCATCCTTCCTGTTGTAGAATGTGGCCACACCCACAATCTCTTCCATCTTGTTGACAATTGGTAGACATAGCACGTTCTTTATGGTCCAACCACTGGCGTCCATGGGTTCAGTCTGTATTATGGGGCAAAGTGATAAAGAGTGCAGGTTTTAAAAGAACGTCCAAAGCCAAAGGACCTGTCAATCACAAAGCCTCAAATGTTTTTTGATTTTTTTTCTGGAGAACTACTTCATCGGTTATATTTTATAGATCATGTTCTTAATTGTTAAGCTTACTTGAAATTTGAACATTTCCTCAGATGTTGCATTCATAAGGTTGCAAATCTACAGTAAAAAAAACACAACATGTTTTCCTCAGTCAAGGTTGTGTGCACATTGTGTGCATATGAAACCTGAAATTAAGGAGCGAATATGATAGTTGACTTACCAAACCAGTCTCAGCCACATATGTTGGCAGTCCACTTGCTAAAACCCAGTGGTCTGGGGTGGGATTCCTGGACAGTCGAACCCACACAAAAACATGAACACAGAAAAAAACGTAAAGACTAGAGACTGAGTAAAATAGTAGAATAAGAGCAGTAGAGTAGTATAAAGTAGAATAAATACACGATCGAATTGAATATCATAATGAGACTCTTACGGAATAACTTTGATATCTTCTTTTCCATGCAAGATATAGTCAATGACTTTGTAGAAGATAACTTCCTATTTAAACGGAAAAAATAACATCTAAGGATCAATTACAACAAAATAACATGAGTCTAGTTCTGACATGATAAAAAAGCATAGATCCTTCAAATGTCTTTTTCGTTTGCACTAATTCGGCACAGATACTTTGGCCAAACAAATCCTATCATGCACCATATTTGAAACTTCTAGAAGGCCTTTACTCAATGTTTAAAATATTTAAGTGACTGAATGTGCACGCTACCCTTCCATCAGGTGTCACAGGACCAGAGTATGGCGGCTGCTCTCCCATCAACACAGGCCATATGTCAAAGAACTCCTGCAGAGAAACATCCAGATCAAAGATGTTTCAGAGTGAACTTTTTCATTGGTGATACAGTCAAACAAGGAACATGGCAGAGTGGTAAACAGACATAAAACATGGGCAGATTTGAGCATCTTAATCCCATTCTCCTCCTCACTCTTTCCATGTCTCTCTCTCACTCGCACACGCACTGGCACACACACACACACACACACACACACACACACACACACACACAGACACACACACACACACACACACACACACACACACACACACACACACACACACACACAAACACACACAAACACACACACAATGTCCTCCCCTTAAACACTAAAATAAAGGGTTGACCGTACCTTGTCCTTGGTCATGTCCAGAAGGCCTACGGAGTAGCGGTCACAGTTGAGGTAGGCTCTCACTGTGTACAAGGCCTTGTGAAACTGTCTCTCAATGTCTGTGAGCTCCTCAAAACACTTGTTGGCTGACCACAGCAGGAGCTGGAGCGGATAAACAAAAACTCACCGTAAAGCATCCGTTATTAATGATTACAATGGACATAGCACCAACCCAGAAAATGGCAGTAAAGCAGTATTAACAAGCTAACGCCAAATAATTAAATATTTACAAGCCAAAACAACTACTAATTACAGGCCTACCCCATCACCAAAGCTTAAGTATTTGTTTTACCCTTACTCTCCATTTCAACGTTGGAGTGTTTTTAATCTTGTTCGTAGTGAGTTGTGCAACCAAGTTTTTCATACTCTGCATTCAGATCTAATGATCAACCCCACAAGTTGTGTATCTTTGTTGGTATAGTACAAATGTATGTGTTTACTGTGTATAATGCTTTATTTCAAATCAGAAACTAACATTCTGCACATCCATCATTTAATTGTTTCTGCTTCGGTACAGTTCTACAAACAGGAAACTTACCTGTCCTTTACGTGTTTCACAGTTGTGTAGGTAGCTTAGGTGGAAGATCTTCAAGTTCAATGATGCAACTTTCAGATACTTTAGAAAAAGCTGGTGGACAGACAATCAAAGAAATGTAATTCATGGTTGTACTGTTTAGTATTTGTTTATGATGTGAAAGTAAAAAGACTAACCCTAACCCATACTGGCTTTATATTTTTTCAAATTCATTCAGGACAACTTATGAATATGTTCAACAATTTATTGTGTTGCACATGGTAATACATTAAAGGGCCTGCTGGTCAGGTGGAACAAAGCAGGTGGAGGCTGGGGTGGAAGCTAGGGTGGAGACTGGGGTGGAGGCTGGGGTGGAGGCTGGGGCACAGCAACAAAGCATGGCAGTGAGTGAAAGCAGTGAGCGCAGTGGGAGCCATTGTTGTGAGTGAAACTGTGGTTTCAAAAGACCTTGAGTTGCCCATCTGAACTAGCTCTGCCAAAGCATCGCCTCATTTCTATACTACTGAACTTCAATAGATTCCAAATGAACTCCTAGCAAGGGTGGGGTGGGTTCTCTCCTGTCTGACTGATACACTTGTACTATGGATCCCTGGCAGCATTTCAGACTTATTATCAGTTTGCTATTTGAGTGGATGGCTTCATTCTATTCCAATTTAAATGGCCTTCCTCTACTAGCTAGATGAATGATATTATACTGGACCCATTTTGTTTAACCCTGTCTACGTACCTGACCTAATGGGTAAGAACCCATAGGTTTATGTGTGTTATTTTTTAATTATCTCACTGGGACCGTCTGCTCTAAGTAAGTTGTAACTGGGGTTCCTTCTATTTATGAAGGTTTTTCTCAGCTATAAGATGGTGATTATTTCAGGGAAGCGCAAGTTTTGATGCTGTCTCATTGTTTTTGGACCTAATAGGACCTAAGCAGTAATGGGAATGTGTGTGTGTGTGTGTCTATCTGTGTGTGTGTGTGTGTGTGTGTGTGTGTGTGTGTGTGTGGGGGGGCTCACGTCCTCATCCTCGGCTGTGAAGTGCGGCCCCGTTGTCTTGTTCAGCGCCATGATCACTGCCACCATGTCCTTGCCGTTCTGGATGGGCGATGCCAGGATGCTCCTGGTCTTGTATTCGGTGAGGTCATCGACGAAGGAGCTGAAGTGCTCGCTCTGGGGGTGAGGAAACACACGCAAGACAACATGGTGAGGGGACCCGCTTCACACGTCTGGGGACGCACAGGGGCCTCCTAGGTGGGAGAACAGGAGGAGGACTCAGGGGACCTTAAGGTGGATAGGCCTCCGAAGATTTACCTATGTAAAGGGTTGAGTCACCTTTGACCTTGTTGTGTCATTGAGTCATTCATGCTTTTGCATGTTGGGGAGTAATATATTTTCATATGAAAATCTTTGACCACATTTAAGCCATTAAGCCATTATATAATTGTGGCTGCCCTGATCTATTTTAGATTCATGCTGACCCGTGTGTAAATGCCACCTCCATAATCCAAGCTGGATCTGGGGGGCTGTTGGGATATGGACATAAATGGATTACGTCCGTCAAGAGGATTTGCGTACAAACTGTTCATAGTTGTAACTACTCATCATAATTATGGTGTAGTGTATTTCAAAATTCACTGTACTGTGTTAGTCTTGTATAATTGAATGCCTTGTTTCTACCTTTTTTTCTATGTGCATTCATTTTGGACTACTATTGTTGGTATGTATGTATGACAATTCCTGCTGAAGTTCTTTCAGTCTGACAAAGGAATATGACGTGTTGGTCAAATCAATGTGGCTTTTTTGTACATCTTTTGTAAGTCCGTGGTTGATTTACTGCTCATCAGCACAGCTGTCCATGCCTCGAATAAGATGTGTCACACACAAAAATATTGAATGTAGTGTTTGTTGAATAATGAGGCAGGCCAAAGAAAGTCCCATCGTATACATCTTATAACATGATTTCCTCCTATCTACACCTTCGAGTTTGAACCTTACCTTTGAGACATCTTGGATGTTGACTGTTTTCTTGGTGAGCGCCACGTTGCCCACTATGCCCAAATCCAGTGGATACACGATCTCTGAGTCTGGCTGCACGATGCAGTCCTCCAGCACGGAGTCGGGGGTGACGTTGAAGAGGCGCGTGGCCAGCTCGGCCACGCCGTTCCTCTGCCGGTACATGAACAGGCTGCAGCGGTCGGCATGGATGAGGGCGCTGATCCTCTGCAGGATCTTGAAGACCACTTTCTCCATGTTGATGCTCTCCTGCATGTCCTTGATGAGGTCAAACAAGACGTGGGCCTCCTCTACCTGGCCCAGCTCTTGGAACAGGTCAAAGTCCACCTGGCTCTCCGGCATCCCCGAGGCTGAGGCCACGGTCGCTGCGCTCAGCTTCTTGTTGAAGTAGCTCTGGACGAACGCCGGGTTCCCGTCCAGGAACTTCTCCACGTCTTCCATGCTGGTGCTCATCCTTTTCCGACTCTCCTTCTTCTTCTTCTTCTTCTCCTCCTCCTGTTCCTCTTCTTCCTCAGGTCAGGGGACAAAGGCTCCCGAAACCTCCCGCCTAGCTCCAGCCGTGTGGTGCTACAGCCGGTACCCACTCCAGAACCCCCTCCAAGCCAATCCCCAGCCAAATTCACCTGCAGGTCAACGCTGTAAAAATAAAAAACTCAGGGTTAAGAAAGGAGGTGAGGTGGAAGTCCACACATTGAGCGTCAAAGTGGAAAAAGAGGGCAGGTGAATGAGGCAGGGAGCTGCTGCAGAGCTGGAGGTGCGGGTGGGAGAGTGGGGAGGTGAAGGGGCTGAGTCCAATCCCTCTGTGATCAGCAGCCTGCTCTCCTAATAGTGCTGAAGGTTAGCTGAAGGTAGTCATGCAAAACTGATCACCTGATCACACACACAGACACGCACATACACAGACACGCATGGACAGGGAAATTGTCTATAAAATGGCTGCCCTTAAGGTTTATGGAAATGGTTTTGAGAATTGAAAAGGCACTGGGAGCGATACAGGAATACTTTTAACATTATTAACCACAGTCTAGAAAACAGAGGGTGAAATTGTGAGAAGGGCTGTGTGAAAATAGATTGCACTACAATGGCCCACATGGAGATACAGAGAGAGTGGCTAACAAAAGCTCTTTAAGCTCTTATTAAACAAACGAGGCTACCTTTGGCCTAAGCTCTATTTAGCCTGGCCAGTGGCTGATTATCCCAGCATCCCTTCTCTCTTCTTGTTCATCGTTTCTAGCTGTTGGACTCTTAACTAGACGCAGACACATGCAGTCTCACTCAAGGGTCCGTCATTCAGAAACAGACAGTCGTTAGTGTCTCTCTGTGTGTGTGTGTGTGTGTGTGTGTGTGTGTGTGTGTCTGTGTGTGTGTGTGTGTGTGTGTGTGTGTGTGTGTGTGTGTGTGTGTGTGTGTGTGTGTGTGAGAGAGAGAGAGAGAGCGAGAGAGCGAGCGAGAGAGAGAGAGAGCGAGAGAGCGAGAGAGAGAGAGAGAGAGAGAATGGAAGTGGGAGAAGGGGACATACAAGAGTTCAAATAAATGAAACAGCCAGAGAAAAAAGAAAGTGGAAAGATTTAGAAATGTTCATGGTTTTAGAATATATTCCTAAATGTTTGAGTGGACAGGAAGTGGTGGGCACTCTACAGGGGTCTATAAAAGGCAGTGATGTGACGTTGGTGAAAACGAGGACTGTGGAAGGGTTCAGTTCCTTGCAAGATTTAGAACTGTTGCTATTTGTTCAGAGAGGGGCCAACCTGTCCATATTAGGGTCATCATACCCATCTTAAATAAAAGGTCACTCCGATAATCGGTTGCCGAACATGGTCAGCAGGAGAGAGAAAGAGAGGTTGGTTGAGATATGCTGAGAGAAATGTGGGGATACTTATGGAAAGAAAAGATGAATAAAGAGCTACAGGTTCTGATCAAAAATGTATTCAAATGACTGACTAAACTATATAAATTAAAAAGCTATCACAGAAAAACTATATATACACTGCTCAAAAAAATAGAACGAACACTTTGAAACCACATCAGATCTCAATGGGGGGAAAAACTCATGCTGGATATCTATACTGATATGGACTGGGTAATGAGTGAGGAACGAAAGGATGCCACATCGTTTGATGGAAATGAAAATGATCAACCTACAGAGGGCTGAATTCAAAGACACCCCGAAAATCAAAGTGAAAAAATGATGCGGCAGGCTAGTCCATTTTGCTGAAATTCCATTGCAGCAACTCAAAATGGTACTCAGTACTGTGTATTGCCCCCACGTGCTTGTATGCATGCCTGACAATGTCGGGGCATGTTCCTAATGAGACGACGGATAGTGTCCTGGGGTATCTCCTCCCAGATCTGGAACAGGGCATCACTGAGCTCCTAGACAGTCTGAGGTGCAACCTGTCGGCGTCGGATGGACCGAAACATGTCCCAGAGGTGTTCTATTGGATTTAGGTCAGGCGAGCGTGGGGGCCAGTCAATGGTATCAATTCCTTCATCCTCAGGAACTGCCTGCATACTTTCGCCACATGAGGGCCGGGCATTGTTGTGCACCAGGAGGAACCCGGGGCCCACTGCACCAGCGTAAGGGGCTGACAATGGTTCCAAGGATTTCATCCTGATACCTAATGGCAGTCAGGGTGCCGTTATCTAGCCTGTAGAGGTCTGTGCGTCCCTCCATGGATATGCTTTCCCCAGACCTCACGGAACCCACCCACCAAACCGGTCTATGCTGAACGATGTTACAGGCAGCGTAACGTTCTCCACAGCTTCTCCAGACTCTTTCAACGTCTGTCACGTGCTCAGAGTGAACACCTGCCCTCATCTGTGAAAGAGCACAGGGTGCCAGTGGCGGACCTGCCAGATCTAGTGGTTCTATGGCAAATGCCAATCGAGCTCCACGGGTGCCGGGCAGTGAGCACAGGGCCCACTAGAGGACGTCGGGCCCTCAGGACACCCTCATGAAGTCTGTTTCTGATTGTTTGGTCAGAGACATTCACACCAGTGGCCTGCAGGCGGTCATTTTGTAGGGCTCATCCTGTTCCTCCATGCACAAAGAAGCAGATACCGGTCCTGCTGATGGGTTAAGGACCTTCTACGGCCCTGTCCAGCTCTCCTAGAGTAACTGCCGGTCTCCTGGAATCTCCTCCATACTCTTGAGACTGTGCTGGGAGACACAGCAAACCTTCTGGCAATGGCACGTATTGATGTGCCATCCTGGAGGAGTTGGACTGCCTGTGCAGCCTCTGTGGGGTCCAGGTATCGCCTCATGCTACCAGTAGTACACTGACCCTAGCCAAATGCAAAACTAGTGAAAAACAGTCAGAAAAGGTGAGGAGGGAAACAATTTCAGTGGCCTCTACCTGGAAAACCATTCCTGTTTTGGGGGTCATCTCATTGTTGCCCCTCTAGTGCACCTGTTGTCAATTTAATTAACACCAAAGCAGCCCAAACTGATTAACAACCCCCTCTGCTACTTAACTGACCAGATCAATAGCCCAGAAGATTAATTGACTTCATGCAATACTCTGATTAAAAAGTGTTCCTTAAATTTTTTTGAGCAGTATATATATATATATATATATATATATATATATATATATTCTGCATACAACAAAGAAAATTCATCTATTTTTTTTCATTCAAATTCATATAAAAGACATGGGCAATGAAAGAACGGAGACGAGGAGAGAAGGGAAAGAGCCCAGCGTAGACTATGGAGAAGCAGCCCTGCTATAACTAGACACAAAAACACTCTGTAGCCTCGGGGACACTGCAGAGTCTGCTGTGAATGCTCTTGCCCACTAGATGGAGTCAGACTCCAGTTATCACCAAACAGACGGCCTGAGGTCCTCAGCTCCTTACATAAGAATGGCAGGCATTGTCTCCAGCAGCAATACTCTCCAACAGCTGAGAGGGACACCAACTCTACTTTATTGATGTGGTTACAGTCCTCAGCTGATCAAAAATAAAGTCTTTGTTAGTCTGTGCTAAGTCTTTTAAGATCAAATATTACATATTCAAATCTATAGTGCAAAATGTTTCATTTTACCGCCGTATTTAGTTTTTACATTCTAATTAAACCTTTGCTATTGTTTAAAGAGATACATGAACAAAAATCATATGTTTGCAAACACATTCAATGAGAGCAGAGAGCATTCAATAGAGATAGAAACCAAAAAGACAGAATACCAACAGAAGACACTAGAGATAAATAGCACTGACCTGCTGGTATTCTTGTCACAGCAACAATAAAAGACAAAGAAAACAATATGGCTGCCATTAAATGCACTTTTGTGGCTGGAGCAGTGCACTCTATAATATAGCACACAAGACCCCTTAATGAAGCCAATCTGTTGTTGCAAAAATAGCAAAAATAGCAAGACACGTTTCTCATCAAAGTTTAATGTGACTAGAGGATAAAGCTGATTGGACACTGTAGGGTTGGAAAAGGCCCCATGGTGTGACTGCTACTGAGCCTGTTATAGAAGGATGCACAGTGTTTTATTGAGGGATTACAAACAGATTGGATTGACACTTGCCACAGGATATTGTCGGTAGGATCAAGGTCACAACATGAGAGGCAGCATAAGCATAGAGGGTACCAGTAACTCAAACAATCCAACAGATTAGATGATTTTGGATATGTCATGCATTATGTCATACATTTTGTCAAATATTTAAGTGGATCAAACGTAACATTTGGCAGCATAAAACCAAGAACAACATTGTCACTATGAACTGTACTTACTGTTGCTTTTACCTTATTCTTAAATATCACCTGACCTATACCTCGAATTCTATGTTAAGTACCTTATTATACGCTGGAAGTCATTCTATGATTATTATGGTCAATACGGTTCTGAAAAATACGGTTATAAACAATTCTTAATGCCACTTACGTTGTCAACACCAAATGCTTGCACTTTACTTTAATTCACAGTTCACTTATTTTTATTCACAATATTTTCGCACATTTCACAGCACAGAAACTGCACTTACCAAAGTCTTGAACGACCTCCTCACCTCCGCCGATACAGGGGCCCTCAACATCCTGGTCCTATTAGATCTTAGTGCAGCCTTTGACACTGTGTGCCACAAGCTCCTTATTTCAAGGCTGCACATGTTGGGTGTTGAGGGCACTGCACTCTCTCTACTTCAGTCCTACCTCTCAAACAGACATCACTTCATCTCACTTAATGGCTTCACTTCTAACACTTCCCCAGTCACACAGGGTGTTCCTCAAGGTTCTGTCCTGGGTCCCCTCCTTTCATAATCTACATCCTTCCCTTGGTCAAAATCATTAGACAATTCAACCTCAGACTTTCATTGCTATGCTGATGACACCCCAGATATATATCAGCACAACTTCTTTCACTAGCCCTCCACTTTCCTGTATTGAAAACTGCCTATCTTCCATCAACTCCTGGATGCACAATAACCACCTCAAACTTAACACCAGCAAAAGTGAACTCATCTTAATTGGCTCAAAACACACCCTTTCCAAAGTCAACAATATCTCACTCCTCATCGATGGCTCTACAGTCTTCCCCTCCCCTCTGGTACGAAATCTTGGCGTCTTATTGGACTCCACTCTGTCTCTCACCCCACATATCAATAACATGGTCAAAATATCCTTCTTCCATCTCAGAAACATAGCCAAGATCCGATCATCCCTCTCCCAAAGCGCAGCCACCAAACTCATTCACTCTTTCATTTTCTCCCGTCTTGACTATTGCAATTCACTCCTAGTCGGCATCAGTGCAACCGCTCTCCATAAACTCCAACTTGCTCAGAACTCTGCAGCCCGTCTCCTGACCTCGACCAAATCCTCTGAGCACATAACCCCCATTCTCTCGTCCCTTCACTGGCTCCCAGTTAATCATCGTATCACTTATAAAATCCTTCTCCTCACCTTCAAAGCTTTACATAACCTGCCCCCCCCCTACCTTTCGGATCTTCTACAGCTCTATCCTTCCCACCCGGACACTCCGTTCCTCCTCTGAAATGAAATTGGTCACCCCAAAAGCAAAACTAAAAAACTTTGGGGAGCGTGCCTTTTCTAGGGCAGCACCTAAACTCTGGAACTCTCTTCCTCCTTTCATTCGGGATTCAAACTCACTTCCTATCTTCAAAAGCCATCTTAAAACCTACCTTTTCACACTAGCCTACTCAAATTAACTCAAACGCCCCTTACCTCTACAACATTTCTGTCAAATTTTACTGTAGTTTGTATTGCTGTCTTGTCTCGACCTGTTCTCCTGTTATCCGTTTGTCTTGTATTTCTGTTTTATTTGCCTGTTCTCTTGTTGTGAAGCGTCTTTGGGTGTAAGAAAAGCGCTATATGAATAAAATGAATTATTATTATTATTATTCAACAGTACATTGTTTATTTGAATTATATAGGGCTTATTTAATGCTTTCGGGAAGAATGGGAGTAAGAACTCCAATGTACTGATACTTGTACTTGTTGCACATGGCAAATAAACTATTGAACTTGAACTTGAAACTATAAAGCCCATAAAAAAATACATATGTCAACTCTGTAGTCTCTCAAGCTGTGTATCAGCCAGTCATATTTAGCCATCACGTATCATCACTACCACAGAATAAATACACAAGGCTGTTGTGATTTGCCTCAGATACACTGTCATGCTACAGGTATGTGTAGACACACAGGTAAATCTGTTCAGGCTGTTGAAATGGTATTATAGTGCAGGTAAAACTGTCCCCAAAACAATTTGCATCAACGTTACACCAACTGTAACAGCCTTCCTAAATCAGAAATGTAGTAGTGACTTCAGGTCAAGTAAGGGTTAATCCAGGAATTCTTTGTTTGTGTGTGTTATTCCATGTGTGTGTGTGGACTAATATTAGGCTCCTGAGAGGACCATCCGCAATTACGTAACATTCCCTCAATCGTGTGACCTTAAAGCGGATTCCTCAGATCATCGTCTGTCAGCCGGCACGTGGATCAGCTGCACCAAGCCTCAGCCCCTGGACCCTCTTGGCCCCTTCTGGTGTAATCTGGAAAACACTGTTTAGCCCCTCCAGCACATGTGAGCACACACACACACACACACACACACACACACACACACACACACACACACACACACACACACACACACACACACACACACACACACACACACACATACACACACACAGAGTAATTGACACAATGTTGACACAATACTACTCTCACCTAATCCACTGGTGTGTTCAGTTGAGTTAACCAGTGAGCTTGTTGCTGTATCTCTTCCCTGCACTGTATTGCTTATGAATGTGGCATCCCCATCATTTATCTCCCTGTGGTTTATCTTAAAGCCTTTCCTCTGACTAGTTAAGTTACATGTTCATACAAAACAGTATTACATTTTAGGTACCTAAGTAAGCGAGCATTTTTAAAGTGAGTCCCTATGGATTTGGGGGGTGGCTGGAGGCTAATCACTCTGTTCATGCGGTTTAACACAACAGTGGTACCCCTTTGTATGCAATAAAGAAGGAAAGGAACAGCATATGCTTTTTGTATCCAAGTAGGGAACGTATGTCATCCATTATAAACATGTTTCCCATCCTCACATAAAGCTGCTGTATAAATATGAACATCATTAACATGAACACTGACCCAAACCCTAATAATTGTTGGGTATAATACAGAAATGTCAGGTAGCTTATGATATCATAATACTATAAATGCCTTCCTAGAATTGTTTGGGAAAAAAAAATCCTGTAGCAATTAACTAAAGCATTTCTATCAAGCCATCACCCCTGCAAAGCAGTTTTTCTCACACACACACACACACACACACACACACACACACACACACACACACACACACACACACACACATGCACTCACACTCAGTTTTGGCTTGTGTTCCCTATTGCATAAAGCTCTAATTGTTTTTACGGCAAGTGTGGCATGGTTCAGCCAGATTACTGTAAAGGGGTTCAACCCAACGGGATTACCTCCAGCATTAAGCACCTTATTTAGTTACAAGCAGTGAAAATAATCACTAAGCTTGTCTATGGCTTGGGTATATAAAGGCATCCATAGACTCTCAGGACCATGTGGGGAAACTCTTGGCTGATTACTGTCTCGCTGCCTCTTTGACTCACTCCACTACTCCCAACTACACACATACAGGTAAGATACATGCCCATTAACATGTAATTTGTCTAATAGGTGTTATTATGGCGATGATAGAGTGTAGGTTGGATGGTTTAGTAAAACCCCTGAATACGGGTCTAGCAGTATGTGATATCGACTGCAAGGCTGCAGAGGGGCAGAATGTACTATATTACACAGAACGATATGTTCGTATGTATTTTGGAATTTTCAAATAATACAAATGCCTTTTGAGGTGTACAAAGCTGTGAATCCTTATTCAGAATTGTGAATGACCAAAAACAGTATTGACAGAGAACTGAAACATAAGTATGATAAATACATCAAGTGTTCCAACCAGAGCGAGGAGAAATCCCACACCGTCCTGCACGTAAACTAAAAACTTTGCAGGAGATGCGGACATTAGAAAAAATGGAGAGATTAGAAAGTGCTTTTAAAGCTGAGTGAGTGGCTCTCACAGTCGTGAACAAGAATGGTGCTTTTCATTGGGAGGCTCAGCTGCTGTTGTGTGATTCTATCGGATATTAACATACTGTTGTCTCTGGCTGGATGTTCTAGAATGGGGTCCTCTAAGCTAGCTCTGCTAGTCTTCCTCCTGTCCTGCCTGGAGCGCAGCTTGTCTGCCTCCTGTGTCGTCGACAGCTTCACCGTCAAGGAAGACTTCGACCCCAAGAGAGTGAGTCCTGCCTACATGTGTACACACTCGTTATCTCACACACACCCAGACCAGCATACACACACACACACACACGCACACACGCACACACACATACACAAACACACATATAAACAAAAACACACACACTTACACACATGGACAGGCACACAGTACTGTGCATACTTAAAAACACATTCTTTAACCCAGGAGCCTCCTTGGATCAAAGAAAGATGTAAACATTTTCTTATCCCTCTTCTTCCTGTCTCTTCTTCTGTAGTATGCCGGGAAGTGGTACGCCCTGCAGAAGAAGGACCCCGAGGGTCTGTTCCTCCAGGACAACATCTCGGCAGAGTACACCATCGACGACGACGGCACCATGACTGCCTCCTCCAAGGGACGCGTCACCCTCTTCGGGTCAGTCAGGGCTCAGGGGAGCCATTTGGGCCGACATACAGTAGACAGGGACAGCCACCTTTGTCCGTTTAAAACAGAAGTTAAACTGCCCGAATAGACTTGTTTCTTCAGCTTCATGTGTGGGTGGCGTGAAACAGCGCTGATGTTTGATTTGAAATTTTGTTACAGGTTGAGTTCAGTTTGGGCGTGAAACAGCAATGTTATAAATATTTAATATACATATTTAATTATGTTTGCCATGCTAGACTCATCTGTTTTCCTCTGTTGTCATCCTGCAGCTTCTGGGTAGTGTGTGCCGACATGGCCGCTCAGTACTCTGTACCCGACCCCTCAACCCCCGGCAAGATGTTCATGAACTACCAGGGACTGGCCAGCTACCTGTCTAGTGGAGGTCAGTGTGACCAGCTCCTGCACACACAAACGATAACACACACACACACACACACACACACACACACACACACACACACACACACACACACACACACACACACACACACACACACACACACACACACACATAAACACACGCACACGTGCCCAAACAAGCAATTACAAACGCAAAAACCCAACCAAACGTTCAGCCTCAAAGACAGCCACGCTGTCCTTCACTGAGGTTCTCTAACGATCCCCCTCTGGACCCACTCTGCCCTCCAGGTGACAACTACTGGGTGATCGACACCGACTATGACAACTACGCCATCACCTACGCCTGCCGCACCCTGAAGGAGGACGGGAGCTGCGAGGACGGCTACGCCCTGATCTTCTCCAGGAACCCCCGCGGCCTGCCCCCCGCCATCCAGCGTGCCGTGCGCCAGAAGCAGGAGGAGCTCTGCATGGTGGGACAGTTCCAGCCGGTCCTGCAGTCCGGAGCCTGCTAGGCCCGCGTCCACCGGGGGAGAGAGAGAGAGAATGAGTTGGAATGTGCAGTGTGCAAGAGGGCATGCATGGCCATAGGCAGGAATAGCCTAGTGGGTTGGGGCAGGGGAGGGTTGTCAGGGAGGGGCTGTAGTGGATTTAGACAGACAGATAGAATGTGATGTCCGGGAGGAGAGGAGGGAAAGTAGAGTTTCCTTGGTCTCCTCTTCAATCACAATTGTATCAAGGGAATGTTGTTGCTATGTTGTTGTCACAGGTGTGTGCAACAAATAAAACTGTTTCTTTTTCTAAACAAACGTTACTGAAGTTGTGTGTATGTTTGTACTGTGAGAGAGAATACCGATCAGAGGTAAATATAAAGCACATCTTATTTGAATGCAGTATAATAAGGAGAAATAGTTAGAGATGGGAAAAAATTACTATCTGTCATAAAAAAAATTCAATCGCAGGACTTAATTTCTCACAATGGTCAATTACCTAATTGTGGGCTTGTGGTTTGATTATTTTGTTAAACAACTATGGTCAGAAAGTAAATTGTGAAACATGGAGTCTCTTGTTTACAGTTAAATATGTAAAATATGTCACTATGAAAGCAGAGGGAGTGATAAATATTTTTTTGTTAGATAGAGACCATTTGAAATAGGAACATTTTTATACAAAAATGAACAGAAATCTTTCATCGGTGCATTTTGAAGTATATTTACTGTTTTAACTGAAAAGTCCCCAATAATGTAGCCTTTTAATGATTTAATTCTTTTGTTGTTTAGAGATATTGAGTGACGAACCATAGATCACATCTTTTAGAACCAAATGGATGTATCCAATTATGAAACAAAGCCAGATGTTTCTATATGCTCAAGTTTTTACAACTATTGACAATGTTAATTTGTGTGCACTTTCAGAGTGTGCGAGGGTCTGTGTTCACTTTGTTCATTGTTTGTTGTGTGTACGTACATGTGGGGTGTAGTAAAGGATCTATTGTGTCTAATGAGGATCTTCTTAGAGGCGTCAATGGAGTGTAATGGAAGAGTTACGTAAGTTTGACCTTTTCAAGAGTCAATATTACGACAATGTTACATAAATGAGCGCATCCAATTGTACCCAAGCCAAGACATTCAGGTAAAAGAGAAGGTATTAAGGTGTAGCTAGGGCCTTCTGGAAACAGTACAAAGAGAAACCCACACACATACTATAGCCACCACACTCCTAATATAACAGAGACCTTCATAATCTCTCCAGCACCATATGTTTCACTTTAATGTCAGACCCTATTTATGTCAGGTTTACCCAAAGACCACCCTACCGTGATCCAAAAAGCCTCACAAGCTGAATCTTAAACCTATCTGAACTGAACTCCTCTGGCCTGGTTCCTCCCCATATTAGTTGTTCCAAACTGTGGTGTGAACAAAAACCAGACCTGTCAGTGCTCTACCCTACCGGCCTAGTCAGTCTTGTGTGATAGCGCTACCACTGATGTCAATTTGCTAAGGGAATCTACTTTGGTTGATCTGCTGCTCGGGGGAACAGGTTTAGGCTGTTTAGGACTGTATCAACGGGTTAAATGGTTAAAGGTTAGTCTGTCTGACGGCTGACTTAGCACTGGTGGGATCATCTCATTAGGTCTAGCTGGCGAGTCCATTAGCTGTCTTTAATTAGATAATACATTGAGTGCAAGAGTTTTTCCAATACTTTGTTGAACGCAATATGTTGGTTATAGGGCAGCCATCCATAAAAGCGACCCAAACTTGCCTTGAAATAAATGTATACCTTAGACATTTGGATAATTAAAACCAAATTTTTTTATGACTCAACTTGAACACCACATACCACCAGAAATGTTCCACCAGAAATACCCCTCCCACCTCTCCCACTATCAGCAGTTACACATAGCCTCTGGCAACAACAGTAGTACTGTTGTTGTTGTTGTTGTTGTTGTTGTTGTTATTGTTGACTGTTGCTGTTCATGGTTCAGGGCATGATCTGGAATCCCAGATGGTTCTAGCTCTTTGTTAAAGCCTCAAGGTCTTAGTGGGGGCCGAAGGTAAGAATATAAGTGGATTTCACTGTCAGCTGTCTGGCTCAGTCCCAGGACCAATTTTATCTTAGTCTGCAGAAGTTCCACTCTATCCATGACCAAAGCACGCTATGCCCAAATTTGATCTTCACTTTTTCATTCTTAATTTTTTTGTATTATATACATATTTAAAAGCTAAAGAAAAAAACGTACAGTTGGCAAGCTAAAGCACCAAAAATGAAGCACGTTGCTCCTGTCAGTCGTATAGAATTCCACAGGGTAGTAGAGAACTTTTGGAAATGAGAGAGGTTCTATTCCTTTCTAACTCAATTCACCTACAGTGACGGATTACAGTCAGTTAAAATTCCTTGGTATACTACACTTTCCAAGCTAATTCTTACTGTTTGTGATATCAAGCTGTTGTTGGGTTTGGTGTGGTTCTGCATATGTATTATATACACGTTGCATGTCCTACAGTGAAGGCACTTGACCACTAGATGGCAGTCTAACCAATCTTTACAAAACAAGACAAAACCTTGAGTGACCTGGTCTATTCTCTATAGTGTCATATAGGCCATTTCACGTTGGTTGTGATACCAATTTTATCCAATTTTATAACTGTACCATTAGAACTGTGGATACACTATTGCTTCATACTTATAGCTTAAGCATTTCTCAGCCCGTATCAGACCCATGTGACACTGCACATATTATAATACACTAAACACACATCCTATCCCAAGGCTGACCATTCAGGTTTCTGGATCTGTTTTCAAACCATCTTTGTGTCTTTAGCCTGTGTGTAACCAAGTGTGTGTAGCCAAGGCGACACAAGAGGGGCGACAGAGCATACAAGTTATTTAGTATTGTGTAGGTCACATGGTGGTGGGGATAACTAGCATTTTAAGTCTCTCCAATGCTTCTGAGCAAGTGTCCAATGACCTGTTCATTATAGGAAATGGCTATGATCTTTCTAAAATAGATTTACATCCTCTTCTTCTTTTCAACCTTGTAGATGAGATGTTTTGACAATATTAATGAGAGGAGAGAATTGGTATTACCTCCACACCACAGCATTAACTTGAATTGCCTCTGTATGTGCTAAGAGAGTCGTATGCACACCAAGGTACATAGAAGTACAGTTTGCGTCTCTGTAGGCCTGAGGTAAGACTGCAGGTAAACCCTTTGGATCTATCTCCATCTCCCACTGAACTTAGACCGGGCAATTTCATCACTTGTTTGTGCATGTGTGTTTGTGCATGAACTGTATGTATGTGTGTGTGTGTGTGTGTGTGTGTGTGTGTGTGTGTGTGTGTGTGTGTGTGTGTGTGTGTGTGTGTGTGTGTGTGTGCGTGCGCGCGCGTGTATGCGTGCGTGTGTGTGTGTGTGAGAAAAAGCGTCTCTGTCTACCTTCGTGTTTCACCAAGCAGACAGTAAGTATTTGCATGACATACCATCATTACAGGGAGTGTCCGCCCAGACTGGGCCTTTCCTGGGAGGAGGCGGAAGGTGGTGGTGGTGGATGTCTCTGGACACTAATCACTGTCATGCTGAACAATGGCTGGAAACCAGACGGCTTCTGCCAGGCTGGGGCCCTTTCATGTGTGGCCCACCGAGGGAAAGCCCCCACTACAAATGGATTATCCTGGTCTTACTTGGTTCACAAGGAAAATGGATTGTGAGTGTGTGTGGGTGTGTGTGTGGGTGGGTGTGGGTGGGTGGGTGTGGGTGGGTGTGGGAGTGTATGCGAGTGCATTTGCATGTGTGTGTGTGTGTGTGTGTGTGTGTGTGTGTGTGTATGCGAGTGCATTTGTATGTGTGTGGGTGTGTGTGTGGTCTGCATGTTTTGTGTATTTCTGGCTTGTCTAACTGTCTGCTTTCATGTGTGTTCTGTTGTATGTACATATACTCAATAGTCTTACAGAGTAAGATATTTGTTCTAGTTACCAGCCATGAACCTTTTAGAATGAGAAAATCTGTCAAAATGGTATTTATTTTATTGTACTGCAAGTTAAAAAACACAGCCTGATGGAGCAATGAAATTATACTCACATACTATATTGTTTCAAACCTGTTACTTGTCAGGAGAGCACTGTAACTTACATGCTCCTTTTCTTTATTATCAGAGAAATGGCAACATCTCAATAGGGATCGAGGAAAGTTGAAAAAAAAGAGAATCAGTCAGACCATTACTAATCTAATCTTTAATTGAAATTGTACTCAAATAATCAAAACACAATCGAAACGCCTACTATCTCAAATGTATCTAAACCCTTTTTTTTAAATAAATATTTTGATACCCAAAAGGTTCCTTTGTTTGTAGGCAAGAAAACTGAAACAGCTGTCAACTCTTTCCCTCGCTACAACTTAAACCTCCAGTAATAAGAAGACATTAAAGCTAAGCCTACGATATGGTTTACCATGAGAATACCATGAAAAACTACAATAGCAGGAGGAGGGTTTGACAGAGGTGGATACTACAAGTCACACAATGATAGGAGGCCCTAGAGACTCTAACAGAGAAAATAATGTGAGTTATAATGTACGTTAAAATCTACATAGAGACTCAGATAACAAAGACATTTACTTCACAACCAAATAATTATAACAGAAAACATGAACTGACAAAAGTAGTAAATATATGCTTCTTTCTGCCTGTAACTTTGTTATTAATGACAATGAAAATCACAGCTCTTCCTTCTATTTCTGCCTTTCATCTTTACCTTCCGCTTCTTCTCCCCCTGGCTCTTTAGCTCTCCCTCTTTTCTCCCTAGCCCAACTTTCTCTCTCTGTGTTTCCGTCTCTCTCTTCCTCAGAGTCTCCATTTTACTTCTTTTGCTCCTCAATCTGCTCCACCTCGCTGGACTCATCCACCACCTTGCCATTGACCATGGTCTGGGTCACCACCTTCACGATCTTCCTGGTGCGCACGTCTGGCTCCTCTGCAGGGGGAAGACCATAAATCATTGTTGACGTTTGAACCAGCTAGACAAAATACAGGATTCTGAATTGGGAGCAAGATAGACTGGTGATCACTTAGGCCATAAATGATTGAATCATTGACTCTGTCACTGGTTCAACAGCACATCCCAAAGCTATACTCTCAATATATGCTGAGCTAATGGCGTGTGTCACTAAGGTACTGTAAGCGTGGTTAACAGGCTGTGGTAGGACCTGTTTGGTCAGCAAAGAGGAACAGCCCATCGTGACTCATACACGCCAGACCCATACACTCCTACCCCATCAGAGCCAATGGTGTGTACACCCAGTTGCCAAGTGCTGCCAAGGTGTTTGGGGTGTTTGCCTTGTTTGGAGATTGATGAAACTATCATTAGTCTCGGGCCACGGCCCTGGCTCTTATCCTGTTGGTGTGTGTGCGCGCTCTCCGAGCTTGCATGTGGGCACACGTGTCTACGCCTGTTAGTGTGTTGAGGGAAAAGGGTTGAGGCACATCGGGGGTTTACAAACTCAGCTAATTATGTCCAAATTCTAGATGTAAATGTTGGCAAGCAAGCAGGAATTATGGGACGTGGCGTGGTCGACGTGGTCTAGGTGTGCATGTTCTCGCCTCTCTATGTGACAAGTGACAGAGTCATGAATGGCGACATTATCGGCATCTAATGTGGCGCCTCTTATCAGAACAGAGTTCCCTGATGTACTGTAAGGGAGACTGACACGGTGCCCAGTAGGTAAATGGTTTTATCAAAAGCTAAGAAGCAGAAGTATTTTTATCTTTAACTCTAGCCAAGTTATTCTTGTTTAATCTAAACATAGTCCTGTGTCACAGGTCAACTTGATAATCATGAATATATTGGAGTAAAATTATAATTACTTTTTGGAGTGGCCACTACCTTCATCCTGAATAATGGAGAAAAACATGTTAGAATGTGTAGAAGAATCTGCATGGTACAAAGAGTACTAAGAGTGAATTTCCTGTACAAAATACACAAGTATGCACGACCAAGATTATACCATCACCAAACTATGGTTGCCTCAAGAGACAGGTAACACTGGGGGATTCCTTTAATAATGCTTAGTCATATCGAATGGGTCCACACAATTCTCCTGAACGATTAGGCCTTCCTGTCAGAGAGAAATCAAAGAGAGCCTATGAGGGTTCGGCCCGGAACGTTAAGCATCGGACAGCCGACTCACGATTCCTCTCCTTCCAGCAGGCGCCTGTAGGTGGCGATCTCCATCTCCAGGTTCTGCTTGATCCGGAGCAGGTGCTCGTAGTCGGTCTTGTTGCGCTGCATGTCCAGACGCAGCTGGGACAGGTCGTCCTCCAGCTGGGACAGGGCGGTCTGGAGGCGCTCCATCTCCCCGGCGTACTTCTGGCTGGTCTCCCCCAAGTTCCCCTCCAGCGCTGACACCTGCCGGGGGGAGGGGTGAGGACACGTGTGCATGCGTTTATGAACGCAAAGAGACTGAACGCCTGACTCACAACGACGGAAGCGCTCGTGATTTAAGACGAGGTATTAATAGACTCACATTGTCTTACACAATGTCCACAAACATGGACGTCGAGCCAAGATAGTGTTCATAAACACACACAGTCATAGACATACACAAAAACACAAACATACACACACACCCAAGCAACCACTGGCACAAGCACGGCCACACTTGATATTCCAGTGACACCTGACACCATCTCTCACCACAGTGAAGTAGAGAAGGAGTGGAGAGAGATTGTGAAAGGGGAAATAAAGTATCCGGTTGTGAGGTCCATGCAAACGTAGGAAGATACTGACAACAATAAAAAAAACAGCACGGATAGCAATGTGTCACTTGAAGCTATCAAACGCACCTTCTGAAATGTAAAATCTTAGCACAACCTCAAACTGTAAAGTCCAACCTCAAAGTCAGTAAACGCCTAGGACCCGTCTCTAAGACTTGTTTATAGTCAACAAACAAGCAAACGAGGCAAGAAAAAGTACTGACAGATTCCCAGGGCTGCATTGTAAGTGTTGGTATGCTCTTGTGAACATAGTTCTGGGTTTATTCATTTACCATGGTTATGTAGTTATGGTAGACTGTAAGACAGTGATCTATTAGTTCTCACACTTCTACTACGGCAGCAACAGATCATCCCATTATAATCGCTGTGATCTATGATCAACCCCTTTTTGAAAAGTCAAAATGGAACTTCATTCAAAAGCCGCACAGGTTTCAATGGAGACCACTGGGCATCTCCCGTGACCTCATGTGAACAGAAGCACCGTTCCCCCGTGAAGCGCTCCCGGTGAGGCTGACCTGTTTGTGGAGGCCCTCCAGCTCCACCTCCAGGGTCTGCAGGAAGCGCTGTCTCTCTGTCAGCTCGCCCTGTGCTCCCCTCAGGGCCTCGTTGTTCTGCTTCACCTCGTTCTGCACCGCCTCCAGCTGTACGGGAGTCACACGCTCAGGATGAGTCACACACTCAGGATGAGTCACACGCTCAGGATGAGTCACACGCTCAGGATGAGTCACACCCTCAGGATGAGTCACACACTCAGGATGAGTCACACGCTCTGGATGAGTCACACGCTCAGGATGAGTCACACGCTCAGGATGAGTCACACCCTCAGGATGAGTCACACGCTCAGGATGAGTCACACGTTCAGGATGAGTCACACGCTCAGGATGAGTCACACGTTCAGGATGAGTGACACGTTCAGGATGAGTCACACGCTCAGGATGAGTCACACACTCAGGGTGAGAGGGACAAACAGGCGCAGGTCAAACTTACGGGCCAGGTAGCATGCGCGCATCAACAACAGCAACGGACAGCGCGTGTGTGAGATAGTGGGTGTGCGTGTTGTTAGTGAGTTTCAAACGGGTGGGAAACCAGGAGACGGCCCTCTGACCTTTTTGCGGTACCACGTCTCGGCCTCATCCTTGTTCTTCTTGACGATGTTCTCGTACTGGGAGCGCAGGTCAGAGAGGATCGTTCCCAGTTCGGGCCCCTGGGCCGAGTCCACTTCCACGTTGACCTGGTCCTGGGCAATGCGACCCTTCATCTGCTCCAACTCCTGGGCGAGACACAGAGAAAGGGCAGGAGGTGTATAATAGAGCCATTGGAGATTCATTTAAAACCAATATGGACATGCGTTAAAGTATACAACTTGGCATGAGCAAAAGTGGAAACCGGACCCTGTACCAGGCAGTGACACAGAGAAGACCCCTGTTCATTATTCATCTCTTTAACATTAATAGTGGATGGAGTGGAGATCACATTACCGCCATGGCGCCGTGCCCTCTCACCGTGCCACACATTAACACACATTAACACACACACACACACACACACACACACACACACCCTAATGGATTTAACATATGGCATTTGTGCTAGTTCTATGCCTCCCTACACAAATACACCCTTGTTCACATGGTGCCAGTCAAACCCTTGGAGGGTATCACTCCATAAGAAAACAGCAGGGTTGTTTTTAGTCACACACACACATTTACCCACACACACTTTTTCTCTCGTGCTCACTTACGCTCTCATTCCTTACTCATTCCTATGACCCCCCCCCCCCCCACCCCCCCACCACACACACACACACACAAACACACACACACACAGTTTCACATCATCGAGGTCAGGTGAATTCCTCACTCTGAGCGATTTGAAAGGGGGAGAACAGAGTGGTCCTGTGTTGAACCCCCCAAAGAGGCCTTATCGACACCGTAGTGCCTGATAGTCGGCACAGGAACCGCGGGAAACCAGATAGCCCCGCTCCCTTTGTCTTCAGTAACCAGAAGACCAGATCAGAGAGAGCAGGAGAGGTGGTAGGGAAGGGGAGCGAGGACGGAGAAGAGACGTGTGGGGGGAGGGAGGAAGGGGGGGGGGGGGGGGGGGAAAGGGAACCTTTCCGGAGACGGGGAGCCCACCTCCTCATGGTTCTTCTTGAGGAAGTAGAGCTCCTCCTTCAGGCTGTCCAGGTCTCCTCGCAGGCTGGCGATGATCTGCTCGTGGTCCGTCTTGGCCTTCTTCAGGGCCACGCAGTCTCTCTCCACGGACTGGCACATCACCAGCTCCGTCTCGTACCTGCCAGGCACACAGGGTCATGTGTGCACTCATTAGTGGACTGTGTAAACGTAAACTATGTAGGTTGTGGGGATACAGTAAGCGGCAGTAAAAGTAAATATCACAAAAGTACGTTTTTAATGAGCTTGAATAAATATGCCTGAACCTTACTGAAGTTCCTAGCTGTGTTTGTAACAAAATTGACATTTACCAAACTAGCCCAAACTGCACCAAATACATTTTGGAAACAAACATAACAGCTCCAAAGTCAATCATTCAACTTCCTCTAGATTTATCAGCGGGTCTGGGAATCTAAAGGCCTGTCACGATTCTGAAACTATGATTTTCTATCCCTCTAGACATGGAGGTCCTACTTGATCCTGAAGTCGTCAGCAGCCAGTTTGGCGTTGTCTATCTCCAGCATGAGACGGGCGTTCTCCAAAGTCCTCTTCCTCACCTGAGGGTCAACAGAGATGGCAGCTTAGCTTACCCATGTGCTGGTCACCTGCATCGTGTCACAATTATCTAAATCGTTACGGCAAAACTGTCTCATTTAGGCTTGTGTATGTGTTTAGATGAAACACACAGAGAGAATAACAAAGGTAGTGTCCATCATAATGCCCAGGACACCTTACACAGACAGACTTTGTGTATATGGGCACGTTTAAAACACACAGACGAGCTATCTGAGGTCACACGAGGTGCAGCACTCCCTATCGTAAGGATTCTCATGGACTCACTGAGCCTCGTTTATTTACATGACCGGGCCAACACATTCCAGCCCAATGAAAAACAAACAATTATTGGTAAATGGTAAATCTTTTACTGAGCCTACAGAGTTCACGGTCAGCTGTTCATTAAGCTAGATGAAGCAATGTCACAGCAGGTCAGCGTCTTCCAAAGAAGCATCTCTGTTAAATAGAAAATGGGTTTAGGAGGGGTGTGTGTGTGTGTGTGTGTGTGTGTGTGTGTGTGTGTGTGTGTGTGTGTGTGTGTGTGTGTGTGTGTGTGTGTGTGTGTGTGTGTGTGTGTGTGCGTGCCCGCCAGTGTATTTGCATGACTGTGCAGGTTATGTAAATATAAATGCTTGAGGCAGGACATCAGTGCCCACACTGCAAAGTACACATACCATATCAATCAGAGAGAACAAGAGACAACTGTGTGTGAGCCAATTCTGAGACAGTCCCCCTTCTGTTTTTGTTTTTTGTTTTTTGTTTTACCTCCTGCTCCACCGCATGGGCCTGGGCCATCATGGAGTCGTGGTCGTGACCTTTGGGCACGCGATCCAGCATCAGCTGCTTGATCTTCAGCTCCAGGTCGGCGTTGGAGCGCTCCAGGGAACGCACCTAGAGAGAAGGGGACAGGTTACACCCGCTCACATAGGGTCAACCTCACAATACAGAGCTTTGTTCTCATGGCACTAGGATATGCAGAAGGTTTTTTTTTTCCCAGGTGAGTATTCTAGCGGACTCTTCATGTCTCTGTACGTGAACGCCTCTCAGAGGCCGTCTTTAGTTTTGCCTGTTGCTCTGCGCTGCCGGTTGCGCTCCCCGTAGCCCACCTTGTCCAGGTAGCTGGCCAGTCGGTTGTTGAGGCCCTGCATGGCCTCCTTGTCGTTGGCGCTGTTGACGAGGCCGTTGAGGCTCGCGGGGCCGTTCAGGTCCTGGCTGACGGAGGCGGAGCGCGTCAGGGGGCCGGCGGCGGCCGAGGAGAAGGAGACGGAGGCCCGGGAGCGGGAGCGGCCGGTGTCCCGCAGGGACAGGCTGGAGAAGGAAGGCTGGCGGCCCACCGAGTAGTTCCTCACCGAGAAGCTGGACGCCATGATGGGGCCTGGGGAGGCGGAGCAGAGAGAGACAGAGGGCTGGGCACGTCCTCAATACCAGACTGGATGTTCATTTGAGACAAGTGTCTCCCAGGCTGAGACCAGATTCTGAACAATTGCCTCTCTATTCAAACTAAGCGCCCACCCGATGTAAGATACAGACTTGAACAGCTCGATGGCTGGATGGATATCTGACTTGATGTGGCTAGCTGTCTCCACTCCATTGGAGTAGTACTTCAACTCAGCCCAGCGTACAATCAATATGTAAATGTAGGCGCTTTACCCTGTGTCTCATAAGGGCCTCTCACAGAAGTCCTCAGAAACCCAGAAACACTCACATGTCCTCCATTACTATGATAATGAGCTGTATTTCATATTCAACAGCAGTTAATGGAGAAATTATAAAAAACAGGTTCAGATCAAAAAAAGTATGTGGGGACAAATGCCTTTGGCAAATGATACAGTCCATACCAGTTAAATATACAATATTCATTGTACATTTCAGTTAATATTTAAAAAAAAAAAATGGCATGATACCATGGCCTCCAGAGTGAAGTCAAAAGCAATCCTGTTTTTCTCCATTTGTTAAACCCTCCCTTAACAAGTACAGAGCATTTAGATAACCTCTCCATAATGGAACGTCTAGGGTTGCTGGTTTGACGGACAGTTTTGGTCTTTAGCAGGGTCCTATCAGGGTGGATGGCTGTGTGTTTGGACGTGAAACAGACTGACAGGGCCCACTGCATTTTAACTGGAGGATTAGTGGTCAAGGGAACCCAGTGTCTGCTCTGTCACCTGATCCTCCGGACAGAGTTCTCACAACAGCACACAAAAGACTGGGGTGGAGAATGACATTCTTTGTTTAGATGAGGGGGAGATATCTCTGTTGATATGTTCACCAAACCGATTTGACATTTGTACGGCATTCACTGTGTAAATCTCTCAAACGTCAAACAAAGTTGCTGTTACAATTTCTCTCTATATATATCCAATATGTTGTAAATATTAAAGAGTTGTACGATACTTTTTGATGTTGGGTTTAAAGTTTAATGTTTAATATTTTGGGTTGAGTTTAGATTTAACTTTATTTGTACATACATTTTTTTTATAGTAATGCCTTTATGCACAACAAATGTTGACATCGAAAACAAAGTAAAACAAGTAAGGTCAAAACAGTGTACTCACTTTAATTCGGTCTTATGCGGCTTGAGAGAGAGAGAGTGAGGTGGAGGGAGGCGGGTCCGGAGTAATGCTAGCTGCTCTGCTTACCTGAAGGTGCAGATGCATTTAAATACAGGTGAGCAGGAAGAAGGAGGGGCTAGGTGTGTACAGTGGTGAGCAGGCTGATATCGACGTGACCCTGTGGCTCTGTCTGTGAGGGTAGTACAGAACCGGACAGAGGAACCAACACCTGCAGACCACAACCGCTATTTAATTTTAATCCCTGCTTTTCATGGGGTTAAATTAGCTTGTTGGATAGACATTGAAGCTTTTTTTTATAGAATCAATGGTTAGTTTGTGTTGTCTAGAGGCTCTAGTACGTCTGTCTCACAGCGCTCTGCAACCTAACCCCGCCTCTGTTCTGGGGACTACTATGAAATATTGATTAGCCTTACTGAGAGGAAATATGTTGGCCTAAACAATCCTGGAGAAACATGAGGAGTGTGGGCTTTCTATATATGTGTCTGCTACTTAAACCCCTGCAAAAAGTGGTTTAGGTAAAGCAGGGTGATGATGGCAGAGATATTGTGTTACAGTATAGAGTGGCGTTTGATATTTACATTTAGTTACATGGCATTCAGATTATCAATTGGCAGTTTTACGAGCAAATGCCAACGTAAAGCAAGCAAGTTTGGTAAAAATCGTGAGTTTAGTCACTGTGTCATCTATGCTCAGTCTGGTGACATAAACTAAAACTCTATATGGTACCCAGTGGCTGAGGTTGACTGCCACTCTGAGGAATAGCAATGCAATTACAAGTGTGGCCAAATCATATGGTGAGAGAGAGTTCGAGGTACTTGGACCACCTGTCAACTTAACGTAGCTTTATTTCGGGGAAAGAACATGGCCATCCCCCCTGCATCCACACACTCCTTGAAACCCTTGCATATGCGCAGAAACATGGAAAGGCAAGTCTGCAGAACGTAAAGAGTGAAGTGGAGGGAGAGTTTGGAAGACCAGTCGTTTCATTTAGCTGTCGACTCCTGAATGGCTTAAGTCATGGGGGGTGTACTCTGTCTGCTCATGTCTGACTGTAGAGTTCAATGTCTTCCACTTTTAGTCCCTATCACCCCACAAGAGGGCAGCAAAGAGCCATGTACTTATCAGTGTTATAATGACATCAACACCTTGCGGTCGGCAATCAGCTACCGTAATTCTCCTCTCGGTTCTCTCGTTGATTGATTGTCCACAAAGGATATTTTAGCTATAAATATCGGTTGTTAATTCATTTAATAAAGTCTAACACATTGATACATTCAGTGCTAGGCTCTTCTTTTTTGAGCAACAAAGATCCAGAGACTAATGAAGCAGGAAGCACCATCGTGTTTCACCGTTCATAACACTAGCCTGTGGCAAGAATCGATCTTGCATTTTGCTTCTGTGAGTCTGTTGCGTCCCTCTCTCCCGCCACACTCAATAACACACTCTCTCTCTCTCATGCGTCAGCCTAACTGAGAGTCCAGCAGTATGGATAAGAGTCATTGTTAAATCAATAAATAGATGAACAGTCTGCAGGATGCAGCTCGCGACCCCACTTGACCCTTTCTGAACTCTGTCACATGTGATCAGACTAGAGACACACACCCGGTAAAGTGTCCCTGCCCCAAAGAAAAAAACTAAAGTGCATTCTATATTCTATGCACTATCAATATGAATGGATGAAAACACCTTTACTTGTGTTTCATGTATGGCACTCAGAATAATGTGGCAACAAAGCATGCAAAAGCATTTTTATTCGGGAATTTCTAATTTCCCGGTATGGCTATGACAAATAGTGTGCATTGAACATTTATAGTCACTGTGGCTGAATGTTTATCTGTGTCAAATACATGTTTTTGAATATTTTAAAGTGCCAATAAGTGTGTTGAGGTACCTCAATTTCAAATATTGTTCAGAAATTATTCTTATATATCTTTTATAAGGATTGCATACATACAAACATACAAACAGAAGACATGTTGGTTCAGGCGCATTGCTACCAGGAGCCACTGGTTTACTTTCACATCAATTTTCATGATGTGTATATTTACATTAATTCTGTATAGCCATGAAAACTCCAACTGTTTACCAACAATGACAGCTTAAAAAACAATGCCATTACCATGTTTAGTAATCACAAAGCATCAATCCTTGTATCAGGAGGTCTGTTGGGAGTGTACAAACGGAATCAACCCCTTGTCTTAGCCTGTGTTTGTCCAAGTTGCCAAGTGTTCCGTCACAACCTCTTCAGTCCACTGCCTCTCGAATCAGAGGGTCACAAACAAGGAGTCGCAAACAAGGCAACACCCTGATTGAGGCCCCCCAGACTTCGGTTCAGTCCTGAAGTTGCTTTCTGCTTGGCAAACCAGTTGGCTGGCTAGCAGTCAGCTTGGGTGGCTATCCTGACAGCCTAACTGGCTGGCTGGTTGACAGGTTCTGCGCTCTTACAGACTGAATCACAACGGAATCTCCTTGATTGTTTATCTCCAATGCACTAGGCATTACACTAGCCTGGTCTCCTCCCAATACAAAGCCTTATGAGGAGGACTCCTCAGACAGGATCATCCTTGGAATTACAGCAAGTAGAAGGTACATACCGATTACTTTTATCTTCCCTGGGTGGCAATTCATGGCATCCTCTTTGCCAATGGAGCCAGCTTATCAAGGAATCACATGTTGTTATATGGTTGCTAACGATGGGTCACCCAAATTTGCCACCCCAGCCCAAACGGCCATGCTGGTCTCTCTGACTATTCTGTTTATGGGTGATCCTAAGTGAACCGTCAGGCCCATTTCAAAAGCACTGGTTAGATTGGAGAGTTGCTGTTTGGTGCCTGTCCAGCCCTGCATTGCTGTTGCTCAGGTGGAAGAGAAGCATGCAGCAGCAGAGAGTGGTGTTCTCTTCTCACAGCAGTGTGAAGGGGTTCAATGTTCAGTTCAGTCAAACAGAATGTCCTCTGATCATATTTACTTGGAGCCTATGTGTGTCTTATCAGATCATTTTGGTTGAGGCACCTTTCATGGCTGAGAGTGCTTTCTGGTACATCCTGGAGTAATATACGGAGTAAAAAAAAGGCCTCCCAATCACTCCTTAACTGACAGTTTTCCCGTCCACAGGCCCCTGTTGGCGTTGACCCCATCAGGTAATAGCGTAACATTATGTACATACTTTCTTTGCTTGGTGCAGTGCCATATCATAATTGCCATCTAAGGTTGTACTTCACTGTATTCTTTAGATTTTGGCTCAGTGTTAAGTTTTAGCAACTCCACTGGTGTACTCTGTTCTCCAATTGGTGTAATTTACAGAGGCTGGGCCCAGGGTTGATGGGTAGATTTTGGTATACTAACCAATCACTGATAAGAATCAGTGGTGAAAAAATTGCATGCAGACACAGACAGATGTGAACAGCTTTGGAGGTCAGCACCTGCACTCTTTCTTTTCTTTTCTTTTTGTACTTTCTTATTTTCATTCCTTAAAAAAGAAACCTGTAATTTGGGTCTTTCCCTCTGCTCCAGGTTGCTTTGGTGTTTCCGAAGCGTGATCGACTGCTATACAATACATGTGTGTGTAGATTCTTATCAGTGGTTGGTCATTTTTAAGATATGGATCTGAAAGGGTCTGTGAGAAGGCACAGTTACAGAAGGAGTGAGCTAAACATGTAGGCCTATGTGTATGTGTTAAGGAATAGACAGAATATGTTATGGTGCACATGATCTCCCCACACCAAGTAAAACAACAAAGAGTTGCGGGCTATGAATAAAAGAAAGACAATCAGGGAAACAAAGAAATCAAACTTAGAATTTATATGAATAAAGAAAACCACATTTTTGTAAGGGGTACAATTCAAAGTACAATTCAAATCTTTTTGTTATTTTTCACCTTAAAAGTTGGGTGCATGTGAAGACTAAATAAATAAAAAAATGGAATGTGTGCATTTCTCTTTTGCAGCCATAATTGTATCCATTTGAGGGAGTAAAGGTTAATGTTATACTGTACTGTTTTTGCTCAATTGGATTGTACAGGGATGTAGTGCTTCAGGGTGGAATATAGAATCAATTCTCTTGACAAAGATCCGTTCTTGAAAAAAAAAACAGTTCACACTGTGTGTGTTTGCGTGTACATGCATGTGTGTGTGTGTGTGTGTGTGTGTGTGTGTGTGTGTGTGTGCGTGTGTAAGCATGTGCAACCTAAAGTTTGTGAGTATGCACTTATTTTAGTGAATTGGTCTAACAGTTTTTAAACAGACAGCATGCACTTATATTAAATACCTGTTTAAATTTAATAAATTAAGAACATTGTTGGTTTTCTTAGGGGTTGTCCATGAAGCCTCAAAATCATGGAAAACTGAAAGACTTATCCTTGGAAAGGTAGAGGTATAGGTAGAGATTATGTTTTCAATCATTTTCCAAGTAAATTCGAAAATATGCAAAATGATTCATGTTCGATTTTCTGAAGCCTAACCTCTGTTGTTGTGGGACGAAAAAAAACCAAAAACGATATGTCTCATTATTTAAATTATACTTCTATTTTCAAAAAAACAATCAATCGACACATTTTTTTTAAATTAAAAAAATACCAGTAGAAGGCCATGATACACTGGCACCTTTTCAAAGTATTTAGGTTACCATTAATTTAACACAACAAAAACACCCATGTTTCCTGTCTTCGAAAACTATTATTGACCGTCCAGACTAAAAACAGATTGATTGGAAATGATCATGTGGGCTAAAATGGGCTGTGGACTAGTTAACACTTACTACACAACAGCACAAGAAATGGAAGATATATTTTTTAGATCGAATGCTCGCCGATTGTAAAATTCACCACTTCTTACTTCAAGTAAATTGTTTATCAATATGCAAAGCAGGCGCGATGAATATGCACGAGGGGTCCGCCGGGCCGGTAATTGCACGTCGTCGGGGTGGCGGGCACAGTAATTTGCGTCTCGGGGATCCTGCAATCAGTGTTCTATTCATTAGCACGGCAGCCGTTTCATCTGCTGGCCACTCGAGTCTGCCAATCTCCCCCGCAGACACAAGGCTTTACAAAAGCAGAATGACAAAGTTTCAATTACAAGCCAGGCTTGTACTTGGTGTCACAACTCTAAACACTATATTTAGGCGTTTTTATGCAGCTGAATGACTGTACAGCATTGCGAGGGGAATGGGGAGAACAACTTAATGAAACAACCATAATCTCATGCATTTTATATAACCTTTATCCGAAAGTTGCTATGGGGAGTTCTTGCATGAGTCATGACTTCTTGATTTACCTTTGCATTTCGTGGGCGTTTAACACTTTCTGCACCAGCATATACAATGGAAATATTAAGGAAAAAAGGTTGGCTGAAGTAAATAAAGCCTGTTATTCCTTTCTTAGTAAAAAATGGCACTCAAGGCTGTTGTCTCGGACTAGAAACGATGGCCTAATGCATCATGCTGTCTGGAGGTTAGCACAGTGCTAGGTACACATCATTCTGAGGGCCTCTATACAAATCTCCATATACTATGTGTATCTGGTAACGTGTCACAGCTAAATCAATTCCGCCACACCAAAGGCCTACATTTTTCAGGTAAAAATATGAATACATATGCAGTCTACAAACGTTTGAAAATGTATAATATTTATTTCTGCTTGAATGCGCTTGGAAGCTATGCTGTTTCAACCATTTCACTATTTTTGTTTAGCCTAGCAGAACGGAGGTCTGTTTTGGCTCCTTACGAGAGCCGCACGTAGCTTCTTAAATGTTCTGTGATGCTAAACATTTCATAATACATAGGATATGGTGTTATAATACCCATTATGCGTATTATAACACCATATCCTGTGTATTATGAAATGTTTAGCACCATATAACATACATATAAAGCTTTCGCCGTTAGATCTTTCTATAGGCGTCTGCTGTCAGATAATATTCTTCCAACCATATAACATCCCAGATTGTGCTGCTTTTCTTGCTGTTAATCATTCAGTCATTGAGTTGAAAACAACCCTCATATTCAACATGTAATATATAAGGGTATAGCCTTTCATAGGAGAGTGCACTTCAGTGGTCAAGCTCACCCTCTACTTTCTCCTTCATACTCCACCCAACCTCCTCCATCTTTCCCCCACCATCCATACCTGACCACTACCCTCTGGTGTCCTCCCAGCAACAAGACATCAGTGTGCCCTGCTACCGCTGCATCCTGTCCTGTCCTGTCCTGTCCTGTCCTGTCCTGTCCTGTCCTGTCCTGTCCTGTCCTCTCCTCTCCTCTCCTCTCCTCTCCTCTCCTCTCCTCTCCTCTCCTCTCCTCTCCTCTCCTCTCCTCTCCTCTCCTCTCCTCTCCTCTCCTCTCCTCTCCTCTCCTCTTCTCTCTTTTTTTTTTAGAACAATGGCGATCAAATATGTATTGAGGGGAGGTTACCTTTCATTTTTGCCAGGTCTGCAGGAGGAAGTCATTTCCCCAGTAGGGAGGTGAGGGGTCTTCAGAAATGTCTATCCTGGGGAAAGTGTGTGTGTGTGTGTGTGTGTGTGTGTGTGTGTGTGTGTGTGTGTGTGTGTGTGTTTAGGGACAGCATCACTGGGAGTCTGCTATTGTTCTACACCAACACCAACTGCTGTTTCCTACACTATAAATCTAGCGTGCGTGAGGCTAAGGCCCGAGCTTCTTGCTCTTCACACACACACACACACACACACACACACACACACACACACACACACACACACACACACACACACACACCTGCCCCCCATTGTCTCTGAAAGGAAGCCAGCGAGTGGAGGAGGTCATCGCTCGTCTTCAGTCGTAGCCCAGCGAGAGGAGGCCAGGGGTGGACCGGAGAGAAAACAGGAGACGGGAGGAGGAAGATTACAGTAAATCTAACACCTTGGTAGCAGCCCTTAACCCTCCACATAGCGGACTGTGGTCTTGATACATCTGTAGGTCAACTGGACAAGATGACGGCTTCGTGCTGCTGGAGTTTTTAGCCGAATTACCTTGGCGGTTTGGAAGCCAAGAACGACGTGTCAGGCCGTGCTAGACTTCACTGTCTTACAGACACACACACGCACACACACACACAACACAACACAACTCCTGCCACTTCACCCGAGCCAGGTTGTGTGATAGATGGATGGATAGTATGATTGTTTTATAATGATAGCTGCCGTACGGAAAGACTTGTCTCTCATTAGTTGATTAAAGCCACCACATCAGTTCCTGAAGTGTGTGTGTGTGTGTGTGTGTGTGTGTGTGTGTGTGTGTGTGTGTGTGTGTGTGTGTGTGTGTGTGTGTGTGTGTGTGTGTGTGTGTGGGTGTGTGTGTGTGCGTGCGCACGTGCGTGTGTGTTTGGGCACATGCCTCAGGATGTTTATTGTACTAGGAGCTGACGGCTAGCTTGCCTGATATTTACTATTTACACACGTGTAACTAGAAAGACCTGCAGTACAGTAGCTGTTTGTTGAATCTGTCTGCTGGGAAATATAATGGCTACTTATATTGATTGATAGTACTCGCTCACTTACTCACACACATAATGACACATAGCACACACATCTCAGTGAGCCCTTGTACCACATAGTCCCTGCCACCCCCTTGTATCACATAGTCCCTGTGTGTGTGGGGGGGGGGGGGGGGGCACACACACACACACAAACACACACACACACATCTCCTATAACAGTGCAACTACAAATTACTGAAATCATATCATTGATTGGACGTAGCGGTGTGAGGTGTTTCCAACACACACACACACACACACACACACACACACACACACACACACACACACACACACACACACACACACACACACACACACACACACACACACATACACACACATACCAATCCCTCCTCTATTTCTGTTCTCCTTCTATCCCTATCCTTTCCTTTGACATTTACATGCGAACACACACACAGCAACTCCCTGTCTCGAAATCCTTGAAACAACACCATTACAACTTCGTCACGTCAAGTCCTTTCAGCTCACCAGCCTCCGTCGGTGGGGGTGACCAGACTTGCAGCTGTCAAAATTTCACCAAAAGACGGGTAAAAAAGAACGTTGGTTTCTATGAAAAGTCTCAAAAGCACGAAAAGGAGAGGAAGGGTGAATTCCGGGGAGGTAGAAAGTTTGAAATTTATGACATTCCTTGTCCGGCTAAGACAACAATCCCGGGCTGCGAGGTGTGAACAGGCACGGCAGCGCCCGTCGCGCTACCTGGACCTGAAAAGGAGGACCTGACTGCTCTGCGGTAACCGTGGTAACCTTCGGACTCCGCCCACTGACTCACCTTAACACACACCTGCCTCTTGTGGCACCGAGTGTGAAATGTGTGTATGAGTGTGTGCGTGTGTGTTTGAGTGAGAGCTAGACGCTGCATGACTCTGTGGGTGGCAGCGGAGAGGGATCACTTCATCTGGCAGCAGCTATTTGAAAAAATCCAAAACAACAGCTGTAAGGTAGTAGAAATGAGAGGCTGAGGGGCAGGGCGGGGGGGGGGGGGGTCCTCAAGGGGGGGTTATAGAAGGATGAAATTAATTCCGTATGTGTACGCCTGAGGGGGCATATCACCTAACACCCCAACTGGAAATGTAGAAAAGGAAAAACTTGACAAAAACTGACAAAGTCCAATTGATGTGTGATGTTAGCTCTGAAGAGAAAGATTTAGAGAGTTAGAGAATTGAGTTTCTCAGCCAGCGTTGGACCCTTGCATGGCTGCCAATGAGATGTGTCATAGCTCTGGGCCAAGAACCACACAACATGAATCCGAAGAAGGAGGATAATTTGTGTCTGTTTGTGCACATGCATTTGTATGTATGTGTATAGTTTTGGGAATCTTTATTTGTGTGCACGTAACAACACTGTAGGCGTCTGTTTGCGTGTGTGTGTCTCTCGAGGTGAGGGCTGGGTTAGGGCCCCCATTAACATCCACTGGGGACTGTATCAGCACTGCAGGACAGGTGAGAATGATTACCCTGCACACTCACTCACGCACACACACACACACACACAAACACACACACACACACACACACACACACACACACACACACACACACACACACACTCTCTCGCACACACAGACCCGGCGTGGACATCCTCATTACACATCTGGTTGGGTTTTAGGGAGGGAAGCTGCAGTAGGGTGGTCCTGACTCTCTTAACAGGGCCGCCTGTTGACGCACCAGACCCCAGTGGGTCCATCCCAGCGCAGGGGCAACCAATTAGCCCCGCCTCACAACCGGGTCGAGCTGAAGCACAGGCTTGGCATGGGGCCTTGTCGGCAGGTTAGGAAACGTTGCGGCGTTGGTTGAACCCCTAAAAGGATACCACAGTCCGACCCTCACCAGCCGTATCTCCAAATAAGGACATCAATTCAATCTACCTTGTATGCAAATGACCATGTCATTTTAATTATACAACATTCAAATGCAGCATTATGTACGTGATACGTTGTCCTTCCCTTACTTTCCTGGTCTACTGCTTCCAGGCGGCTACGATTAAACAAACAGAAATCGACTGGTGGTTTTGGCTCTCCTGTGATCTCAATCCATTCCCCCATTCCCAGACCGTGGTCTGTGGTTGGGTTCTGTTTGGCACGGAGAGTCCAATGTGAACTTAGGTCACTTTCTGTTCTAGGACTTGGCTGTAAAGGGACACCTGTTCTTATGAGCGTGGAATTAACAAAAACGTTCCCCTAAAGTTGCTTCAGAGGTCTGGCTTTACTAATCTCAGTTCTCGATTTCCTCTCTCCATCTCTTTCGAGACGCACAAAAAAATATAAATGTTCCTTCATGTATTGATGAGGAAGTCAGCTGAGTTATCTGAGGCATCAATTAGGCAGGGGGAGCCCTTATATGGTCGTGAATGCCTTTTTGAAGCAGGAGAAATTGTTGGAAATGTAATCAACCCTGACAGAATTAAACACATGAAAGTGAATGACTGGGTAGCTGGAGGGTTGGGGTTGTTTGCCAGACTCTCAAGCCTAGCCAACATTACTCAGGCCTTCCATTTTAACTCTGTGCCCTGAACAATGACCTACAGCACATTGCAGAACTGGATCACTGGCCTAGATATTGAGAATGGAGGCTAACAAGTTGTTGTTATATTGTCGCCGAACCTAATTTTTATAGACAAAGGCGCTCTGAATTGTGTGCGCGCATGTGTCTAGATGTGCATGTGGCCATGCCTTATGTGTGTGTGGGAGTGCAAACGAGTGTGTGTGTCTATGTGTGTTCACTCATGTCTGCATCTTAGCGCTATAAGTAACAACAGATGCGCTGCTGACCTCAGAGGCTTCCTGGAAACACAAATTTGTCAAAATGAAACAGGAAAAAGAGAGAGAAGCAGTTTAGGTTAATGTAACATAGATCTGGGAGGGAAACCGAGAGCAACGGTTTAGGGGGGCCAGACGTCCTCTCCTAGCCAGCCAGAATACTCTGGGTTGGGGAAGAGATCTGGGTAGTATGGCTTAAGAACTTGACATGGAGCTGCAGAACACATTTCCGCAGTGGGGGAGAAAAGTGGTCTGTCTAACAACAAAATGTTGACAAGAGTCTTAGTGAGGTAGGGAACGATATTTACGTAAGTTTCCCTGACCATGCCTGTTACAATGGGGCAAATGGGGCTAAGGAAACTGTACTGGTTGTTGTCCTAAATATACCATATTGTCAAGTGCCAAATATTCTTTCTTTTTAGTGTTTATCGGGTATAAAGGTCAAATCACTCCAGTCTTGTTATGGCAATTACATTTCTTGGAGAGGTCGAATAGCTGTTTCCTTCATCTTTAATCTTTCAAAGATGTGATGTAGCCACTCAGTCAAAATCTACTGCCTTTCAATTTCCCTGTCATGTATTGAAAAGCTGCAAGAAACAACCCTGGATGGATTCTGTTTGCAGGTGGCATTGATCCAAAAATAGTTTTTTTTTAGTATTAGCTAGCGATAACGCCAGTGTTTGATGTGGAGCACAAAATTATTTAATGCTGTAATGCCTGGTGTGCCCCGCACCTAGCCGTCATCTCTAGCCCCGATTCCGGAAGCAATCACGCATATCTCAAGCGTTCTGGAACAGGCTGACCGCATGATATCACCTCTTAAAGGAAGGAGGAAACGTGGGGCAGTTACGCTCACATGCGATCAATTATTTCACAAAAAAAGTTGTTGCAGGGAAATTTCAGCCATTAGCCCTTTAACGTTGGGATCATACCGGGGGTAATAGTGGCTAAATACAGAGTAAACACATTTGGCTAATAGGTCACCAGGACCTGCGAAACTGAGCTGTTGGCAAGTGTCACTTCAGTGACACATGCACACATACTCCAACACACAGAAACTATCACGCTGACACATTTAAATTACCCACCTTCCCCCACAAACACACACAGTAACACCAGAGGCATGGAGCTAGGGACTATGCCTTAATTAGCAGAGGCCAAAGGCTGTACCCCTAATTTCGTGACCCATTGACCCTGCCATGAGAGTGATAAACCATAACCCTATAACTGGCGACACACGGCAGCTCATTCTAACACAGAATACTATTGACAGACACACACCATTGAAGTAAGTACCAATTGACTGTGTATCATCCATTAGGCCTCGTCCAATGAAAACTCGAATTAAAATTTTGATTAAAATCCGTCAGTGCTTGATTGAGAGCAAAAATGTCTGCAGTTGTACACTCTGAGATCTTTGCTGAAATAAAGCCATCTCTTTAAGCACAGTTTCATATTATGTGTTTCACTTGGTCATTGTTGTGAAGTATTATAAAAAGAACGAACAAAAGACGTAGGTTACCGCTAGACATGCTCCACATAAAACATACCATCAATGGGTACAATATATTTTATTCAGTGATGTTATTAATTATGTGAAATATTAAGCATAATTCAAATGTCCTACCCTGTGTCTCAATTTTTGCATCCATTAACTGTTAGCTCTTTAATTCTATAGTATGTGTATACTACTATCTCCTAATCATGCAGACTGGAGATAGAAGTGGTATCCATAACCTTTCCACAAATTACATTTGCTTGTATAAGGAGAAGGAAATAAGAGAATGTTTTATGCAAGTATCTGGTTTGTCTCGAGGGTTCAATTACAAACTGACACAATGTTCATAATAGAAAACCGTCTGTCTGTCTGTCTGTCTGTCTGTCTGTCTGTCTGTCTGTCTGTCTGTCTGTCTGTCTGTCTGTCTGTCTGTCTGTCTGTCTGTCTGTCTGTCTGTGTCTGTGTCTGTCTGTCTGTCTGTCTGTCTGTCTGTCTGTCTGTCTGTCTGTGTCTGTGTCTGTCTGTCTGTCTGTCTGTCTGTCTGTCTGTCCGTCTGTCTGTCTGTCTCTCTCTCTCGCTCTCTTTCTATCTCTCTCCCCCTCTCTGTTTATTCTTATGACAGTACTGGCGGCTCTGGGGCCCCAAGGAACCTCGTTCTCATGAACACATCATCTCTCCACAGAGCTGATATCAAAATAGTTTAAAAAGGGAATTGTCTGATATTTCCCAGCCAGCAGAGCAGAGCTGAGTTGAGATAGGCTATGCCAAATGTCTCTCGATTCTCTGCCAGGAGAAGGTAAACAAACTAAGCTTCGCAGAGGGAGCAGAGTCATGGAGTACTGAAAGACAACCTGTTCTTGGATTGAGCTGGGTGTACCAGAACTTTCTTTTGCTGAAATAAGTTATAAGTTATTTTCCCCCACACATGTACAACTAACTATATGAGGTATCCCTACAGTATGGAACACCTGCTGAATTCCATTTGTTTCAAGCGTACCCTCAAACTAGACTTTATGATGCCACCTATGAGGGAGACTGAAGAAGACCAAAAGGAAAATACATGTCATTCTTAATTAGTAATAATGCGATTATGTGCTTTTAATCAAATGTTTAAGTACTTAAACCAACAGCTACCCAGACTGTGTAAAACTATTTCTATGCACAAATCTATTTTATTAAAATGAATAATATATATATATATATATATATATATATATAATTATTCTCAGCAAAGTAGAAGTTTTAAACAATCAATCACTCCTGTCAGCCATTCAGAAGTGCACTAACAAAATGAATTAAATACTCAAATAGTGGTGTAGTAGGCTTCTGACCAGTGTGTTGCATGTGGAGAGGGATTTTTGTGGTTCTTTGTTGTGGATATTGATATAAAAGTAGGGCAATATAAATTTATGATATTCAGACACAACCATAATTTAGGGGGAACACTAAATTCAAACTCAATTTACAGTTTATCAAGTTAGCAGGTCTTAAGTCATTTATTAAACAATACAGATTTACAATTTACCTAAGGTTTAAAATGTGTGCTTTATAGTGAAAAATAAAGAAAGATTTTTACACCTTTGAATATTTTTTTTTACACTAGAATAAGGATTATATATTTTATCCAAAATGTTCAAATATAAATTGTCTTTCCTTTTGTATGTATGCATGTATTTGTGTATGTGTGCACTCTATCTGTGTATGTATGTATTTGCCTGGGTGCGTTTGGTTGTAGGGTTTGCCCGAATAAGCCTTGGAACTTTCCACTGTTTCTTTTCCTCATATTTATTTTTTTGTCTGTGTTGTTTTCTCAGTATTGCAATGCATCACTTGACATTACCCAAGCAAGTTTGAGCTGCAGTGCATCAGCTGAAAGCAATTTAGTCCAGAGCGCAGCTGCCAGGCGGATAAGACTTTCCTTCTTTCGTTTACTTTGAAATGCTCCTTTTTTTTTCAACATCCAAAATACACAAGGCAGCCAAATTGCTGACATGTGTGAGAGGGGCAGTGAAACTCTGCATTCTTTCATGCCCCACTATGCAAAACCGCACATTGTTTATTTAAAGAACACTGAACACTTTAGCACTATTAAGAAACATGTCATATAGTAAACTAAAGGTTTCCTCCCAGGAAAAATCCCCATCCGTTTATTTTTCTTTGCAAAAAGTTATTCTAGTTTTGACTCAAAAACTGCCTGCCACATTCACAATTAAACAACAGTGTTGTAATTGGGTTGTGTAGCTGCGCATAGCTAACAGGCAAGACAAACGTGGAAGTGGTGGGATTATTTGTGTGTTGAGATGTGGACTGGTGGACTGGACTGTCTCTCTTCTCCCCATCTCCCACGCAAACACAACAACTGAAAACAGCCTGACAGAGGCAGCTCCATGAGAGAGGATGATGCTTGATAAAATGCCCCAATGCCACTGGACCATATACATTGTGAATTTTAATAAGGGTGGCACACTTAATACTCTTATCTTGTTTCCTGAAATGAGGTTCAGCTTTCTGCATCAATGGGCAAAATAATAAAAAAAATATGAAATAATTGAATCATAATCTCTATAAAACGATCATGTTCTCTCACATTGCAAGTGAAAGCCACCATATAGGAAAGCCCTGCAGCCTTTCATTAATCTCTCAAATATGTTGGTGACTGAAGCAGGTCATTTGCATCCATGAGCAGATTAGAGTGACTAGATGCATCTAAACAAAAGCGGTAGAACCGTGACAGGCCGCAAATCTGTGTTTGCCAACAGAGCCATTTGTTTACATGTCAAGGGTAATAACACGGAGTGAGAGCTGGCAGATGACGTTGAGGACCCTCCTCATGAAGATACCATAACATGAGAGAGAGAGAGAGAGAGAGAGAGAGAGAGAGAGAGAGAGAGAGAGAGAGAGAGAGAGAGAGAGAAGAAGAAGAAAGAGAAGAAAAAGACGGAAGAGACGGAAGAGAGGGAAGAGAGGGAAGATGAGAGAGAAGGGGGGGGAGAGAGGAAGCCAGCGTTGCAAACTAGTTGAGATTTGTTAACCAAGGGATGGCAGCCAGGGTAAAGGGAGAGTGCGGGACGTGTGTGTGTGTGTGTGTGTGTGTGTGTGTGTGTGTGTGTGTGTGTGTGTGTGTGTGTGTGTGTGTGTGTGTGTGTGTGTGTCGGGGCGGTCGGGTGGCTGGAGAGCCCATATGACTGATGGCCCACCGGGGCCTCAGGAAGGCCAGACACTGAGGAAGGACTAACCCACCTTGACATGCGTAGGAAACCCTAGCCCCGCTGAGCCAGCCGTCACACAGGAACCACCCAGAGTAGGCCCGCCACGCCACAGCGCTACGCCTCCCTTTCAACTAGATGTGTTTAGATGAGCGCACGGCCCAGGAATGCCACGGTATACCTCCTGGAAAACCGCACGCACAACGGCATTAGAACGACGATCGGCTCCAAACGTATGGGAATGAGGCAACTGCCGGCAGAAACTGTATCGCCAGTGCCAATTGCAATTCTGTCATAGCCTCTGTGCGAGTGTGTACGTGTGTGTGTGTGTGTGTGTGTGTGTGTGTTGTGTGTGTGTGTGTGTGTGTGTGTGTGTGTGTGTGTGTGTGTGTGTGTGTGTGTGTGTGTGTGTGTGTGTGTGCGTGTGTGAATGTGTGTGCATTCTGTGTATGTTTGTGTGGTGAATACTTGGATTCAACAAGCAGTCAATATGAAATAAGCAAAGTTCCTTCATAAGTTCTAGTTGTAGATGGAATTGGTTTTGTGTTAAGCTGCAGATTGAGGAGTAGAAAGAGTTGACAGTTTAAATGAAAGAGGGTTGGTTGAATGTAAGTGTGTATACGTCAGCCTTCAAAAGGTCAGAGAAAACAGAGCGGGGGATTGGAGTTGAACTATGGAATAAAAAAGGAGGGATACAAACAGCAAAGAAAGACATGGAAAGAGAGACGGAGCGAGGATAAACAGAGGATGTAGCAAATTTAAGAGGGGAAAAAAATGAAAAAAATGTCTTGGAACTCTGTCCAGCTTGGGCAGGCCCAAGATGGCTGAGGAAAGTGGGAAAGAACAATTTGGATTTCTTTCTTCCCATTGAGGGAAAACCATGAATCACAGGCCTGAATTCAACAAACAATGCTACAGAATGACAAGGCCACCTTCCATCTCCACAGCCAGTGGAGGAGAAGACAGAAGGAGGGAGAGAGAAGAAAAGGGATTTGGAGCTGGCACGCAGTCCAGGCAAGCTGCGGTCGAGTTGTAAATAGCCGGAGGGAAAGCTCGATGGATGGAGGGATGGAGCTATCACACAAGGAGTGATGAAGGTCTGGGAACGGGCCAAGCCAAACACTGCCTGACCAGGAGGAAGAGGGGGGAGAAGGACCCCTGCAAACACACACTCACACACACTCGCATACACACAGATCCACACACAGATATACTCACATCGCCGTCATCTGATTTGCATGCTGTCACACACAGTGCACAGCCCCCTTGTTGAGCAAACACACTAACACACACCTGTCTACAAACAAACTGTGTCCACATTCAGTAGACCACAACCGGCTGAGTGGTAAGCCGTAGGACAACATCCTGGGGGAGGAATGGGGAACATTTAGGCCAGTCCTGTCCTCACATACTTAGCAATAGTCAATTTGCAGAGACAGAACAAACACTCCTTTTATAGCAGAGGGAAGACTTTCCTTCATAAAGGGTTTGAAGTAACTTGGGTAGCTCCAACAGTTACTTTGACAGTCACAGTGCATGCCATTTATGCAAAAAAAAACGTTGTCGATGGCAAAAGAGATCAAAACAAATGGCATTAAGCTTACCATGAATCCTTTATTTACAAAGCCTATTCCATTAAGAAAAGAAAATATGCGTTCACTGTTTTGTGAATCGTTAGAATCCACATGAGCAGAAAGCTATCTTGAGGACGTGGTTTGTCTCAATGGTGGACTGTTGGTTGACAGCTCACCTGCTCAATCTTGCCTTGGCTCCCCAAAACCTCACTGGAGCACCTGAAGCTGCAGCATGTTGTCTTAGGCACACCTTTTCACAAACGTTGTGAAAACAAGAGTTGCAACACAAATCCTGTGAAGCGTGGCTGTTGGAACGCAAACATTGTGGTTCTGAACAAGTCTTTTTACCACTTAGGAGATATCATCTTTGAAAGGCGCATGAACTGCCTCGTCATAGAATACACCACAATGGGGAATTAGTAGTATTGACTTGAGATTATTCAAAGATTTCAATTTTTTTGTGTATTTTGTTTTGTGGGATGGGTTAAAAAGGTTTTAAAAACATTTTACAAGTACGTACATTTGTTGTGACTATAATTTGCAATGTAAGTTCAATAAATGAATTACACTTTGTATCGGCATACTGTGTATGTACAGGGCTGCAAATGACAGTTTTAAATATATCAAGTGTCACATTAGATTTGTATAAATGACATCCCATATCCATAATTTCCCGCAATATTCATAAATGTGCACAATGTCATGGAGCTCACTGTCTTTGGGGTACCAGCAACCCTGGACACTGTGTGTTGTCTCTCAGTCTGATTGGCTGTCTCACACATGCATTCTTCATAGAAGGCCCAAATCCACTCAGCCTATTTTGTCTTGTTTCTATGTTGACGTTGGCTGTACTGAATCGGCGAACTGACTCCCTGAATTGTCCAGGCGAACGGTGGTTTGGTGGTTTGTGAGGGGGCTTCATACAAGAGTTCCCTGCTGTCAAACCTATGACAGTAATCCCATTATAACATAAGAGACCTTCCTTTGCTAATCCTACTCACACTAACAAGAGCATGCTCTTTATTCGACAGATGAAGGCACTGACTGGACTGCTTATTCCCTCTGCGAGAGATTAGGAAAGGCACCTCCTTGGCCTCAGAATTGCATGTGTGTGTTCGTGTGGTTGAACCCATGTGCATGATGGAGTGTATATGTCTGAGTGCAGGGTGCATGCATTTGTTTTAGTATTATGTGTCCCTGTTAGTCTCTGTGTGGGGGTGTGTGTTCCTTTGTACAGAGAGAGTACATATTGAAATGTCTGGCCCAGTGATGTTGAGGTCCCAGACTGACAATCCCCATGAGTAGCAGTGTTAATGGTGGCAGTGTGTCTGGCTTATGCCTGTGAGCTCTAACCTGCGTGGCAGTTCAAAGCAGCCAGTGGAGTACAGGGGAGATGACATGAAAGCAGCACTCAAGAGCATGTAAGGTCTGTAGATCAGAGGGCTGGCCTAATGGAATCCATCAACCAATATCCCACATAAACAAATCAAACGCTCCCGCATGTGTTCCCAGTGGCGTTGATAGAATACGCAACTCGATGCTTTTTGGTTTGTTTTTGGTCTCCTGTAACTTGTTTGGGTGTTCTTTAATGTTTTGTGTGTTGGTGACTAATCTTTTTTTTTGTAGGGTCCCAGGAAGAATAGCTGATGTTTTGCATCAGCTCGTGGGGATCCTAATCAAATTAAATCAAAATGTAGCACAATATTTAGAAAATACTTGATAAAACTATGTTGCATAGACCAGAAACTTAAATAAATAGAAACATATTCAGTTGATGGTTGGGAAAAGCTACACTGCATTCCTGTTATATGTTTGGTCAAGTACAATTTTTATGTGTAAAATAACATATAGCATATAAAAATAATACTGTAAGTATATCACAAGTATTCAATTAATGAAGACCGACATGACGTTCTTAAATTTCACTAATAAACAGGCTTTACTAAGTTTACTGTCACACAAAGGGTCTGATGACACGAGCAATAAATCGAAAAATAACCGTCCGAGCAACTTATATTCATATTTGTTTGATTCCGTCAAATGCAAGGCTCCACAGTTGTAATATTGACAGCTGTGGGTTCCAAGCGAGCAGCTTTGTTTGAGTGTTTTAGCGCGGTGCGCTCCCAGGCGGGCTGTAGCTTTGTGAAAGTCCTGTATTGTATTTCTTTCCTGTGCCAGAGCACGTTTCCTGTGACGGAGCCCAGTCAAACGACGATGACCCTCTGCTTCCTGCGAGGTGCTCCGAGCCGGGCCTGCCACGAGCCCTGAGGCCCCGCCGCAAGCCACTGAACAACCTCCACGCCCTTGCCCCCCTCACTCACCCCTCACCTCCCCTCTCTTTCCTTTGCCCTTCTCCTCCGTGCCTACACGCTCATCCTGTCCTCTTCATCCAGTCTGTCCTTGTCTGTTGTCTCTACCTGCCTTCCCTCTTTGACCCCAACCATCTCCTCCTCTACCCCCCCCTTACCCTAGGCCTGATCCCTCCTTTTTCTCCCTTCCTTCTTCCCCAAACATAGCCGTGTGCCTCTCAGCCCCCCTCCCCTCGTCCAGGTCAGGAGCTGAGCTGTCAGGCATTTCCTGCACGAGCCACTGGTCCAGACCACACCTCCTCTAGGGAGAAGACTTGCTCAAAGGGGATTTCTATGCATGTGTATGTGTGGGGCTAATCATTGATGGGCATTAATCTTAAGGTGATGTGTAGCCTTCAATGAAGAAGTATCTCTCTATTACACACACACACACACACACAAATTACCAAGTCAACTCAGTCAGAACATTGCATATATAACAACATACCAGTTCTTACCATTTCAGTAAGAAAAGAATGATGGGTGAAACAATTTAGAAAAACTAAAATAAACACGCAGTGTATTTTCACATAGGAAGACTGCCATCAGAATGCGGGTTTCAGCGTGTTCTTACAGCTCACCCTGTGGTATCCATGCAGTCCCATGCCCTTCTCTTGGCTGAGTTCTAGACCCAGGCCTCTTTACATCATAGAAAAACACCCTTGGGCCACCATGCTGCGTTCAAGTCTGAGAAAACTGTCAAACGTACACTGCTATGGGTCCCAGTAGGAATTATGAACATGGCAGAGGTTAAAGAACCACAAGGAGTGTAACTGGTGGGGAACAAGTCCAACCACAACCTGGCCCATGCAAAAACTCTCCTCTGCTTTTGACAGGCTGAAGTTTACAAGGTCATGGTGTGTGGGGACGCTCATATTTTCCTGGCAACACATACTATTGTGTCTACTGCCCCACGCTAACAGCCATTTATAGGGGCACTTGAAAACCCACAAAAAGGCTCCAATTTCCTAAAGTACGAGACAGAAAAGCTCCTTCCGAATTGCCTTTCGGACCGGTACTTTTAAAGTTGAGATTGTGTGTGTTGGCACAGTGTCTGCTGTTCCACAGGATTCCGTCAGTTCGAACCAGCTCCTTGTCTTCTTCCAGACCAGGTCACCGACAGGAAGTGAGTAGGAAGAAAAGGAGGAAGTGGCTCTGTGGCTGCAGGTATTGACCCTGAACCATGACCCCACGACCCTGAACCTCCCCTCTGGCAATAATATCAAGTTTGACAAAGCACAGGCGCTCTTCTGACTAAGGAGGCAAACCAGTGTTTCAGGTTGCATACATCGCTGCTGTGCTGCATGCTAGAGCAGATTATAATATTTGTACAAACACAGTCATTGTTCCAATGCGATCTACATGAATATTATAAATGCATCACAATAGCAAGTCACTTTTAAATTAAATCTTTGTTTTTATTTCACAACAACAATAACAACAGCGAGTTGCATTTGTTCACTCGTTACATTTACATGGGAATAGAAGAGCGGCATGTCCTAGAGGCTACGCTCACACAGCGATCCTTTCCTCCTCCAGAGACCTGGTGATGGTGGTTGTAGCCGCTGAGCCCAGTGGAGATGGGCCTTGTCCCAAACCAACACCAAAGACTCGGCTACCTGGACACTAGATCTGAGAGGAGTACGGATAGACATAAGCACTATGGCACCTCTGACTGGTCTTTCCTCTCATGTTCTGTTTGTGAGTTTGTTGTTCATAATGTCTGGGGTGCAGGGTCTGGGGAGGTGGTTTGTGACGGGGCCCGCAGGACAACAGGCTGGGGGGGGGACCTCCTTCCCCCTCACCAGTTCCAGAAGAAGAGGCGACTGCCATACTTGGAGGGAGTCAGCTGGCCCTCGATAACAGGGTTCGGCTCGGGTCGCGGCCGCGAGTGATAGGCATTCTCAGGGACGGGACGAGAGGTGGTCACCTTGGTCACCTGGTGGGGGTAAAACAAGGTGTATTTTACTTTTATGGGGAACATAAACCACAGCAAAAGCAAAGAGCTTAGAAAACGACAATCATGTCATCAAATCTTCATCTTCTATATGTGGTACACATTCCCACAGAATTTCCTTTTCTCCAACCTTAGGGTCGTTTTCAGGTGTGAAAACAAGGTACTGACAGAAACTTGGCTTAAAAGGTGGTTAAAAAAAAAACAGTATGAAAAACTAATGTTAGTTAAGCGTACACAGGTGCTAACTAACTACTAACTTCCGGTGTATCCCCTCTTTCCTTTCCTACCTCATTGCTCTACCTTCTTCATTCATCTTGGATCGATGAGTTTACCAGAATGGGTCTCCTCCAGCCCAGCTTGTCGCCCTCCCTCTACCCCTCCTCTATCTTCCACACGTCCCTCTCCTTCATCCCTTTTACGAGTTCCAGTAGAATCTCCATTTCCCTTCTCTCCCTCGTCTCCTCCCTCACCTTGGACAGGTCTCCCAGGTTGGGTCTCTCCCAGCCCAGCTTGTCCAGGACACAGTTGTCAAAGACCTGCTGCTGCTGGCGACACTGACGCAGCTCGGCCAGGTTGGAGTAGTCCAGGCAGGTCCAGTACTCGGTGAACGACTCGGCACAGCTCCCCTTGATCTGCCTGGAGGCACGGGGCACAAAGAGTCCAATTGAGAGCAAGCACGTCTGAATTTGCTAAGAAACTTGAAGTAAGACAGAAATTCGTTTTTTTTCTCTAAATGATTAAAACCAAGATAAGCCACATAATGTAACCACGGTTGACATGATTATGTCTTTAAAAAAAAAATGGAGCCACAACCTTTTAGTTTATAAACCCTAGCATTCCCAATCCCATCACAATTATTGCCTCAATTGCCTGTTCAAAGCAGTCTGTTTACATTTCAAGCCTTTTTCTTGCTGCTGCTACAGAAAGAAGCGGCCTGTGTGTTATTTAAAACACCCCACCAGCCTACTTGCCATGTTGTGGTCTGGTCTGGCCAGGCTCAGTCTGGCCCCTGACAGACCCCAGTCCCTCCAGAGGGAGGCATCAATGTATCCAGGGACCAGGGTGCAAACCATAGTAAACACAGGCATTATGAATTAGAATGAAATGATCCAGGCCTTTCCTTCTCCACTTCCACAAATACACCACACACGAACGGTTGACAGGCAGACAAGCGGCCTATGGTTTGCTTGTTTACACCCCGATATATTTCATGGCTATTGGTCAGTGTGTCTGTCTTTAACGCAAACATACTCAAGCGAGTTTGCACAGCTTAGACGTCAAGAGGCTGGCCAAACAATACCCTGATCTAAACCAGAGTAAAGGCAAGCCACCTGTTTAGTAACCTGTTAGTTTACAGCAAAAACAAAAACAAAAGCACAAAATGCTGGAAAATGAATCAATAGCAATCCCTGGGGAAACCAATGGTAGCAGGCAGTATTTATCCCACCCTGAAGACTCTAGTCTAGCTCATGTCTTTATTAAGAGGGACGGTAGTCGGTCTCAACAGTGTCTCTTCGTTGACATTATGAGACTCTTCAGGCAGCAATAGGATTCTTGTGGTCTGACCAAATAATTGCTTCCACTATAAGGCAAACTTCAGGAATTGAAATGAGGACGGAAATGATTCGCTTGTAAACAGGCCCGAAGGTAACACAAAACAACGATCTCAATGGCTGGATCAAGTGTTGCACATGTTGATGGAGGCATGCATACAAAGGTGTTTGCAGTTGTTTAAAACAATCATTATTAAGCAAACTTTGCAGTCGGGGAATTATCCTGTTGTAATATTCATCTGTTTAGGCCTCCCTCCACCCCTTAAATGGACATACTGGGGACTGTAAACACAGTGGATAACCAGAAAGTGGTCAATTATTTAAACTGTATAAAACTAACTAACAAATGATGCATCTAGAGTTATTACAACTGGCCATAAGTCTCGAAACAAAAGAATACCCTACCTGAAAAAGTTGAGGGCACACTCGTTGACTTTCTTTCCCTCGTTCAGACAATTCCTGGGGTCCTTCTCCTCCCAGCGGCAGAGCATGAACTCTTTGTTAGGTTTATCGCACTGGGCACCATAGTGATGGGCAGCAGCTTTTAACACTGCTGACGACACATTGACCTGGGATTGGGAAAAACTAAATATGTTCATAACCATGTTCATATATGGGACTCACAGAGTTCATGCTCTGTGACTTTTTCATCGCCATATTAAGCACTTATCGTGTAATAAATCACTGATGCTAAACAAACTGTCAACAAACGGATCAATTTTTAAATGATCTGGGGAAGAATTGTTACGTATTTGGAAGAAAAGTCAAATGTGGTTACAAATTATTGTTCAGGATTTATTTTTCCTATGATGAAATCAATTAAATGCACGATATTCACAAATGACAGCACACCATGCCTGACCTTAAATTTCCCCAACTAACATGCAGTGTTTATATTTAGTTTGGAAACATTTTCTTATCAAGAACGACTTTAACAGATTCAGTGACATAATAAATTAGCATAATACATTAACAACGGACTTTATACAGGGACCACTAAAAGAGTGTGACAGTAAAGAGTATAATGAGGACATTTCCAGAGGTGAACTGTCTACCCTTCAATACTAGTGCGTACAGTCTGTCTGTCTGTCTGTCTGTCTGTCTGTCTGTCTGTCTGTCTGTCTGTCTGTCTGTCTGTCTGTCTGTTTTCTGGCACTTAGCCATTGTGATAACTTTGGGTCTGTCTTTGTTAACAATATAACGGTATTTGCATAAGGTTAGCTATAAACACAAGTTTAGCACCTTAGCTGTCTAGCCCCCCTGACTTCACTGGCATAGCTGGTCTAGATGGATAGCTAACAAAACAGTGCCGGGCTGACGGCTAGTTTCGTTGTGTGTGAATAGCTGAAGCTAAGCTAGCTAGCTAAGTACAAATCTAGCTCGAATTGCTAAGCAGTTTCTCGAGCAGATATAGTCACTTCTCACCTCATCCACACTCAGCTCCTGCAATGAGGGAACCTCCACAGAACCGGGCATTGCTCGGTTTCTGTAGATTCAATAAATACCAAATTATTGGAATATAAAAGTCTTAAAACACATTCAAGGTCCTCTTCTAGCTCCAGAACGAGACAACACAAGGAAGGTCAGTTTACTGCGCATGTGCAAAGCTTTCAGGCGCAATCCACTGACGCCCTTTATTAGGCGACACAAAACTCGGCCACTTCTTATTTATGGTTCTAAATCGTTTGAAAAATAAACTATATTCTTTTGGATAGCAAATATGATTATTGTTATTTTTCAATATAGATTTCTTACGTTATATTTTCTGTATCATTGCTTTCAATATGGCAAAAATAGCAGTGGGGCGGATACTAACGAAAAGATACGTGTTTCCATGGCAACGTTACCAACACATTTGATGTCTGCTTTTAGTTTTATCTTAAATTTTGCCAAACAAGTTTCACATTGTTGATATGGAGTTTACAGGGAGCAGTTATAGTGGAGATTTCACAAATGGCAGGTAAACTACTGTATATGGTCTGGTCGCCTTATTGTGTGGGCTAAATAACTGGTTAGCTTGGCCTATAACATAATAAGCAAAATATGGATTAAAGGTTAGGTTTTCTGCTCCATAAGAGAACGATGCCATTCGATGATAATTATATTTAAATATGCTAACAATAATTTATTCAAAGCTAAAACGATTTTTTTTTTTTACAGAATGGAAGGATCGGGAAAATTCACGTTCCACTCACAAACCAGATATGAGGGTGAAATGAAGGATGGAATGTTCCATGGAAATGGTGTACTGTACTTCACAAATGGAAGCAAGTATGAAGGAACCTGGGACAAAGGTATTTCTAAAGAGGTGGGCATCATAGCATACTATGCAAAATACACATAGCATATTGTTGTTTTTGTTTTTATTCTGAGATCAATAAAACTATGCTATTGTGAAAATGTGTTTGGGTTTGTGTGTGTTTGTTTGAGAAAGAGAGAGTGATAAAGAACAAGAGAGAGAAATAGTGAAATAGAGAATGAGATAGAGACATGACAAAGAGACTCATGTGTCCGTGTGTTTCATGTGATGGTTATGGTCATATACATCTGGTCCCCTTTAGCAATCAATTTGAGTTATGTCACAGTTATTATGTTACTCCAGCAAACCTTTTCCTACAGTACATGTACCATGCACGCGTTCTGTGCCACACAGGAAAAACATCCGTGTTCTGACACACTCTTATAGTCTGCAGCTTTTTTTACACCAGTGATGATAGTTATCAGTCCAATTACAATCACCATTACAACTGTGGTCCATTAGATATGATACAGCTATACTGTACTAGAACCAAATAGATCTGTAGCCAAGAGGAGTCTGTCTACCTCCCTGCCCACAACATCTGTTTTGGGAAAAAGCTCAATAGACTGAGACAATTATATTTTCTCAAAGCTTGGTATAATGCCCCTGTTCATCGTCATGGCTAGTTCTGAATTTTTCTGATGGAGATGGTTAAAAGAAATTACAAATTTGAATGTCAATGGCAATATGCAACAGCAAGTATCAAAGAAAAACAGGCTTGAAAAGTAGTGCCATTGTCATTTGTATCTGATTTAGGCTTTACACAATTTGAGTAAATCTTGCTTCTCCAAACAGGGGAAGTATACCTTCTCTGATGGTCTGGAGTATCAGGAGAAAGACTGGGATTTCTGTGATGGGTACGACAGACGGTTCTACACTGAAAGGTGCAAGGGACTTAAACCTGCAGGTTAACAAAGTTTTCTTTCTCCAAGCCAAATCAAAGTGGCCCCTCACAGCCCATATTATATATTTCATCCCGTATTTGTCCAGGAACAAATGACTGCTAAATACAGGGGATTGCTATAGTCAAGTTCATTTTAGAATTAGTTATTTTTTGTTGGAGTTGTTTTGCTTTCATAAAACCTTTAATACATTGGAGTATTACAGTTAATTATAACTATTTTCATGAGTTTACCAACAATAGTGTAGTCTACTTAATTAGAATAAAAGAAATAAATGCATATTGAAGAAGATTTTTCAACAAAAAATCTTGATAAAATGACAAGCAATTAAACAAAAAAGGACTGCTGTGTAATATGGGGGCAGTCCTGATAATTAAACCTTAAAGTTAGACCTATGAGCTATGAAGGAAATGTAGCACTACACAGTAGTCATGGTTACAAATAGGCTGTTAAAGTTAGTAGGTCAATCTAGCATTGTTGGAGTAGGTTGTATAATAAGGACATGTAGGTATATTTTTTACCAAACATGAAAACTCAGTGTTGCACTACAGTCAATTGCATTCTGTCTTTGCTTCTTAACAGGGCATCTGGTAGTAGACTAAATTAATCCCACAATATAAAGGGATGGTTTTAATAAAACCAACAACCAATCATAATCGTTTTGTGTGTAAACATGCAAGCCAATGGACTTATGGGTCGCCTGTTTATCAACATGTGACTATCAATCCCGGAACCTCAACCTTTCCCCAAATCAAGTTCACTTCTTCGTCAAAACACTGTCAAGATCTGTTTAGCAAGATCCTTGTTGCTAAACCCCCTGTGCCATAGACCAAATCAAGATTTAAAAAAAGGGTGTTGCTCCTCACTGCTGAGGATGGCACAGTTCTCCAGGCAACACAGAGCTTACAGCCTGATCCAGGCACCCTCACCTGTTCACGAAACATTCGTTTTCAAAGTAGATACCACTTGGTTCTATTGGGGTTATTCAGCAATGTAATCAACAACAAATTCAATTACAATATTAAAACATTAATGTTTGATTATGAATAATGTATTAATCATGTGTAAAAACAGGGAATGAGCTCTTTCAGCAAATTGCTTTTATTCTAAGTACAAAGTACTCAAACAATGTCGGGATGCATATTACTGTACTCTGTTCAATGTCTTTTGATCATTTGATCAGTTGACTTTTGATCACGACAACTGTTAAACTGCATGGTCTTTAAGGGGGATACTCTGTGCACTGTATATAATGAACAGTCTTTCATTTTTCCGTCCTATGCAGGAGAGTCCCAGCTGACAGATCTTGATCCTCCGCGTGTCATCCCTGATGGATGTTATGACTGCGGTGATGGTTTCTTCAACCCCAAAACCAGAGTCATAACAGACTACCAGGGAAAGTTCCTCAGGAATGCAGGTGCGACTGCCAGAATGTGGCTTCTTTTTTGTAGGTCTCCCCGTGTCCATGGTTTTACATTTTGTTCAGCATAAAATCCAAGCGACCCTAGGAACAACTGAATACAATACCAAATAGATAAGAAATCTGATGATAATCCTAATTGAAATAGATTTACACCTAAACCTTGTCTCATATCATCAACGTAATGAAAAGCAAACCCAAAAGTGGTTGCAATGCAGCCATGTCGAAATCATTTGATAAGAAAGATCCTGTAGCGTAATGTAAAATGGATTAGACTGATATTCTCTAAGACCATAGATTATTGTTACATCTCATCTCATGGTAGTTTTTGCCAAGCATGCTTCCGCACTGTAGTCATTTCAAGTTTGTTTTCAAAACGGAAAATTCGAAACACATTTTTTCCACCCTTTGGATGCCCATTGTCGGATCTTTGATTTGAAGGGAATGCGGTCTGTCAGCTCTCCAGATAGGAATTCCAACATCCCTGCCAGTTTTTCCTGGTCCCTGCAGCAATAGACAACGATGTGGATTAGAAGGGCTCGGTGATGGATTTAATTGTCTCTCTCTTTAGGGGATGGAAGACAGTAGGTAGATAGAAAAGCATCCCTTAAGTCATGTCTAGCAGACCTGACACATTATATGCCCTCCGGCAAAGATTGAAACTTCATTCTTTGGAAACACTGCATACATACATACATACATACATACGTATAGCTAAATAACAGGGAATATGATATGAGAGAAAGGGATTACTTTCAATTTGTCTTGAATCGTCTGAGCAAACACAGGAGGTGTCATGGTTCTCTTTTCTTTTGACATCTTTGTTTAGGATGAACGCAGAAGGAAGGAGAGGCATATTGCTGGAGGTTAACTTTGTCATGATGAACTAACATGCAACATGTAGATTAAAATACTTTGTATTCATTAATAGTTTGATTTACAGCACAAAGAAAGGTAGATGAGCCAACAGGAATATCCTGAACGGATGCTGGGATTAGCGTGTGACACAAGCAATATGTTTAGATTTTTTCCTGACTGTGGGATGTGCATTATACACACTGATCTGTGAAGTGGAAGGAGATGGGCCTTTAAGGGAGGAGATAAGGAACTGATTACGAGCTTGCTAGTCCCACTCCTAAAGTGAGGAAAGGCTTGGTGTGTGTGCATGCATGTGCGTGTAAATGACTATTTCCCCCAGGATGTCCAATATTGGCCTCTCTTGAAAACATACAGTATAACATAACAGCTGTATTTCAAATGAGTAGGCACTGTGTGTGTGTGTGTGTGTGTGTGTGTGTGTGTGTGTGTGTGTGTGTGTATGTGTGTGCATGTGCGTGTGTCCGCGTGTGCGTGCGTGTGTGTGCGCACACTTTTGCACGTGTCTGTGTGTGTACGCGTGTCTCTTGGAGAGGAACACTCTGCATCCTGTATGGATTTATTTTCATCCCTGAGAGGCGAAGGTACATTTGTCAGAATGGGTGTGAAGACTGAATTTATTGCCAATGGTTTCCCTCCAGGATGAGAGGGAGCAAAGAGGCTGGCGTACGCTTCCAGAACGCAGGGGAAAACCGCTGTCCCAGTGGGGACATTACTAGGGGAAGGGGAGAGGAAGGAGTCCCAATACAGTCGCAGCTGTAAGACAGGAGAACAGACAGGGTGGGGGTGACATGTTTGGAGGCAGGCCCAGGGAGCTGCTGCTGGGCTGGGCAGGAAGGGTCAAGGAAATGCCCAGGCTTTTGGCCAGGACCCTGAGAAGAAGCAGAAAGCAGATGGGAGGAAGCCCTGAAGAAATCCCCCTCCCCTTCCTCCTCCTCCTCCTCCTCCTCCTCCTCCTCCACTGCAACAGCAGCCAGAGTGAGGCAGGTCTTCTGGACTTGAACCAGATCCTCTCAGGTTAAAGTCGAGGAGTGAGGGGTGAGGGGTGAAGGGATCGGCGAGGGGTGCGAGGGCAAGCGAGCAAGAGACAAGGGGTTGTTGGTGGAAATATTAAGGATCACAGTTGACCCTCTTGCCAGTCTGTCCACCCACCTCACCCGTCCGCAATGGCCGCATGCATGGTGGGGTGGGGGGTGCCTCCTACCACCAGGAAGGATTTACTGCAGGATCCTCCTCCCACTCTCTGCCCTTTCGTTTTGAAAAACACAAACGCACACACACTCACACACAGTCCTAGTACTCCAATAAAAATAATTAAAAAAAAACTTCATTTAGAAAGATTAGAACCAATCCATTAATCTGTTAACTGCAGCATCAACTTTATGTACATTTATTATGTTTATTATGTTACTTTTTTTTAAACCCAGCACTGAATTCATTTTCCAATTGATGGATGTTTCAGTTCCTATTTTCTTCTTTTTATCTTGTATTTCTATTGTTATGGAACTTAATAACTTCAATAACCTTAATAACTGTTATTTTTGTGTCCCGGAAGAGTTGTTCAACAATACATCTAGAGTTTTAAAAGACCTGTCTTCCATTATAGTATAAAATATGTACATCAGGGTTCAGCAGTGAGAGAAACAATTCCACTAGACACGTGTTACATTCACATTTCAACATTAGTAATGGCAATTGTCTTTCATTTGTGGTTGTCTGCTTATTTGTAATGTTAAAATTCCCTGAACTTGATAAAGTTTTGTTCCCATTGTATCCTTTGGAAACTGGATCGCAACGGCTGGGAGCATTGCCAGATTGTTTGTTGCACTTTCCTGTCTCTAGAATAATTGTTCCCTTGGAATCTTAAAGATTTTCGGGATTCAAACTATGCAGTCGCCAAGGAAAATAGCCTGTTGTCCAACTGCCATTCTATTGTTCAAGACTATAGGTGTTTGAAACTGATCAAATAAGCGACTGTCATGAGTGGTATTCATGGTCCTTTCTGAAACAAACTCCTGTTCGCAAATATAATAATTTCCACTGAAGTTATTATTTTAGTGTGATTTTGTGGTAAAAGTATGCACTTTTGGTTTAGGCTATGTCTTAGTCTATAAAGACTGTCTCATCACCCAGCCTAGCCCGCTGCTCGTTATGCAAGTGCTGTTTCTACTCTGTTGGAAAAACACTTTTCCATGTGAGTGTATTTTAAGGATTAGCCTACACGTTCTTAACAAGGTACAATTATAACTTCCCGCTCTCTCTCTCTCTCCTCTCTTGTCAAATGTCTCAAGGTAATTTGTGGGCTTTATATATTATACATCTGAGAAACACTTTCCACAAATGTTAGGAAACAATTGGGTATGATAGCCTGTTCTATTGTTATTTTCGTCATCTGCATTAGGTTGTGTTGAGGTGAGGGGTTGGGGGTGACATAATACATAATTGAAGCAAAGTAGGCCAAAAAAAGGAACATAGAGAGGGGAGGTATTTATTTTACGCAACTTAAGAGATGGATAAACCAGATAACGCTATCCTATCAGACCTGTGAAACGCATGTCGAACTTTAGCCCATGCATGTCTGAACGTTATAGTCAACTGGGCCCTCACATACAATAGTATTAAATAATCAATCTTGTGCTCACTTAAACGCTTGGGTAAATGCCATAAAACGTTCCAGTCTCAAGACGGCAAAATTACAGTAAATATTCAGAAAGAAATTCCATTCCTTTGTCCTAAGGCCCACGAGTCCGGAAAAAAGGTAATTGTGGTAGGACCCCGTCGCTATCATAGAGGTAGGCCTATATTAGTTTAGAATTGTGAAGAAATTATTTTCTATAAATGCATGGGAGGGGCGGCCTCTAAGACGAGGAGGGGAACGAAATAACGATCAGAAAGAATAGTGGAAATGTTTCGTATGCAGCTGCCGTAGACTTAAGTCTATGGACCGATTTCAATTGCACATGTAAAGGCTGCTTGTGAGCCAGGTAGAGTGGCGAGAAAGAAAGAGAGAGGGGCGACTTGAAGAGGCTGCTAGGGCTATCGCAGGCAATTACACACAATCAGAAGAGAGCCTGAGACCTGCTCCCAACAATAGGGCCCCGCGCGCAGTGGAACCCGGGGTGAGCCGCTAGCCGCTCAAGTGCGTGCAGCTGCGCGCGCTCCAGAGATTACCTCGTCTGCTCTACAATTAGCAACTCATTTTAGTTTTAACTATGAAAAAAATGTTTATAATCCGCTGTTTTGGCAGTCAAGTCAACCCTTCTTCAAATCGATGTCTTTTTTTGGCGTGTGATTTATTGGTGTCTGAAGTGCGCCTGATAAGTTATTTTCTCCTAATTGTTATCTTGATTTGACAAATTTACCCGAGATGTGAATGGCACTTGAGTGTGTTGGTTTCAAAAGGAAAATGACCTTAGAGAGACCTCCGTACTGTGCATTCAGTTAACATTTTACAATATATGTTCAAGAACGTGCCATGTATGCTATTATAACGCCATATCTGTTTCGAATGATTTGGAATGACGTTGATTTAGCCTATACTATTTTCGTTTTATTCTGATATTTTTATTTATTATTGTTTATGTTTTATTAGTTTGTGGTCATCGGCTGTTATCTAAATGGATGTTAATTGTCTTCTAACAGATGATGATGAGCAGGAGTGGATCGTCCGCACCTGTCGGAAGAGTTGGGACGAAATTGTTGGGCGCTCACCTGACAACTAGAAGATATTTAGTTTGCTCTATATCACTGAAGGCCCACTTTCAAGTAATTTAACATGCACTAAATACAATGAAGTAATGGGTGGTGGCCTAATTGTTTTGTTTTGTTGGGTTATGTTGCAAGATAAGGTATTATCATTAGGCCTATTTGATCTTTCCTATAGGCCTACCTTTGAAATATGTTTTTCTTAATAAATAAAAATTAAACTGTGACTATAGGTCCTCAGTTAGAAAATGAAGTAGAAGTCCTATACATGCCTGGCTGCACAAAATAGCAAGAAAAAAAACATGGTACAAAATATAGACCTATAGTGGCTTTATTTGTTTACTTTAAACGTCTGCATTTGCTCTGCATGGTGCTGAAAATGCCTGCGCTGCTTTACAATGTAATCAAATGGATATTGTTCCTCAATGAACTAAAAGGGAGTAGGCTCAGTAGGTTGTCCGTGCGGGGGGATTTCTAGGACATGCAAATGAAATTACAGGGGGAAAATTGCCCCATCTAAGTGTAAAACTCTTCCATCAGTAAATGTGCAGAAATTACGACGAATATGCCCATATTTAGAACATATAAAATAAATCCGCTATAATAACGGAATCTACACTAATCTCTGTTTCTAAATGAGAATTTGGCATAAGAAACCTGTGATTTCCTAGCCTTCTTCTTTGTGTAGGCCTATTACATATTTCAACAAAAACAGTCTCTCCCATGTTGTCCTTTTTTTGCAAGTGACGTGAATATTTGGCGATCCATGATGTCATAGCTATGACTAAGTTGTGTCAAGTGTTCACTCTGGAAGCATTATGCCTTCATGTCTTATACCGTATCTTTGTGTACTTGGTATCAGATTCCAGCGGATAGAGCATCAATCCGATGATGCAGCCTGACATTGACTTCCTATCTGTGATTACTAGGTGGAATCCGTTGAGCGCAGCAGTCAAATACGCACTGAAGGGCCGAGCAGCCCAGTCACAGGAGCTGTGATTGCTTCCTGCTCCGTGTGGAGCACACAACAAAAGTCACTCATATAGACTCAGACTTGCACAAAAGTTCTACTGCCTTCAGAAATACACCTCCATGCACACAGGTCATTAGCAACATTTTTGTTTGATTGAAGCAAAAGCTAACTCATAAAATAATTAGTAAATTAATTAAAGTTGTTCTTGAGATTAACACAAAATGCCACATTTCAAAGGTACATTTTATTGCATTTTTAGTACACAAAACATTTAAGATGCACAGGCAAATAAACTTTTGTTTTCATTTTATGAATTCATTGAAACAGACAATTTGAGAGGGAAAGTGCTTTACAGGCTAAATTGTCTTAATAAATACATGGACACTGAGGTCTTGTCGCCACTTATCACCATAGGATTGTATTCCTCATTCAACGGCCCAGACACATTTAAAGTTTCATACGCTCTACCCAAAGCCTCATGGCTGGCAGCACACATACATTCATAGACACTTTCACTCACACACATTTAGATACATATATACAACTACAGTCCACTGTCTACATTGTACCACTTTGCTGTATTTTTCCCTCTACCAGTGAGACACAGACTGTACAGTCAAAGGACAAACAATAAAAATTAAAAACACTGTAAAGGTTTCAACACAAACCATAGAAATTATAAATTAGTGACAATACACCTTGCTGAAAATACTGCACGGTTTCCATGTAGTGTGTGACTGTCTCTTCGTGTTTACTTAAAGGGGGTTGGGGTGTCCAAAAAAATGTATACATTTTAATACACATCTCAGACCTCCCTCTATTTCTCTCTTCACTAAAATACATAGATTAAAGCTGTATCATATTTTACTGTCCGCAAGTATTTTTTTTACACAGATAAAATGTGACACGCTATGAATCAAACACTTGAAATCATTGGACATTTTAATGTAAAAATGACACTTGAATCATTTCATGATGGCAATTGAAAAGACAATCTATCATCAGAGACGTGTCTGCAGGTTTTTATCCATGTTGGGTGTAGCTACATGCATGTTCCACTTTATTTAGAATTAGAAGCATTTATGTTTGTTGATTCGCAAACTGACATATTATTCCATACTTTTACATTTCGACCAGTTAAGTTTTGTGTTTTCCTTCATGGTTCTGGCAGAGAAAAAAAGGGAGGCCTCTTACCTCCATCTTGTGTGCCCAGCCCTTTTAGAAATCGCACTGTTGGCTGGTCCCTTTAAAAATAATTTCTTCTTAACTTATCCTCAGAAATCTGCCGGCGCAAATACACATAATCCTTTTCCCTAGGTCACTTCTGTTTCCATCTTTTCCTCCCCATCAAGTAACAACAGGGGGTGGATGGACAAGGAAGAGGGGTCCGGTCAATGCAGAAGTCCTAGATGCTGTCAATGACAACGGACTCGGCATCCATGTTGACAGTCAAAACCAGCTGCAGGTGAGATATCCCTGTCCATCAAAGATTGATGGAGATGAGTTCTTCTTATGGTTGTTTTTCTCTTCTCGGAGTGGTCTTGAAGAAAATAAGTGTCAAGAATCAGCGTCTTTATTCCTCGTCCAGTCGCTTTTGACCTAAGGGCAAAGGGACCTAAGGGAGTCGAGAGGCCAGGTCTGAAGGGTTGGGGTGGAGAGGCTGGCTAGCGGCTGAGGGGAAGCTGGGGAAGGCTCATGGCCTGGTGAGGGAGACCCTGGGAGGTCAGCATGGAGAATGGGTGACCTGGGGAGACGGAGGTGGACACAGTTGTTTACTTTTGTTTGAAATATTTGACATTATTAGACTCAACCTTATGTGTTCTCGTTCTATTTAGCACAGTTAAGGCTGAAAGCATAACCCCCAAGTATTTATGGCAACAACTAAGACAACAACTGCAGAAAATATACACTTCATGAAAAACTGTCTAAAAGTTCTCCATAATATGCTGTCGTCTGCCAAGTCAAAAGGTTAAAAATCAGCTGGAGATGAGCCGTAAAGGATGTTGATTGATCTGAGAGGCAAAAGTATACAAACCACTCACTCTCTAGGTATCCATGGAGAGCCACCATGCGTGCCCTCTCAGGACTGCCAAAGGGGGAGTAATGCAGGTCATCTGGCAGAGAGGGAGGCATCCGCGACTGGGGGTGGCCTTGGGGCACTCCACTGTGCTGGGGTGTGTGCTTTTTGTGTCTTGCTCTGCAGTTTTGAAACCAAACCTATGAAAATGCAATGTTACTATGGGTCAAACAGTTATGTTGCTGTTATGTTATTATGCTCAGTGATTTCATGCAAATACATGCACACACATGGTAAGGTTTTGCAAACTAAATAATCGCAGGACAATTATGGTGTGATTTAAATATTCCAACATAATATTTTAGACAATTATGATTCGTGTTGAAGAACAGCAGTGAGTAAGATGAGCATATCGATGACTGCTCGGTAAAACTGAAAGGATGCGGACCTGTATGACTCTCCGGCTCAGCCCAGTCATGTCAGCCAGCTTCTGTAGTGTCTGTGCATCAGGGTTATTGTCCTGGGCAAACTGAGCCTGCATCACCTGGAAAACAGTTAGGGGGATGTGGGATGTTCTTTTAGATCGCTTCAAAAGATTTGTTCTAAAAAAACATTTTACATTTTTGCACATCAAAGCTATAACGGAAATACAGACAGATGTCGAAAATGAGGTAGTCAAATAACATCTGTGTGTGTGTGTGTGTGCGTGTGTGTGTTTACGCCGGTGTGCATTCTGTTTCTAACCTGTAATTGCTCAGCCGTGAAGGAGGTGCGTGCCCTCTTGGCAGGCTTTGGCTGGCTGTCCTGTTCAGAGGGAACGGCCCCTTCTAGGGTGATGCCATTACCTGGGGGAGCAATGAAAAGGGGGAGGAGGATGGGGGGGGGGAGTAATTAGGAACACAATTGTTTCCTATGATAATCGAGATAAGCAAAGACTTATGCGGAGAAAACAGAATACTCTAATGTGAAGAGGAAGCTTTATGAAGAGAGTCCACACTGACCGCTCTCTGCGGCACGTTTCAGGTTCTCCACCATGGTGTCATAGTGGATCCTGCAAAGCACCTTATCCTCCACCAGGCCAAACTCCTCCCCTGTTGATAGCTGGCGCTTACAGGAGTAGCACGCAAAGCACGCCAAATGGTAGGCGTTGCCCCGTGCCCGACGCACCCAATCACTGGCATAGATCTGCCGGCCGCAGCGGGCACATTTGGTACCAAACCTACTGTAAGAGAGAGAGAGAGAGAGAGGAGGGAGAGAGAAAACCTATTTAAGATATCAAGATGATTTTGCTGACATTTTAGTATTTCAACAGTGGCTGTAACGAATCGGAATGAGCCATATCAGAGCACAACCTTGTGTGTGTGAGTGTGTGTGTTTGTCCTCCTAGTAAGAAGACTCCAGGGAAATACAGGAGGAGCCTTGGAAGAGGATATCACCACCAGAACAGGCCGGACTGTGGCTGCAAGCCGAGTTTCAAACACAAACAAACCAACACCTGCAATTTCCGTACTGATGTGTGAAGGCCCAGAAACACACACACACACACACACACACACACACACACACAGGTCTTGAAGCAGGGACGTTGATTCACACACAGGATAGACAAAGGAAGACTGACATGACATCACTCTATACCCTCTGTAACCGATGGTGACCGATAATAACAGTGAGGTCAGACAGCATATATATCCAAACCACCTGATTTCATACTCTTGATGGGGGTAGGGGAGGGTATGTCAGGGAGAGAAACTGCAAAATAAAGACAACTAGGCCAATATTGAAAGTGAGAAGAGAAGAGGGCCTTAACAAAGTCATTCAATACGAAGTTTCACTATTGAAAGTGTTAAATACTTTATTTTATTTAAGTGTTTTGGGTGCGGCTTGGGGTTTACGTCTGACCATATGCCTTCATGAGCTGAATGAAAGAGGAGAATTATTTAATTCTAAACTGGAACAGGGTTCAGTTAAAGTCTTGGCTGTGCAGTGTAGACAGCCTCCATTTTGCCAAAGTAAACCTCATAAACCCCATGGTCAGAGTTTTAGGACATTTAGCCAATTTAGCCTTACACCAATATTACAGACTTCATTTATTTACAAGGTGACCCTTACTCTAAGTATTTTCTCATTGAATATTTAATGTTGTTATAAAAGTCAAGTAAGATCCATGAAATATGTTCTACTAAGTAAACACATGAGGTTTTAATAGTAAACAAAGCCCCATTCTTAACCAAGTTTACACATTTATTTTCAAATAAACTGGACTGGACTGTAGCGTAGCATAAAATGGCCTGGCTGCTATCGATTGCTGTTCTGGTGGAACACAGATGTCTGCTGTCCTTTAAGTCTATACAGAGAAGTGTCTAGTCTGTGGGGTCATGCACGTATCAAACCTCTAGCTTTAGCTTCTCAGAGTTACGCTCAGCCACCAGAGCTCCACGACCACATGAGACCACATTAACCGCATAGCCCATCGAGCAATATCGGCACATCATGTTACCTACGATATGTAATCACTGATATGCAACCATGGAAATGCCTCCTCTATGCTTTCCCTAGGCAACGTACTTACAAAAGGCCAGACCCTTTCAAAAGGTTACCCCAAGGAAAAAACCCATTACACCTTTTACCATAAACTTTATTGTAGGACATGGCTTTTCAATTCGTTTTTGGGAACATTTGTATTTCAGTATCAAACTACAGTAAGAAGAAAATGTTGTGAAGCGTAGCCATAATCTAGTATGACAGCTTGTCAGTTCCATACACGATAGAAAAAACTGAAAAGAATTAAGCGTCTTTTTCCCTTTCTATTTTGTATGTAATTATGTCTCTTTAGCAAAAGCTTTGTGTTGGTTTTGGATTTATGTCAATGCTGGCAGACCATATTGGAGACCATTGGAGGCAAAACTACTTGCCACACAAAACCTTTTCCCCAGCCTCTTCTCTCCTCTCACAGGTTCCTTTGCCAATAATTCACCTGTGGCTGTAAAGAGGGACTTGAAGAGGTGCGCGTTTTGCAGATTAATTTTGATTTGCTCTGGGAATACCCTAATCTCCGCTAGATCTGTCGTGAGTGACTCTTGTTTGATTGTGGGTTTTTTGTTCTAAGGAAGTACTCAGCATGTCTCCAATGTAGAGTGCTGGAAGAGGCTATGCTGTTACCTCCCACAGCTGATACTACATTCAACATAATTATTACACGTAAGCACATTATTGTGCTGCACAAAAGAAACAACATTTCTTTTTGGAAAAACTTTTTGGGGCATGAAAATGCAGTGAGGTATCGGCGGTGTAGTAAAATATGACATTCACTCCTTAATAGCCAATCTCGTTTCAATTCAATTAAAGTTCATTCCCTTTGTGAAGAATTTAACAATTCTTGCGGCGGCATAAAATAATCTAGTGACAGTATGCGCCACATAAGAGGTTCAGTTTATTTTTTTTTTAAATGAATACGCTTCAAATAATTTAATTCAAGCACAATACCTTGAATAAGCACACACACACACACACACACACACACACACACACACACACACACATATATATGTAGATCTCTAACTATCTTTAGGACTGGTTCCACTCTACAAACTGTGTTTGTGTTGTTATTTATTGTTTATCGGGCTGTCTGCCACTTGGCCAGGTTGCCAGTATAAAATAACTCGTTCTCAGTAGCTGACTCACCTGGTTAACCACAGATTATTACTCTGGGTCTGCTTGTCAAGGCCATTTGTTTCTATGTGGGCTATCCCCATTGGCTGATGAGCAGAGCTCCATACACTGCCACATCCTCTCTTTTGGCCCCTTCATACACAGCTACCATCAATTATAATTATGTCTCTCTCTTTATATACACACATTTACATGAGCACACACACACGCACACGCACACACACACAAACATACATCGCCCATATAGGAGCCTGAATTTGAGCTCAAGCACTTCTCAGGTTACCATGTCAGCGTCCCAGGGTGCCCCCTGATTAGCTGTGCTTTGCAACTTCCTGTGTGGCCCACGGCTCACGGACATCAGCAAAGAGAGGACGTTTGCACAGCGTGGAGCGCGGCATGGCGAAGGTGGAGGGGGACCGCAGTGGTGAGGGGGGTTAGTTAAGGGGTTTGGGGCCTGCAATGGGTTTAGGTACAGGATTTGCTCTGTCCTGCTGCTAGCCTCTCCACTTTCCCCCCCCCCCCCCGCCCCCTTTCCAATCACAAACACACTCAGACCCATGCAGAGGAAACCCACTCCCATTCCCGGCTATTACATCCTATTAAAGTAGCTGTCAGTCCAGAGCCAGATGAGAGATGGACACAAACGAGGGAATATTTTGAGAGCTTTTTCATCCAGCGTTGGAGCAAAGATGGCCGCAGTCTGGACCTGACCAGCGCATAAGGAACCAAAACCACCCTTCAGCTCAACTCTGAGGTCTAGAACAAAGTTTATGGTTCCAATGCCATAGATAAGAACGGGTATTATATTACAGACACCAGTATTTCTCCATGTTGCCTCTAATTTTGGTCTAAAGCATGTACAAACTTTGTTAAGGGACAGCTGTGTTTATTATTTAGTCTAATTCTGTAATCAGCCCCTGGAGCCTGTGAAAGTACATATGACAGCCTACGGATTGGGGACTACTGGATTCTACAGGATCAAGCTTGTCCCCTGAGGTCCGTCGTACAGAGCATTCTCAGAACTAAACAACTCCCATATTTGGGCATATGCTTCTGTCTACACCCTAACTGAAGCAATATCACAGCCTCACCGATGACCTCCGTCACTGTCAAGCTTTGAATCACATCAATTCAATCCACAAAATTAATCTAATTGCAGCTCCCACTGCAGGGAATACAACTATTTGTGGTTGCAGGAAGTTAATGGTTGGGTTGGGTTTACACAGCTATGGGTCACCTATGACGTTACAATGGTGTGGCAGGGCACACACGGAAATCTCTATAATTCCAAAAAATGAATAGATGATCGACAGCTGCTGGACATGAGTAAATAAACGGAGTATTAGGATATGTACGTGTGTTTGTGTGTGTGCGTGTGTGTGTGAGTGTGTGTGTGTGCGCACCTACGTGTGTGTCTGGATCATCACAAAGAGTGTGAAGGCAGCTCTGGACGCATTTCAAGAAGTACATTCCCAGAGAAGCCAATGTGGGTAGAGGGAATGGAAGCACATACGTCCTTCCCAGTCAGATGGGAGGGCATGCCTGTGTGTGTGTGTGTGTGTGTGTGGGGGGGGGGGGGGGGGGGGGGGGTCCGCAAATACATTTCTGAGAGGCTTTGACAGAAATCATGTTCAGATCCGAGACACACTGCCCAGGCACTGGGGGCCGTCTAATTGCTGGTCTGAGGGCCTGAAAGCCTGAGGGGTCTGCAGAAAAGAGGGCAGCCTAATTGCTGGTGATTATAAACCTCAGAGCAGTTGCTTGGTATCAGGTTTCGATCAGACAAACCCCACAGTTCACTCACAGCTCCAGGCTCCCGAACCACCTAACCAACTTGCCATCAGTACAGCACTGCCAGTCAGTGTGAACTGCTTCTCACCACTCTTACACAGACACACACACTCACACCCCAAGCAGGCAATAAATAAATAAACACACACACACACACACACACACACACACACACACACGCATAGACACACACTTACACTTCCTTGCAAAGAATATATGTGCATGCGCATAAAGACAGAGATGCCAATTTACAGACAACATAATCTTTCTTTTTCACACATTCCTTATACTAAAATGTTATAAACCCTTAACAGTGACTTATAGGGAGATAGAATAGTATTTGAACAACACGTACATCCAGTGCTGTAAATATGAAACAAAATCTAGGTCAATGTAACTATTTGTCTGTCCAACTCCATGCAGTTAGTTTGATTCAATGTCTGTCTTGATCCTTCTCCTGTTCAGTCTTTCTGTTTGGTCGTAGGGCTCCGGCAGAAAATGTACTTTTTAATTACAATCTCATACAGATTTGTATGCCTTCAACAAAATTACCAAGCTTATAAGAAAATGTTTGTTTTATGAACACGTTATAAAATGCTTGTTAAAATCTTGGGGTCAAATATATTTTTTTATTTGGTCAAAATATTGTAATATATGATACAATTTCTATGAAATAGCAATACCTATATGAGTATGGCAAAAATAATCTATGTCATATTATAAATGTAGTCATGTGAAACTGGCATACAAGCTGATGTTTCCTTCCTCTCTTTTCTGTCAAAAGATCCTATTGAAAAGCCTCACTCAAGTTAATATTTGGTCCTTTGTATTTAATTTGTTTTTACCTGTTTCTATTCTATGTAGAGGCCTCGTTTGTATCTTATGGCCAATGAGTTGTCTGATGTATATCTTCGAAACTGTGATCGTTTTGTTTTGTTTCATTTTCTGCTGTTCTCTGCCTCTTGACCATGCCGTTGTTAAAAGGACGAAATGGTTCTCAATTGACTTGGTTAAATAAAGGTTAAATAAATAAAAGTCTAATGCATGAAGTCAAACTTTGGCAGCAAGCATACTATCGACAAAAACACCCCTGCTTTTCACGCGGATCAACTGCAATCGAGAAAGCATCCTTTCTGGTGCTCTGTTATTGAACACGGAGTACCCTGCAATCAAACACTGAAGACTGCACTGTAGTTGCACCCATGGTAGCCTCCATATTTTGCAGAAGAATTTGTTTCACTTTTGCCAACTCGGTTATTTGGTCCTCTATTGAGTGTTGGTGAGATGTGGGTTCGAACTTAAAGGGCTATAGAACGTTACAGCGAGAAACCTGTTATAAATTACTATACGAATAAAATCGAAAAAGTAATTTATTCAAAAAAAATTGGCGCAGTGATCGTATTTTATGTCATAATGGAATATTTGCAGAGCTCGCTAAGTTAGGCCATATTTAAATGACTTTAAATTAAAGATGTCCATATGCTGTAGCATGTTTTAGCCTAAATGTTATAGGTTTAAAATATCAAATTGAATATTGAATTAAACGCAACTTCCAGCAGAAAATGTCACTACAATTTGTCTCACATATATTTGATCAATTTATTGTTTAAAATGAATAGTACGAAATGCTTTTAGAAATGTGTTCGGTCTAAAAAGCATAACCCGTATAGGGCCTTCAAGAAAAATAGTATGCCTAGCAATAACATTCGAGTTGTATTGATAACGATTCCAAAGTTCAGGCCAACAGTTCTGCCAAAATCTAAACTTTTTCAAAAGTAGCAAATATGTGCACAAGAAAAATATGGACAATATTTTGAAAACAAAGTAAAAAAAAACTTACCCTACCTGAAATAATCCATTTTACAGAAGATTTCCTTGTTTTTGATGTAACAGCTGTTGTGTTGGCGCAATGAAGTTCTACAAACGGAACACTCCAGACACCGCAAATGCCAGATCAGATTGTTCACCTGCAAACCACCATTCATTATTAAAATAAACAATAATGATTAAACCTTGAAAATAATATTATATTGTTTAAATTGATGTATTTAACTCACACTTCTATGATGATTATTGTGCTGTCTAAGACTTAACAGTGATTAACTTATTGAGCTATTAATTACCAACAAGGTTTATGGAAATATTGTTTAAAATACGTTAATTCAACATAAAACTTTTGATATTACATAAATATAAAATGTGTCTATCTTAAAAGAATATATAGGCCTATAATACTGTAATATCATTTTATTGAAGAAAACGTTATTTTTTCTTCATTTATTTATTTATTTATTGCTAACATTCATAATTCAAGATGCACATTGCAAAATCTACCAAATGTAAAATGTACTTTGTTAAGTTGGGCTATTTTACAAACAAGGATCTTTATGCAGTGGACTACTTGTACAAAATGTAATAGATTCTGACAGTGTAAAATAGACTAAGTATTTATTTTTGCCATATAGCCTGTCATATTCCCATGTAACATGGCAAGACCATGCATTTAAAGGCTAACTCTATTGGCCTACTTATGCACAAATAAGTCCATAGACGTTTGACAAAGTATCACTTAAAAAGATAATGTGTCCGGAAAAATTTAAAAAAAGCTAATTGCAAAGGTAATTTTTGTAAACCCTAATTTTGCCAATTGCTTTTATGAACGTATGTGGGCCACCCCTAGCCTCAATTTATGTGCTAACATTACCTAATTATGTCCAATACAGAAGGTGACCTTTATTTCAAGCAAACTTAAAGCCATAGACATGCATGTTCTAACAGGCTAAATAAGAGATTCACCGAGGCTTAAAATACCATTACGGCATTATCGTCCTTATCTCAATTTTCAGAAAGGCCTTACATGTTTTTTATCGAATTCCCTTTCAACAGTAGACTCCAAACAAATCGAGTCAGATAACAAACTAATGATCTTCGCACTTCAGCACTTCCTGAAGAACACACCCAGTTGTGCGCGAGTAGTGATGTTTTGGTTGGAAGCACGCGAGCGCACGCGACGCAAGCCATGGGCGCAAGCCAGTGAAGCTGGAAAACCACTGAAACCAAAAAACCCGGACTGGAGTACAATAGGTGTCTCTAATTTCTAAAATTGACTTAAATTCAGACTAGAAAGTGTGTGATATTCTACAACAAAAATAGGCCTACATGTTAAAATGTATCGTCTGACAGTTGTAAATGTATTGACAAAGTAGGCAAAACATGTTTAACATTTATCATCGGAAAGGTCTTGCCAGCTCTGTGTCCCTTCCAACTAAATATCATAACACAATGTTTAAAAGTTTGTAAAATGTTAATTTAATGCAACAACTTAACAAGCTAATCAAACTAACAAGGTCGGCTATTGGGCCTATATGCCAACGCGCTCAGTCACATTGGACTCACCTTCAGCAGGTATCTGTCAAGGATCTCTAAACCACAGCTCGCGCACACGTTCTTCCCGGTGGATTGCACCGAGCTGGTGGTGGAGGTCGGTGAGCAGATGGACGGGGTTGATGGGGGGCTTGGGGAGGAACGCGTGTCCTCTCTCTCCATAGTAGACCGATGAGATTCTCCGTCTGAATGTGACTGAGGCAGAGATTAATTCATATATTTTTGTCAATGTGAACTATCGATAATATGCGATTATGACCTGAGCTATAACAGTTGTCTCGAACTGGCAAGCCTGCAAAGCATGACACATCCACAATTTTGCGCAAAATGATAGCATTGAAATAAACAGCTTTCCTCAGCATAATAGCAAATGCGTATTTAAAAAAGGTATATACTTTATCGAGGCCACAATCTGGTGTCACTGTAATCCTTTTATAGGCTAAGAAAAATGTCTCACCATTGTTGTTTGTTTGGATATATCCAAGCAGCGCAAGGCACCCGGTGTACCCAGTGGTTCGGTAGAGATCACCTATATGAGACAAGAATCAGTAACGGGAAGTCTTCATCAACTCTCTCGGATCCATCTTAGTGAAATCGTCAGAAAACATTCACGGACTGTGCTATCTATTTAAGGAGCGCCAAACAATAAATATATTTTAACAGTGGCATTTAGGGGCCCTGCAACAAAAGCTCCCGTTTTAATGAAGCTATTTCAATTTGGATTGATTTTTCTCAGCACTTAACCCATGCCTCTTAAAGTAATCGTATATTTTCCTCGCAATCCAGGGTACGAGGGGAGAAAAAACTACCTGCAATTACAAATAGCTTGAAATGCTCCCCATAAGAGGGACCCGGAGTGTCAATTTCAACTGTCAATCAGAAAAAGGCAACGGGCAACCCAAAGAATTGCAAATTTGATTTTTAATGGCGGTAATTAAAATCTAATTCTTCTCAGGCGAATTGGCACGCTCGAGAGGGTGGACTGCAAATCACACTATTCATAACAGAGACGCGCGCCTCTTCACTGCGGCGCATACAGCTGATCTTTGTACACAGCCAGTGATTCTTATGACATCACTTTAGGACAAAACAACACTCACTCAAGGTTGTAGATTAGAAATAGACAATGAAATAATTCCTTTACGGACAGGTCATTTGACAAAAAAAAAAAAGTATACATTGTTCTGCATCCTCTTGAAATATGCCACAAGCGTTGCTACAAATACCCCATATCTGGATCTTACAGTCATTAGTATAGCCTACAGATATTTGAGGTCTATACCTGTTTCGTGGGAATTCCTTCCGATAAAAACTTGTTTCCCTCTGGTAGAGGGCCCGAAATCTCATTTTTCCAATACATGAAACCTCTGGACAATCACAAGTTAGGTTTAAACAGTCTCCTTAATCAGCGCGGCTACTGGACGAGAAATGTGCCTGCAAAAAGATGTCAATAATCCTCGGTACCATGGATCTTCGTGAAATGCACCATACGCTCGCCAATGTCTTTAAAACCCGGAGTCCACTTTCTTTATGCGCGGGCCAATACGATTACCCTGATGGTAACAGTGCGCAATCGAGGAAGGGATCGCCACATTTAGACTAGTAAAATTCTTCCTCGCAGTTTCTTCTTCAGTTTGGGATGGAATTGCTGAGTACAGGAAGTGCATGGAATTGAGAGGTTGGCAGTTTTGCTAAGTCTTCAAACTCACTAAGCTTTATAGGCCAAAGAAAGGAGCGCAAGGAGACGGCATCGAGTTAACCACACTGGACAGAAGTGGAACTTTAGTTGTGTGTCCCTGGCCTGTACACAGATGAAGGGGGAGGGTATATACGCTAGTGTATATGGCTTGCTATTTCATACAAGGGATGGCCTGCAGTTATGAACAAAACGTTCTAAATGTTTATCCCCTCGAGTTTGTCTGTACAAAAGCTTGTGCGGTATAGACTCGTATGAGTTTTAACAGGCCCATAACTACTTTAGGTTTTTGCTAATTGGATTGAGGGGTGTTATATCAAGATGAATGAAATGGCTTTAGTAGTTAGGTAATCACAAACATACAGCAAACAATGCAGAATACGACCGTACTCATATCCTAACTGTTATTTGCTTGATTTGAAAATGTGTGACCGTTAGTCTCATAGGCCTATTTGTATTAGGGTAAATCTAATCTTATCATGCAACAAATATTTAAATTGTTTTTATCCATTTAATAAAAAAAATTGTGCATGGATTAGAAACTGCTCAATGTCTTATAATTAGGCGTTTGCTAATATAAATGAATATTCAATATTTTAGATGACGGTGTGTATTCAAAATGTATCTATTTCCTTAAAACTTTTTATAATCAAATTTGATGTTTATTTTGTTGATGATTCTAACTCGAATTATTGTTTTCTACATTATTTATGGACAAAACAAATATGGAAACATTGATTTTAAAACGGTCCTGCGTGTTTGCCTTTTATTTCTTCTGTCATCACATTTTAAATACAAAAACACAAAAAAACTTGAGATGGAGAAAATCAGAGCCAGCATGAACATGATAATATCATTCAAAAACATTCCTTTTTATAATAACAAACATCAAATCAAATGGAAAACCACATACACTAAAAATGTCATGTCAAATTATTGAAGTTCTTTGTAGATTCTGTGCAAACCTAATTTTATGTCATGATTATGCTATTACTCCAATTACAGAATGTGTTCAGAACATTTTTCAGAACATCTTTTCAGCAAACGGTATATAGTTCACAGCCAATACAATGCATATGCCATGGTACTGTATTAGCTAGGAAAAATATAAGAGTATTGGGTAAAAAAACGATGAGAAACGGGGAAGTTATTTAAAGCAATTAAGACCAGCCACAAAATATGGGGAAACAAATATACGTTTATGAAAAATGAGCATATAAACAAACAATTTTAACAATATCTTTCACACACAATAAAAAGCATCAGTAAGAGTTGGGTTGAAATTGTATAAAAGTTGGATAACATAGGACCCTCTCCTTCAAAGGGAGTGATTTTTTATTCTTTTTTATTCTTCCTAAACAGGATTTACACACAACCAGAAGGCAAGGGCAGTAGAGGACTTGCGTCTGTAAATAGCTTGTGCTGTTCAAACCCTAGGTTACAGAGGTGGACAGGGAGCTTTCTCTCCAACTACAGAAAAACAACATGACAACAAGACCCGCGCGTCGACACAGATTTCATGGCAGCTCCTCCAAGTGTAAGTCCTCGATTCAGCACAGGCAAGCCCTGTCGAGAAAGAGTCCCTCCCACACCAATGATGACACCCCCTGAGTACTTACAGTAGATAGGAGACAACCGGATAGGTCTGAACAATGTAAATACAGCTCCGTCTGTCAATCAAAATTGTTCGGAGATCTTAGCAGTCCATCCTAGGGCTAACTTGTACCGGAACACCATTTCAAATCCTGTCAGATCATATTCTGTGTTTGCTTGACTTTGTCCACAAAACCATTCAAATTCCTCCCAAAAAGTGACCTCTGGGTATCGACTAAAGCCTTTTGGCAGTATTTGAAAGGATTTCAAAATACAATCTGAGCGTGATCAGGTTGTGACAAGTGTGGTGGTGTGGGTGGGCATATGCAGAAAAGGGGGGCGGGGGGGTCATCTCCTGAACCGTCGGAAGGGCCTGCTGTTGTTTTTGGAGTAGGGCTCCCACCGCTTCTTCTCGGGCGGCTTGTTGTGGACGTAGGCAGAGGGGCCCGAGTACTCCTCCTCGGGGTTGTCCTCCATCATCTGGAGCTTGGCCTCGATCGCCCGGATCTTAGCACTCGTACTGAGGGAGCGACATGAAAAGAACGGAATTGGATTCTTGGATTGTCATTAAGATAAAAATTTAAATAAAAACATAATTTCTTTTACAATCTTATCTTTGAATGCTTTTTGGTTTGAACACATATCTTGATAAGAGTTAAAAACTAGCAAAAAGCGATTGAGAGATCGAGTGGTGATAATTATGTACATTAAGGCAAGGGACAGGCAGGAGGAGGTAGAGGGAAAGACGAAACCAGCGTAAAAAAATAGAAAGACAAAAGCTATAGAGAGGCGGCAGCGGGAAAAAGGGAAACTGGGTGTTTATGTTCCACCTTTTCCTCTCCTCTGCCCGCTGTGTGGTGTTGGCGTTGAGGGTGTATTTGAAGTTTACACTAAGTGAAGGTCCTTTTCCTGAAGAGTTCCCCTATGAAGTCTGTCTCACATGTGATTGTCACCGCACCAACACTTGCAGTGAGTGGAGCACAAGAGGCCATTGACAGGTCCAATAGTGGGTCTTTTAGAGTCAAGGCCAGGGGCTTCAAACACGGCCGGGGGGCTGAGACTAGAGTCAATGCGGTTCTATTCCAAACAAGCACCTATTGATCCTCTATGCTTGCTGTTTCTTTGTTTCATAGGCGCGATTATATGTCGAGGTGAACTCCACTTGACTGGACTCAAAACTGCTAGGTATGGACGAGAATGAAGAGGAGGAGAGGGTGGAAGAGGGGTTGGGAAAAATAGGGGTTGGGAAAAAGAGGGGGGAGGCATAATGCAAAAGAAACCGAAAAAAGAGAGAAAATGTTTGGAGAAATCTCCGACCTGAGGTTGGTTGGGACAGGGCCGTCATCTGACGCACTGCAGGAAGGTTCCAGACTAGGGGGCATGTTTTTGTCCTGTCGAAAGCCCTCAAACCTCTGCAAAACAGGTGGATAAAAAAGGCAAGGCAAATGGACAGACAGACACCCAGACAGAGAAAAAGAGAGAGAAAAAAATAGGTTCAGGCAGAAATAGATTGATAGACAAAAACAAGACTCAGAAAGGGGGAGTACACAAACACGGAGTTAGACATTCAGTCACACATACAGTGAAAGAAAGAAAGAAGGAATGCATGGAAGGAGGAAAAGAAAAGGAACGTAACCTGTCAGTAAAGGGTATAAAAGGCAGACATCTTGATACTGAATGAGTCGTTATCGAGAGAATGAACTGCAGCATCGTCCCACATCGCTGCGTCTCAACAGAACTAGTAACCGTTGCTATAGGGTGTTTTGTTTAGCTGGCTCATAGGCCAACTGTCTGGCTGGCTTAGCAGCCATTTTGAGAGTTTAACACATTTATCCCAATAATATACATAAAAATGATATCGATTGATGGTTGTGATTGGTCAAATCCTCAGGACAGTAAAATAGGTGCATTGTGGGTAGACAGCGGGACGGTTACAGCAACAGCCTGCGCGTTCATTGCTCTCAAAACCACCCATCACCCCCTTCAATCTCCAACCTCTGCCCTCCAACACCGTAGCATGCTCTTTCAACCTGGGGAAAAGAAAAGAAGAACGAGAAAATAGCTGTAAATGTTACAGAAACAAATAAGGGGGACCAAATAACGTGAACGATTTTTTCCGCCCTAATCTCTTTAATAAAATAATAAGTATCTATGAACTCTCCCAAACCGCAAGGCCTCAAGAGTGAATACAGGCTATATAACAGATGAATTACATGCATACACATTACACACAGTAGACATGAGTCCACTAATAGGTTTAAACAATGAGCCTGCCACCACCCTGGAGCATTACCCTCCCTCCCTGAAGGCACTACCTGGCAAGACGGCCATATCTTTTTGATGTGAGTTTTTGAATGAAATAGCCTATCATTTGGGCGGGAATCACAGCACTTTTAACAAGAGGTTTAGATAAACCAAACGTAATCTCCTACAGTATGACCTGTTTGGTCTCCTTTAATTTTCTACAATAGAAGAGTAGAGGAGAGGCCAGTGGGTCTAAGGAATAGTACAGTCTCTAGCTGTTTAATCTATATCATAATCCTCTGCATAATGTGGCTCAACGCCTCTTCCCCCTATTATCTAGAAGTACTGAGGGGCCAGAGGGGACATTGGCCTGTACAATAAGAGCCAGAGGTCTAGCTTCGTTTAGACTGCGTGAGTAGGTGAGTGCTTGTTTATGAGTTTGCGGCTGTCTGTAAGAAGGGCAACTCTTGGGCTACGTTTGTTTGTTTAATCTCCCTGGGGGAAAAAAAAAAGTATTTCCAAGTTCGTGGAGGAGTTGAGGATTTCAGAGAACGGGAACAAAGTCTTGTTCACTGTTGTTGTGTCAGACACCGCAGTGTTAACCTTGACCTGGTGCTGTGCTCCTCCACTGTCAGTCTAGGGGAACAGGAGGAATGGGAAGGAAAGAGAGGGAGAGGGGATTCATACGACTGTGGGGAGGAGGATGGGGGAGAGAGCGGCGTGATATGGCCCCATACAGGATATCCTTCCACCATAGACCAGCATGCCACTGGCTACTGTACTGCTACGACTGACCAACTCACTGTGTGTGCGTGTGTGTGTTTGTGTGTCTTTCTATCTCCCAAATCGTCCCAATTACTACGCATTGGCCTATTGTGGGGGGGGGGGGGGGGCACAACATATGTCGCAGTGAAGACCCCTTCTCTCTGGCAGACTCTGGATGGAAAGCAGGGACTGTGCGATACACTCACCTTTACCTGTGCGTGTGCCCAGCGCACCACAAGCTTCTTAGACAGGGCTAGCTTCCCATTGAGACATTGGATGGCCCTCTCAGCTTCCTGCATGTGCACACACACACAAACACACGGTACTTAATCATAATTCTAATCATAAAGCGCATTAAGGATGACAGCGGTGCTATTAATTCATTAGGCCACACAATGGGTTGATGACACAGAGAATAATAGCTTATGATGAATCACATGATGAATAGCATTCTTGCTGAGATGTGTGTGTGTGTGTGTGCGTGTGAGAGAAACAGATAAAGGGAGAGTGAGAGAAATTGTATGCTATTAGGGAAAAGACAGTAAGTGTGTGTGTGTGTGTGCAATCCAATAAACACAAGCATCCTCCTAACTCCACCTCGGGGGCAGCCGTCTGTCCCACACTGACCATTGGACCAGGTTCTTATCATCAAGGCCTCCAGGCCCCCTACATACGCCACACATAGACCGTTTGGATGACACACTGGTCTGAAGGCTAACTCAGGACCATAGGCCCCACTATCGATCCCCTCTTTAAGAGCTGGGGTAGGTGAAGTCCCAGAACGATTAGGACGTTCATAGTGTAGCCAGAGGGTCGCCCTACCTGGAGTTCACGCCACTGAAGCCAACAGACTTTGTGCATTCAAAAACAAGCTGTTGTCAAAGAAGCAATCGATTGTGTTGTTAACGTGGTCGCAAATTTTATACAAGTTTTCTTATATATTTGGCAAAGTTGATGGAAAGGATAAGATAGATAAAATATGTAAGATATCTTTGGTGTGCAAGTTGTATAGGACTAGGTTTGTTTCAGTGTTTGTGTGCGTATGTGTGTGTGTGTGTGTGTTGTTGTTGTGTGTCTGCACCTCTTTGGTGTGGAAGTTGACAAAGCAGTATCCGCGAGGCTGTCCCTCCATGGGTCCTGACTTGTGGAACAGAAAGTCGAACTGTTTCACTTTCCCAAACCTCTCCAGCAGCTTCACCAGGTGGTACCTAGAGAGAGAGAGAGAGAGAGAGAGACAGAGACACACACCGACACACACACACACAATTAATCAAACTGAGATAAAGAAAGATAATCACCTTTATCATGGACATATTTATTGAGTCAATTTCTATGCCAACTCACTAAATCAAAACTACACTGTCAATTAAATAAAGGCCAGCATAGGTTGGTAACAAAGTAGTGTGTGTGTGTGTGTGTGTGTGTGTGTGTGTGTGTGCTCCAGAGAGGGCCTGCAATATAAAGAACGGCACCTAGAAAACGACACCAGCAGAGCCAGATCCTAGTGTTGGGACTGATGAGAATGACAGCTCTCTCTCTCCCTCTCTTTACACCCTTTTAGCAGCGGAGGGGACAGTAAATCTCTTATTGAGACAATGGGGAGGATACAGTAGCAGGACAAAGAGGGAATTAAAGAGAGGAAGCCTCCAACTCCCTCGCGAGTCCCATGTTGGACAAACAACATCCAGCAATGGTGAAATAGGAACATTGTAATGTAAGTATGAGCAATTTCAGTGTGCGTGTTTGTGTGTCCATAAAGCCAACGTGTGTACGTGTGTGTGCGCGTCGGCTCAGTAGCTCCGTGGGAAATGAAGCGTGACCAACCTCCATTCAGGTACTATATGGCCGTGTTATGGCTTTGTGGAAATATCTGGAATCATTGTCACCTCCACATCCACCGGATCCATAAATAATATTAAGTACCTGTCAGTCCTATCAACTCAGGGGCAATGGGTTTAAACCAATGGGGCCGGAAATAAACACCTCGGCTCCTATAGAACGCACCTTTACGTACAACTTACAGTGTGTGTGTGTGTGTGTGCCAATGAGCGGTCAGACTGTAAAATCACACTGATGATAAACTGGAGAGGACAGTATCCATTATACTACGTGCAATAACACAGCCTTGTATTATCCTCACTAGTGGGTCCTGGCTGCTTCAATGTTAATAACTCGCATTCACATTATCAAAGGTCTCACTTCTGGGGCTAAATTCCCACTCTAATTTGATATAAAAAATTAATAAAAACATTGAATTTTGTGTGACTGAGAAGCCCTGTCAGAAAGTGGCCATTAGCTGTCTGGGAATTGACCAACCTTGGTCCAGGTCAACTTAATTTCTTGTATAGGAGCTCCACTGGCCTTGGGGATTGAGCTTGAGAGTTTCATACTGTTGAAAACAAACGGTGAGAACTATTTTTAACCCTGGACAGCTCCGATGTGAGTGGAGGTGAGCCACGGGGTCCCGCAGGTCTTCCCTTCCTATCCCCACCGCCCCAGGTCTCCAGAGTCTCATTCACAGGAGAATTTCCCACCCTCCCTTCCCTCGCTGGAATGGAGTCCCTTCCTGAGTCGTGCTGGGCTAGCGACAGATTGAGAAATTGATAGGACGGGCTGATACTTCAGGAACCCCTTTTTGACGCAGCCACCCGGACCACAATGCACTGCTCCTCCAGGGGGCCGTTAAACCTGGCGGAGGAGGGGCGAGAGCGGAGATATTCTGATCAAACCTGGCCATGAACCGAGCCACCGCTGGCCAGCTGGTAAATTCTCTTCACAGCTGTGGATGCGACACTTGCACCTGCAGTGCCTCCATTTTATCAAGCATGTCTACAACAGGAGAGAGACTATAGAGCAAAGAAACTCGAACTACCTCGAGAAGAAAACCCTGGAGAAAGAACGAGGAGGGGGAACAGAGAATGTGAGAGAGACGGAGAGAGATAAATGAGCGGAACAAAGAGAGGCAGTGAGACAGGCCTGGAAGGAAAAGAGAAGGCAGGACGGACGGTGGACCGGGGGCCTCGAGATTGACTTGACCCAGAGGCCATGTTTTATTGGGCATCTTCTGTGAGCCGGGAGGTCTTCCCGGCCTCCTTCCTACCCAACATGCAGGGCCCGCGGCCGCTGGTGGGGGTGGTCCCGTGCCAACCAGCCCCCCAATGTTTCCCAGCCAGCCTCTCTGTAAACAAGCTGCGGGCCACACATGCTGGAACCATCACCACATCCCTGATGGGGCAACCATGCACACACATTAGCTTACTCACGCACACGCATGCACGCCACGGCCAACACCCAGGACTGAGGCTGAGGCCTAATTGAATTGTTGCTTTCGAGGGGAGTAAGTGACCCCGTGGATGGCCTGTGCCACGCCTCGCAGGAAAGGTTTTGTCTAGGACTGTGGGAAACCTGTCTGGGCACGAGAGAGGAAGGCCAGCAGTCGGGTAGGTGTGTGTGTGTGTGTGTGTGTGTGTGTGTGTGGTAAGGAGATATGTTGTTGAACGGTCTCTGTCGCACGCGTCCCCGTTTCTGTTTCCCTGGTCAACAGTCAGCATGGTAGAAAAACTGCCTGCTCTTACAATGGTATTGGTCTATCAGAAAACAATTAAAATAAGGCTGAAAGCACGCAATGTGGTCAAGGCAGGCAAACAACAACTGTGGAAACGATAGAGATATGAGCTCCGGCCCTTGACTTACATACACGTTTACCACTGAAAAACAGAGTCAAAAGAGAGGGAGAGGAAAAACAGAGAGAGCAGGGGGGTGGGGCTGGAAAGACATCGAGAGAAGCAAGCCATCTGTTTGCAGCTCAGCGAGTTCTCCTGGCTATATGTTCCAGCTCTAGGACGCTGAGCCAAACAGCCTGGGGGAATCTTCCACATCCCTCTACCACGAGGAAATGAGTGATCGATCACTGGCCACAGTATCCTGGGATCAGACCCCCAAATACACACAGACTCACAGAGTCACACACATAAACACGCACAATAGGCTAGCCAAAAGCCAAGGAATTGAATGGACACCAACTCAGTACTGAGCTTAATTCATTCAACGATAAAAGCCATATCTTAAATTTTTTTTTTTTTTACTGTGGGTCAATAATACTTACTCTCTCCCTCTCGTTTTATTTGTCACTATCTTTCTCTCTCACACGTTCTCTGCCCATTCTAACAGCCTTTATTGTGCCTCTCTCTCTCTCTCTCTCTCTCTCTCTCTCTCTCTCTCTCTCTCTCTCTCTCTCTCTCTCTCTCTCTCTCTCTCTCTCTCTCTCTCTCTCTCTCTCTCTCTCTCTCTCTCTCTCTCTCTCTCTCTCTCTCTCTCTCTCTCTCTCTCGTCATCTGCATGCACAGGACTCTGCAGTAAAGGAGCAGCCTTGGCTTGGTACAACAAACACAGGGAGCCTGTGAGCTAATTAATCTTCCCAATCACCAGGGCCATAGGCATTTCAGTTGTTTTCTCTCTTGCAGGTTATTTAAAGAAAAGCAGAGCGAAGCGAGAGGGGAAGGAAACGTCTGTCTAGACACCCACCAGAGCTACACATACATTCTCCAGGAGCCCCATAGGCAGACCAACATGCAAACCGATGTACGCAATCACACATACACACCTTTCTGCGTGCACCTCGTAGAAAACACAAAATGCATATAGATGCGTGCACACAAAGCAGGAGTGAAGTTGAACGCACACATTATTTATTACATTCATACAAGCCTGTCTGCATGCAAATAGTTACATACTACTGCCACCATACGTGATCACACACACGCACACACCTCGTCCAGCACTCTGTCCAGCTTGACAGAGCGAGAGTAAACAGGCCAGGTGAGTGAGGAATGATGGCCGCCTCTCAGCAGAACAGGTCTCCATGCCTCACTGCCTCTCTTTCACACGCCCAGCCACATCTGCTTAGTTTCAGTCTCTCTCTCTCTCTCTCTCTCTCTCTCTCTCTCTCTCTCTCTCTCTCTCTCTCTCTCTCTCTCTCTCTCTCTCTCTCTCTCTCTCTCTCTCTCTCTCTCTCTCTCTCTCTCTCTCTCTCTCTCTCTCTCTCTCTCTCTCTCTCTCTCTCTCTCTCTCTCTCTCTCTCTCTCTCTCTCTCTCTCTCTCTCTCTCTCTCTCTCTCTCTCTCTCTCTCTCTCTCTCTCTCTCTCTCTAAGATAATCAATCATACCAAAACGACCATGCATAGTCTCAGTGTGGCATTGAAAAAAAATCCTGTAATTCATTAATTTGAACAAAGTCTGAGGGTTATTTGAGTGTTTAGGCAACATTTGGCTATTTTGAAAATCAAGTTATTTTTCTGTAGAAAAAGGAACAACTTTTTCTATTTCAGCTGCTACAGGTCTATGTCCTACATCTTAAATTGGTTAAAATTGTCCCTAAGCTGTAATATTGTCTATCACTCGAGAATGTGAGGCCAATTATGTCCATGGACTCGGCCCCATAACGATTCCTGGATAGAAATAGGCTTAAAGGCTTAGGAAGGAGGAGGGACACAGAAGAAGGTTGTCTCTGCACTTTACTCACTCTGTGATTTTAGGGTCGATGTTACCAATCCACAGGCGATTCCCCTCATGTGTCGCGTCTGATATGATGGAGGCATTCTCCACTGTCTCTGCTGCTGACTGCATGAGTCCTTTACAAACAGGACCTGCCATTGCATGTTAAACGGAGAGAGACATGGATAAGCAGGAGAAAGATCGACAGGTATAGACCATAGCACGTTATTATGTTAAATGAATACCTATCATACGTTAAAGCCTTATTATATAGCGTGACAGTTAGCCCCCCGTTTTAAAATATAGCATGGTGATTAACCTTAACTTTACTAGGGAAAGCCTGCTCATCTAATGAATTGTAGCAATTGTTTACCAGTTTACATTTTACAAAAAGTGCGAGACTGTACTTCATATAACGACCGTAAACTGCATGTCCTTTATGAATAACGTTGGTCATCTAACGTTAATTACGCGCAAATTTAGGGCTGGTTAACTAGCTAGTGAGCGGCTCTAGCTAGCTAACGCTTAACCACTGACACTGCTGCGACTAGTTAGCCAACGTCGTTAGCTTGCGTTCTTAAGCTAGCAACACTACCTGCTTGAATGTAGCTACTAGCGTTACCTTGCTTTGTTGACCTGCTTGAAAAATCCTAATCGAACTTTTTAGCTTCAGATTACAATATTAAGATTAATAATAAGTTAATATTTGTCACCAATCCCTTTCTTGCCTTACAGTAACTCGGTCAGTTCGGTTCAATTTATAACCACACGTAGATAGCTTCTTGTGTGTAACCTTATTCTTTCAATCGCTAACAACAAAGGCGCGGGATTATGACATCGTCCACATTTCTGGTGACATAGGGAATAGGCGTGCTGGATTTATGCATCCGGTTCGCTAGTAGACTTTTTGGGCAGGCCAGTGCCTCTGTATTTTAAGACGATGTGTTAGCATTGGCATTAAGCGGGAAACCAAAACGAATACGTCTCATGACACCGCACACCAATATTGTCCAACAATGATGACAACAAGCAGAAGCTCAACTGCACTCTCTCTCAAACGTGTTATTGTCATGCGCCATTAACAAAACTGTACAAGACAGTAAGTGCTTTTTTGCATACAGTGAAACGTTACATTTAATAGTTTGGTATAACGTTGTTTTTACCCGCTGTGACTATGGCAATGTATCTGTCTGTTCGTGTTATTTGTGTTCTCAAATTCAGCTGTATGACCGTAATGGCCATCAAGTCGACCTTCTCTGGTTTACTTAGTTAACGTTAGTGAGTAAGCCGTGACAGGTGTGTGGTCCTCCTGCTTAGATTTAACGTTATATGTGGAACCTACCAGTGGTATTCCTTCATACGATAGAAAATATCTATGTTAATAATTCAATATCAATTACGACACATATATTTTGAACGTTGATTATCATGACACTGTCTAATGTTAAATTGTAAAACTCGTTGTTTTGTCGCCGCAGCAGGGTGGCACTACATACTTGCTGTGATACAAGGTAGTTGCCGTCGCTGTGAACTCCCTGGGTTTACCAGCAACTGCTTTCCTTTTGCTGCAAAGACGGGGGCGTGGCAGCAGATTGTTTATGAAAGATCATACTGGGGACACTGTATCCTACTGAACACCTGTGCAACAGTTTTTCTGCTTCACTTCTAGTGTTAAGACAGCCATCATCGCTACCCTGTTTAAGCTGTTTAAGCAGCCTTTGACATCTAGCCTGTCTGCATATACAGGTTATATTTACCTGGCTGTAGCCATGCTTTGGTTATACCAGCTGTCGGTATTGTTGGCTATATGAAGGCAAAAGGATAAGAATCAGGACTAGGTTCAGTGTTCAGACAAAAGCACAAGCAAGGTCTCTGTAAGCCCCCCCCCACCCCCCCCCCCCCCCACACACACACACACACACACACACACACACACACACACACACACATATATACGGTCAGTGCTTGTGCAGTAGTCTATCTCTTTTATAGTGAATCCATGCCTGTGTTTTGACTAGTTTGAAAATCTCACACTGAGATCTAGGCGCTAATGTGGGTGTGACACGTTGATGTCAGTGCCTGTGTGTCCACCTGCGTGCTCTAGCTAAACATGCACGGCCCGATCTCTTGTTCTCTTCTTATAACAGCCTGTGGGCTGAAGAGTGTGAATGCATCACCTACAATAGAGGATGTCAACCAAGCTGTGAGACATTGCTAGCTGTTCACACACCCACTGGCTGTGAAAAGCAGGGTTCATCAATTCTATCTATGGTTGAGTGGAGTTTGGGTGGGCGGCTGCCTTAGCGCATGTGTGCAAGTGTGTATTTTCCACTCCAAAGTTTCCCCCTTTAGGAATGCCTCCTGGTGAGCGTACAATAGTAATGAAGTGTGCTAGTGTTTGAAAGAGCTCTACCTGCCCAAAGTGTTTTGTCGGGAGGATGAATTGTTTTTGTGAAGGAAATAGCAGCAGCATTGATGGATTCGACTGTAAGGTTTGCTGTCAAATAGACAGAAATAACAGTTTTGTTTTGTGGTAGATAGAAATACTGCCCCCTCCTGGTTTAAGTCTGGCTAATGCTTCAGCACGAGATGTCTTATCACCCTCAATGTTTGCTGAATTTACATAATTCACTATTATGTGCCATAGTCTTTATAATCTACTTTTAGGCTATAGGTTAGGAGGAGAATAGTTTTGGCACACATTCTATCTAGAGGTTTTCTTTTTCTAGATATAGGCCTTTTCTGATGTGATTAACCATGCATTGTTGTCCAGCTATGACGCTGAGTCAGCTAGGCCTGCTGCAGCCGGCCCTGTGGAGGCCGCTGGCCCTCCTGTTCCGGTCCCCGGTTGTGATGGGCACTGCCAGGGTGCCAGTCCTGCTGCTTCAGACACCCCACCGCCAGACTACCGCTCTCCCCGTTGCTAGCGCCCGCTTTTACGCCACCAAAAAGAGTAAAGGTGAGTGAAAAACGGCAGCCCCTGTGGCATGTGCATTGAATGTAGTGTGGACCGTATCACGGTTGATTAACCGTATAGGATTGGTGGGAGTTTGGATTTGTGGCCACAGAGTTAGTCATCCCTCATTGACAAATGGAAAGTGTTGCTGTAGAATAGTGCTCCCATAGTCACAGCTTGTTACAGGCCTTACCTTCTATGAAAGGTGTTTTCCTCACAGTTAAGTCCCTTCTGCATATAGCCAGGGGCAAGCTAGTTGCACTACCACTCGACTGATTGCCTCTGGGTTAGCACCACGCTAAGGCTGAGCATTTTCGAGGTATATAAATACTAACTCTATCCCTTTTATATACTCACAGTAGGGTTTGCTATGTTACCAATATCTAGTGCATTGAGGCTCTCTGATCATTCAAGAGCGCCCCGAGTCTCTCCGAAAAGTGGCTTTTCATCTAGCTTTCATTAGAAATATCTCACACTGACTACCAGCATGCAGGCTGACCAAGGTACGCCTGCCTCCTCTCACTGTTCTGGCTCTTTGAAGTCTCTCGTAGAAACCTAAAAGGCTTAAAAAGATCAATGGATCTGTCCCTAAACCAACACAGTAAGCGCCTACTGTACCCAAACCCAAACGACTAGGAAGCGTAAGGGCGTTGATTGTAACATTGCGTCACCTCGTCTTGTATCGTTACGGAGGTAGTGCCGTGTAGATTAGTCCTGTCAGTGTCAAATGATTTTGAGAGATGACTTGAAAATAAAATAGATGCGACAAACAGTATTGCAAACTTAAAAAAACAAAACATGATTTGGTATTTGCATACAGTGTTGCAGTATATACAGAATGAATATGTCACAAAGTTGTGTTGTGTGGTCTTATAAGTCAGCCAAGGTGTCGAACACGGTCAAATCAGTCTGTAATCCGTTGTGTCCCTGTGCGTTGTCTCTTCAGCCAAGACAAAGGGCCAGGCGACCAAGGTGAACATCAACTCCTCTCTGGTGGAGGACATCATCGACCTGCAGGGGGTCAAGGAGGAGATGGCCTCTGTTCTCAGCACGCTGAAGGAAGACTTCAGCCGTAGCGTCAGCATCAGGACCTCCCCCGGTATTACACACACACACACACACACACACACACACAACAATACGCTGACCACCCTGAAGTACAGCTTCAGCTGCAGTCTGGGGATTCTCTGCTAGAATGCACAAAACCTCTGGCATGAGAACCTCTCCTAGAGATGAAACAGACAGCGGCCTCTCACTGTCACTCTTATTTCTCTCTCAGTCAAACTCTTTTGCGCGAGCTTGCCTGCAAACACACACAAAAACACACAAGCACACACACAGATGAACAAAAGATACCATGTCAGTGCCACCTAAAGGCTGTCGGTCGAATTTTCACTTTCACTAAGAGGTCAACAGGGGTGTTTACTCTCTCCACTGACAAAGTGCCTGAGGGGTGAGAACGAGCCTTGCCCTTACCTTGACCCCGTTTCCTGAATTATATCCAGGTCACGACCTCTCACCCCTGGGCTGTACCAAATCTGAGAATGGGGTTTGGTGGAGGGGGGTCTAATTGAGAGGCCCGATGGAGGAAGCAGCAGTCAGATTCGGTACTGCTTACCAATACTTTTGTTTTCATATATTAAGCTGTACAGTGTATATGGAAATGCTACTCTGTTCAAACCATACTATTTCAAGTGTTTTCTTCCTTCCTTTCTTCATCCCTTCTTTAGTCCGCAGCCCCTTCCTCTGTCCTTATCTATGGATGGACACTTTTTTTTTTCATCCTTTTTTTTCTCGCTCAATCTAACCCCTGCGCCCCATCCCCCCTCCATCCATGTAGTCCTCCACTCCTCTGTCCAGATGTACAATAATCCATGGAAGCAGGAGGATTTAGAGCCGACAGGAGAATCTAACTGACTGAAGCGATGAGATGCTGGAATGAAATGACGCCATTTTTGTGCGTGTGTGTGTTCGTGTGTCTGCATGTCTGAATGTGTATGCAAGTTCTATGGTCATCTCATCTGGCTTTAATTACAGTGTGTGTGTGTCTGCTTGTGGTAGAGGGAATGGAAAGCCACCTTAGTAGATGGTAGAAAGGATTAATGCCGTGACCCAGTGACGGGGTCTGTCCATACACACGCTGTACTGTGGAGAACTATTATGGTCTGTTGCTCTGAGAACCAATTGTTTCCATAGGAAGCGGTCTGGTCTCAGTTTTCAGATATGTTCACTCTATATATTTATGTACAATCCACTCTTCTATTTTCCAACTTCTTGTCTCCGTCCCTCGACCTAACACGAATGTTTAGACACCATTTTTCACATTATGCTTCCAGCACCAAATCTTTTTTTTTTTTTTTTAAATGGCCGCCCATCTGTCCCTCAAAAGCGTTAGCAGATGTCTGGCACACTTCAGGACCCAGGTAAAACAGGCTGGCAGGTAAACCAACAGATATCAGACCGATGCGCAAGCATATACCGTATTAAGAAAGAGAAACAAAGGAAGAACGTTTTATTTCTCCTTGAATTTAGAACGCTTTACCCACTGAATCATTGAATAAGTCAAGTGCACTGGAGCACACACAGAAACACACACATACACACAGTTACCGCCCCGCACACTTTCTAGCCAAAAATGAAGGGAGTGATGTAAGGCAGGGGTGGAGAGAGAGGAAACAACGGCATCTGAGCTTAACCAGACACAAACAGGAGAAAAGAGAAACCTGAGAAGGCCTTCTCGTTCTCTCTGTGTACCTGTCTGGATAGCGGTGTACTTTTTACGGCGATGCCTTAGGAAGTACTTTATCATCATGCCCATTGTAAACAATATGTCCGTGTCTACAATATGGTTGAACTGTACAAAGTTGGCCCAGCCAGCCCTGAAGCTAAATGCAACCAGGCCAATGGTGGTTGCTATCTAATGTTTCCACAGCCGCTGGTGTGTTTGTCTGCAGGCCCCTCCGGGTTGAGGTTAGGCTTGATGTTTCTACTGGGTGTCTTTGTGTGACAGGAGCCCTGGACCATGTCCTGGTCAGCACCAAAGACGGAAAGGTCCCCCTCAACCAGCTGGGTCAGATCTCCATGAAGTCCCCTCAGCTCATAGTGGTCAACATGGTGGACGTCCCTGAGGTGAGTGCACAAACTCAGTCACAGCCAGGAATACAACCACATTCCTATTAAGTCATCGAAAATATTTAAAAACAAGGTCGCTAGCATTTTTCGAAGATGCTGTACATTATAGTCGGAGTAGAGATCCAGTTGTGTGTTTGTATGTGTGTGAGGGAGTGTGTGAAACCTGACCCTGGCCATCTCTGGCCGAGGCCCTCAGTCTGGGTGATCCATCACAGGGAAAACGCTTTGTTCTGCTGGAAAGATTAGAATTAAGGCCAAGATTGGTGTGTGTGTGTGTGTGTGTGTGTGTGTGCGCGTGTGTGTGTGCATGCGTGCATATGTGCGTGCGTGCGCGTGCGTGCATACTGACACAAGACAGGAAGTGACCTCAAGTTACCCTCTGGTTTAGAAGGATTGGACTCTCTCTTATCTACTTGCCCTATTACTCTCCATGTGTCTTCATTTGCTGCTAGATATGTTTTAACCCAGCATTGGTGGTAACTGCCCCCTTAGCAACCCCTTATACTCCGTGTATAGTTCAGTTGCACTTGTTTAAGCGCTGGCCCCACTTCTCCTCTCCAGGGATGTTACAGCACAGCTAAATCCAGTGCACCTTAAATATGAAATAGCTAGGAACGCTTTCCACCACCTTGTTCCAGTCACTGTTTTGAAACGCCGTGGGCACTGTGGTAACGGACCAAGCTCCCATTACCTCACAGGCTCTCACACTCTAACACAGACACACACACACACACACACACACACACACACAGAACAAGGCCACTCAGAGGTGACTGCCCCTCGCCCTCCACTAATAGGCCCATAATGAGGCCTATCCATTAGCTAGCCTAGCCTAGCGCTCTGGAGGACCTGCTCTTGTTTTGCAGTCATTCATTACCAGGTCTGGCACTGGGGTACGGTGGCTACCCTAAGCTCTAGGGGCTGTTGATCAGAGGCACCGGCAACATTAGTTAACACACTCAGCTCTACATGAAGGTGTGTGTGTGTGTGTGTGTGTGTGTGTGTGTGTGTGAGAGAGAGAGAGAGAGAGAGAGGGGTAACCACGTCATAGTAAGTTGTTTTATTCCCACCCCCTCTCTCTTCTCGTTCGCACACAAGCACACTTTCCGCCATCCTTTGAACTGATCCATCAGCGTTTGATCTGAACCCTCAGTAGAATAATTCCCTCATATTAGCCAGAACATGGCTGGTGATTCCAGAAGAATCCGGTCGTTTTTTGTGTTTTTTTTTCCCCCCTAACCACCAGAGGTTTGTGGGTGTTGGGGGCAGGGTGATGAATTTGATGCTGAGAACAATCAAACAGAGCTATGGTCCATATCTATCACCCCCAGACTTAAAGAGAGGAACCAGAGATGGAGGGGGGATGGATTCATCCAGCAACGGAAGGGGGCCCCAGGAATGAATTTAATACATATACAAATAAAGTCTTTTAATCTCCCTGCCAACTCTTTCCCCCCGTGGATCAGAGCAGAAGAAACTAGCCACGGGATGGAGAGGAATTGGGAAATGGATATTCCCGCTTGCATTTCCACATCACACATATGCACCTTGTATGCACCTTGGTGGGACTGCGTGTTCCAGGGAGAAGTCCGGCCGTAGCTGCAGAGTTCTGAGGAGCGGATATTTTTGGTTTCCGGGAGTCGTGCGGTTTACATGTACCTGCTCGTTTTCCGTCGGCCCCAGCCCTCTCCCTCAGTGCTGGACCTGGCCGGAGATGAAGGCAGAGGCATTCCAGACTGTCACCTTTTATTTAATCCTACAAATGAGCTGTTGTAAATGTGATAAATGCTTGCAGACCAAACAAACAAACGCACACGCACACACACACACACACACACACACACGCGGGCCTTCTCTGTTGTTCTGCCATGTAGTCGGCCTCACTCTCTGTCTCTTTGCGCATGTTTATTTACACGCATGCACACTTTCTCCTCTCTCTCTTCTCTCTCTCTCTCTCTCTCTCTCTCTCTCTCTCTCTCTCTCGCTCCCGAACACGTCCACGCTCTTTCCTTTGAGGTGATGGGGGGTCACTGGCCTGCCCTGCAACCTCTCAGCCACCTCCCAGAGGGCCGTACTCTTGACAGTAGCCCGCAGCACTTCCACACCGCATGTGCTGCAACAGACCCACCCCACACCACCTTCCTGCCACGCACCCCAGGCCCTTAGAACTCTACCGTAGACAGGCCTGCATACACAGTTCACACACACAAACATGGTGGCTTTTTAAGTAAAGAGAGACCGTCTTAGATCCCTTCCCTTCCTAGCCTTGCTCTCCAGTAGCCAGGCTCCCTGAGGTCCGGCTCTGAAGGACCTCCCAAGGAAGCACAAGGGCAGGTACAAGTGTCTCTGTGAGCCCCAGCTGGCACTCATTCATTCTGGTGTGTGTGTGTGTGTGTGTGTGTGTGTGTGTGTGTGTGTGTGTGTGTGTGTGTGTGTGTGTGTGTGTGTGTGTGTGTGTGTGTGTGTGTGTGTGTGTGTGTGTGTGTGTGTCTGTGTCTGTCTGTCTGTCTGTCTGTGTGCATGCGCGTTTAATGTGCCCCTAGGCCACAGCTGCTGCCACCCGTGCCCTAAGAGAGAGCAGCATGAAACTCAACCCTGAAGTGGACGGGACCATCATCAGGGTACCTATTCCCATGTGAGTCCCACACACATACACACAGCCCTCAAGGCCTGCTCCAAAACCTTCAGCGTCACTTGGCCTGAAACTCTCATTCTCTATTTGTCTATCGCAATCTATCATTTTGACTGTTACAGTTTGGGTACTTCTGTCTATCTCTCTGTCTTTCTTTCTATTTGTCTTTCTCTGTCTCTCTCTCTCTTTCTCAACATACCTATCAATAAAAGCCTGTTTCCACGTTGCTATGTTTCTAGGTGTTTCTGACATATTTATATGACTTAGTGGAGTAGCAGCTGAAAGCATGTTCTCTTTGGTCTTCAAGACTTTCATTCTAGTCCTCCACATCTCTGCCAAGCCAAACAGGCTTGGAGCCTGCTCTCACTCAGTCAAACAGTGTGTGTGTGTGTGTGTGTGTGTGTGTGTGTGTGTGTCAGCAGCCATGAGCATGTGTGTGTCTGAATGACTGTCAATTTCTATATGTGTGTGTCCACAGGGGTGTGTGTGTGTGTGTGTGTGTGTGTGTGTGTGTGTGTGTGTGTGTGTGTGTGTGTGTGTGTGTCAGCAGCAGCAGGTGTTTGTCTGACAGAGTAAGGGGTTGGGGGGATGGACTGCTTTCCCCCTGCAATCAGCCTTGGCACGCTAAAAAACCCAACATTTGCATTTCCAAAGAGAACGTGGCAGTTGATTGGCATGGAATTTGTAATTAGGCAGTATTGTTTGTGGTAAATAGACACCGCTCTCGAATTGTTTGCAAATAGTCCCCGAGGCGAAAATGCCAATTAAGGGAAGAGTGGCAAAGAAAGCGAGAGAGGAAGTGTTTTCTGAGTTCTAAATAAAAACAAAGTTGTTGAGTTGACGGACTGACTTAGTGATTAATTGACTGCTGATAGAGTCACTGGCTGACTAACTTCTGTCTGTGATCATTGGACTCTTCGCTGTCAGTTTGAGAAGACGCAGGCAGTTGATTATCTTTGATAACCTGGAGGAACATTTTAGAATGTTTTAACCCAATACATTTTTGCTCACCAACAGCACTGTTAAGAGAACCCTGGAATTCTGCGTACAGCTCTCTGGTCATGGTTAGCATCTGCCAAATTAGACGCAATTCAAGTGCAACAAATGTTACGAGTCTGGCTCTTGGAAAGTCCCGTACAAATGCTTAATGGAACTTGCATACACACACACACACACCCACACACACACTACTTTGTTACCAACCTACGCTGGCCTTTATTTAGTTGACTGTGTAGTTTTGATTTAGCGAATTGGCATGGAAATTGACTCAATAAATACAGTATGTCCATGATAAAGGTGATTATCTTTCTTTATCTCAGTGTGATTAATTGTGTGTGTGTGTGTGTGTGTGTGTGTGTGTGTGTGTGTGTGTGTGTGTGTGTGTGTGTGTGTGTGTGTGCAACTCTATAGGGTGACCAGGGAGCACAGGGAGAACCTATCCAAGGTGGCCAAACAGTTCAGTAACAAGGCCAAAGAGTCTTTGAGGAGGGTGAGGTCCAGCGCTGTCACCCAGGTGAAGAAGGCCAAAGAGGGCACCTCAGAAGACACCATCCGCCTCATAGAGAAGCAGGTAACAACGGTTTGTTTCCAGAAAGAAAAGTAATTTGTATCTAGTTTATGTAGCTTACTATGTCACATATTAGTGATCCAAAGCTTACAGCTGGTCTCTCCTTGTTCTCACACCTTCCAGGTTCAACAAATGTCGGACGCCTTTTCAGCGGACATAGACAAGCAGCTGGCCACCAAAACCAAGGAGCTGCTGGGATGACCCTGAGAAGGGAATCCAAAAGCCTTTTTATTTTACGGAATTAGCTACGATTGTTGTGACTGTCCAAACGACTGAACCGGCTGCTGAAGCTGAAGTCTATCATGTTGATGAGAGAAGTGGATTTTGATACATAGACTGGCACTTGTGTCTATACACAAATATCAACTCTACAACTCTTTACAGGTTATATGAGCAAACACAAAAACACACACAGCGAGTATGTATATGATATGTACACACACACACACACACACACACATAATATGGGTTAACTAGTAATGCGTAAACAACATAACTTGGCTTGGGGAACAGCAGTGAGTGACTGGCTGCCGGTTTTGTCCCGCCTTCCTTTTCCGTCTTGCGTCTTCAAACAAACACAGAGCGAGGGACAAATGGACTTTTAATGGGATTTGGGTGCCTCCTCCTAATCAAACTGTTTGCCACAAGGGCTGTGTGTTTACGCGGAGCGAACGCACCCGTCCCAATGTAAACTGGCTGCGGGTTTTTGTCTGTGTGGGAAGAGAGGGGAGACGGTCCCAGGGCCGTTGAAGCCGCCTCAACAGTTATCATTTACGGTTTGCCAAACATTTGTTTCCCATTCAGGTCCGTTAAAGCCGCTCCGGGAATAAAACGGTCCTGTTTTCCTCCTCCAGGAGGCTTGGTCATATGGCTACTCTTTGTAAACAGTGTTACGCAGACAAACATTATTGATGGGCGCCATTAAAAGTAACTGCGCTTTGTACCACGTGCGGCATCTCTTGTTTTCTTTTCTTGTCCTCGTTCATGTGAGTTTGATCCCGGCTTCATTAGTTAGAGTGATAATGGGTATTTTAGTGTGCACGGGCCTCAAATCTCTGGCAGCATGAGGCCTGGAGGTCCCAAAGCCTCGCGCCTCCATGGAGGGAAAGGTACTGTACATGTCTGAGTGGTAAAATTTCGTTGCCCACAAAGACGCTGCATTAGGAATGGATGCAGTGGATGAACGATAAGCCAAGAATCATCAAGCTCATCGATGCAAATATGATCGCCAGTAACAAGATATGGGCAGGTAAATCGATATCTGCTACTGGCACCATACTAATACTTCAGTGGCACATCCCGGACTGTTTCTTTAGGAGGATTCTCTTGGCCCTGTGGTTTTAATGGTCTAAACAGACCATGGCCATTGGATAAACAACAGTTTAACAGAGGAGTGGCCGGCCCAGGGACTGTCAGAGGAGGCCAGCAGGAGGGGGTGCTGGCAGGTTTTTGGTGGTGCTTTTGGGTCCATATGTCAGCAATTTGGGGGCATTGTGTACCTTGGCCTAAAACAGAGGCTCTGTGATGGATGGAGGGGTGAAAATCTGCCTGTCCCTGGCGCAGAACGCATGCTGCCCTGGAAATTGCTTTCAGCTGATAGCTTCATTTTGGTTGACATTTATCAAGTGAATTATACCGTCATTCTTCTCAGATGTTTACTACGCCCGTGAGGGAATTGAGTGTGTGTGTGTGTGTGTGTTCATATCGGGTGCATGCACATGCATATGTGCAAAGTAGAAGGGACGGATACTGCTATTTCTTTCTCACTCAAAAATATACAATTGTAAATTGGTTCTGTAAACTTTTGAATTGATACAGGCACTTCTTTAGCCATTTGGCACTTCTTGAACCTAATATCACGGAAAATTGTTAGTAGGTAAAAATTCATTTGGACTACATTTTGGACTTTGCATTGATGCATTTGGGGTGAACATGATCTCAGTCAGGGATTTTGTAGAAATGTAATGAAGAAAGGAAGACATTTTTACCCACTCTTTAGTATTCGAAAGATGGACCGGGGCTGTGTTAGAATGCTTCAGATCTCAGCAGATTTCACTTTACATGCAGATTATGCCTTTTTGAATAATTCATGACCTCTCATGGCTTGTGAGAGAGGCTTGTGACAATGGTGTAACAGGCCTGTTTGGTAGCGAGAGTAAGAAGGCGTGTGTGTGAGAGAGAGAGAGAGAGAGAGAGAGAGAGAGAGCGAGCGAGTGTGTGTGTGTGTCAAAGAGAGCGAGAGAGAGAGGCTAACCGAGCTCCTTCTCTAATTACGCCCTGAACATCCAGCCTGGTGCTCTGGTGGAGCTAGTTAAAGCAACCGAGGGGCCTTGAGAGCTAAGCGGCAGAGCGGACCACTTCAGCAGCAACAGGCTTGGTCCCTGCACGCCCATCGTGTGCCTCCCTCCCTGGTCTCCCCTGCCTCCCTCCCTCCTGCGCCCCTGGAGAGGAAAGTGCGAGCCACCCGAGGATCTCATCAAAGATCCAATCACGGTTTGAATGTAAAATGCACTTTTGTAATGACAGGGAAGATGCATTCTGATGGACTTTGTGAGTCAAAGGGCCAGGCTCACTGGCTATGTAAATTGGACTGAAAATTAGCCCATATTTTATGAGCACAAAGTGTTCTTGGTTTAGACCGGTTGGAAGAAGAGAACTCTGTTTTCTATTTCTTTTGGTGAAAATAGGCAACCATGGAGAGGCTACACGTTGTGCCACTGGCTTAAGACCAAGGACTAATCCAGGTTGCTTTTAATGGGAAATGGTAACCCATTTAGGAGGATGTTGGACATCCTAATAATCAGGCCAGAGAAAGTGTTTCCTTCCGGACCTCTCGCATGTCAGTCATTCAAAGAATTGCCCTGGCCTGTTAGCCATTTCCAACCTGCTGAACATGCGCTTCCCCATCGGAGAGGCGCGAGGGCCCCATCGATGAGCGCAAGACCCGCCAACCATCCCAGAGAGGCACCCCCCGCCTCTTGAGCCAAACATACCGTTCCTCAGTCTGAAGTGGTTAAACTGTCATTTCAAATCGTCTGGACATCATGATTACCGGCACGGGAGGAATTATATATTTAGCTTTATGTCCGCCACTATTTCCTCCCCCCACGTTGATCTGAAGTGACTAGCCAGTAGTACCCTCGATATTACTATCTCCAAGGAGTTGAACTCGTCCCCAGAGAGAGAAGCGTAATTAAGGGCTGCAAGCAACAGAGGGATGGGGGGGGGGGCGGGGTTGTATTGCCTCTTTTGGGTGGAGAGCATGCCAATGCTTCTACTCTGAATATGACTCTTTCATTCATAACTGCACACCCTGCTTTGACCTCCCAGTATATATATATAATGACCTATATCTCAGTCTGTCAAGTAATTCAAGTCACTTCCTCATCACCTACAGAATTTTATGGAATAATTCTTCCTCCCTATGATCGGTCTTCTTCACAACTTACATTTTGCATGTAAATTCTAAATATGAGTAAGTTATTGACTGTGTCCCATTTACTCAGGGTCAGTTTGGAATATTATATGGTGTTGACTTGAGCCCTTGACCTTGACCGTGACCTTTCAGATTTGTTAGACATTTAGGGGCAACTAATATTTTGTGTAAAAGAAAAACTGCAATTATACTGAAACTAAATTTGCATTTAGGTTGCTAGACTTTACTTATATGGACAGAATTGTTCATAAATATTGTCCCACCTGGGGATGCAAAGAAAATATGATTTCATATATGTTAGTCATATATTTGATGTGTAGGTTGGGAATAGGTTTAGATATGTTAACATTTTAAAAGAAAAGTAAACCTGATGGCATTTGCAAAAACAAAATACAGCCGACCTCCTACACTGGACAGGGTTAGAGACCCCCGTTCTGCCGGCGATCTACCGACGCGACTCGCAGGAGTCGAACTATCCTGAGAGAATCAGATCTAATAGCACCATTACTGGCTCATAAATAAAAAGTGATCATTTGGAAAGGCAAAGGCTGCGTATTCGACAGGAAGCCTGTTAATGTGAAACCCGAGCGGGCCGGCCGGCCGTGCTGGGGAGGAAGGAAGTGAGGAGGACTCAGGAAGTGCCGTTCAGAGCTTTCACCAATCATATTCATCACAGCGACTGAAGGGCCTGGCCCAGGACTAGACTCATTAGGGGCTACAGCGCTGCACTTTAAACTAAACATCTTTTCCCTTCAAATAAATGCTTCCAGGTTACCGTGAGCTGGGAGAGGCTACGGAGACTAGGTCGGCTTGGGGCCTGCTGCCCATCTGATCCTAATTACCAAAAGCAGGCTGGAGACGGAGAACCAGGGTAGGACTGGCCAGAGAGACTGAGAGACTTAGAGCAGGTCTGGCCAGAGAGACTGAGAGACTTAGAGCAGGTCTGGTCAGAGAGACTGGGAAACTTAGAGCAGGTCTGGTCAGAGAGAGTGAGAGACTTAGAGTAGGTCTGACCAGAGAGACTGAGAGACTTAGAGCAGGTCTGGTCAGAGAGACTGCGAGACTTTGGTCTAACCACAGAGCATGCAGGTCTGGGGCTGGTCAAGTCTAAATCCAGGTTTCCCCTGCTAGTTGCTAAAGAACCGTAACACACCCATATGACTGAGGGGAACAGTTTGTTGGCCCACCTCTGATCACATTGCTTTTGGATTTTTGAGAGCAAAGGTTAGGAGAGAAAGATGACATGTTTGTTTGTGAGTGTGTGTGTATCATATAACGAGAGATAGTACTGACTGCACCCCATTTAAATCCTTCCTTCAGTGCCCGTAGCAAGAGGTGAGAGAGCTAAGAAGGCTTTCCCAAGGATCTGCATGCTGTCTGGCCCATTAACCATAAGAGGTTTGTGTGGCAGTTGTGTATGTGTGTTTTTGGAGGGTGGGGTGGGGGTTATTGAATAATTGGTTCCTGATGCGGTTCTCTTCCTCAGAATATTAATTACCAAACGATGAAACCTGCTCTTTGGTCTTGGGGGGGCGATGTTGTGGGAGGAAATGGAGGCTCAGTGTGTAGGAGACAGTTCTATTTGACAGGGTTAACTCTCATTTTGGGGGGTACAGGCTTAGTTGGGAGAGAGGAGTAGTGTGGTCTGGGGTTCAGTTTCAGTTTAGGAAGCCTCTCTCTAAAAGGATAAAGGCATATTACGGACACAGCCGTGGTTAGGCTGCTATCAAAGTATTTGAGGCACAGGTTGGCAGATTACTGGGTTTGAGTATGTAGCAACAAACAGGAAAGGGAAGAATCAAAGCAGAAAGCCTTGGCCCACAGGTTTCTGCTGATGGCTAGCAGATATGAACATTGCTTTCAGAAGCTCCGAGTCATAATAAAGGTTGACATACAAGATCAGCTGTTATGTCTTTCCCATCTTTCTATCTCTGCAGCATTTCTGAATCTCCGACACACCTGAGAAGGTCAATTCCACATGCAAATACTGTACAATAGGCCGTGTACTGTATATTTATAAATACTGTATATTCTATCCCTAATGGCCAATCCTTTTTGTAAATGTATATAACACAGATTTTTATATATACCGTATAAATATATATATATACACTGAATAAATAAGTACAGTGATACACACTCTCTCTCTCTCTCTCTCTCTCTCTCTCTATATATATATATATATATATACACACAGTACTGTGCAAAAGTTTTAGGCAGGTGTGTAAAGTAAAAATGCTTAATATAAGTGTTAATAGTTTGTTTGTATCAATTAACGAAATACAAAGTGAATGAACAAATGAACAATCTAAATCAAATCGATATTTGCTGTGACCACTCTTTGCTTTAACATTTTTGCCAGCTTCTTTTCACATCTGCCTAAGACATTCTCCCAGGAGGATGTTGGCTTGTTTGCGTGCAGACTTTCTTATGTCTCACTCATGCAGTTGGATCTGTCAGGGTCTCGTACCATATAACCCTCCTCATTGAGTTTGCAAAGGATGGTGTGGTTTGAAATGATTGTGCCCTGTATCTACGTTTTATCTGCCGACCAGTGGGAATTTGATTGACAGTTAATCAAGGTGATACCTTCACCATTCAAACCTTTTCTCCTCTTGCAGCCATGAGCAGAAAAGTTGGCTACAGTGTCAATACAGTAGCCTTAATTATGGCATGACTTACTTGAAGATTGGTATGCATTCTTCACATTGTCCATGCTTTTGTACAGTCTTGTCTCCAACTTCTTAAGAATATTCAGTGGCATTTTGCTCATTGCTACACAAAGTGAGAAGAAAGCAGTAGAATTCGTTTTTTTTACGATACAAACTAATTAACTGAGCAATTTGTTATTGCAGACACCTGCTGCTCACCAAACAAGGTGAATTCCCTGAAAACAAAGAAACCTGGTTGGGATCTGTTTATTTGCCAGGGCTTCTATGTTATGTTTACATTAACCAGGCTATTTAAGATTAATAAGATGAATACATTAATATTGAGACAGATGTCAATATCAAGACATTTTGAGGAACAAATGGTGGATTATTTGTTTTAAAGTGCAATGGTGTCCTTTCTGCCCCTGATAAAATGTCATTAACTGTGGCAGATTGGCTTTGAATAACCTTACCCGGTTAGTTACTTACACGAGTACAGCCTCATATTCTGCTGCTGTTTTTGTACCACTATTCATTTATTTCCTTCTCTCTTCTCTTACTCATACCTTGCCTTAAATTACAGTACAGAATTGCTAGGTTTTCATTGTAATGGTCTGAGTGGCCCTCATCTACTCAACATCCATTTCTTCTCTCTGAAGGGAAATGGTGCCATCTAGTGAACAGATGTTAAACCAACAGGTCACTGTTTGCTAAAAACAGCCCTTATTTTACCACTACTAAATCTAAATTTGAATATAGTAGTACAACTGCACAGTATATCATGCTTTATCACCAAAGTGTATTGCCAGTACATTGTTATGAGGAGAAATTCATTTTTTGGAAGGCACTGTCCTATCTATTGAGAAACTCACAGCAAGTCTTGTATCCCACTTTCCCCTGTCTACTTATCTTTGCATCTCCACAAGCCATCCATACAAGAGTGCTGTGGCCAGAATTATATTGTAGACAAAATGGTGTTCTTAAGAAACACGGAGCACTCCACCAAAGAGAGAATACCCTCTCAGTGTATTTACATATAGGATAGCCTGTGTCTGGGTGTGTGTCTGGTAGTAAAGTACAGTGTCGACAGTAAGATACCATCTTCTCTGCCTCCCTCTCTGACAAACTCACCCTCCATCACTCATCTCACATGCAATCATCATTCTGTGCAAAACCTTACTGTACAATTGCTGTTCTCTGAGGCGAGAGAAGCCATTCAAGACCAGACATATTCAGCAGTGTTGTATAGTACAAGGAGGACAATAGTGTTCTATTAGTGAACCTCAATCCAAAAGCAGAATACCCTTATATACCCAGCATCATAAGCAAAATACAAACCCTTCTGGTGCGTCCCAAATTGACATTCAAAAACCCTTTAAGTACTCCCCCAAATATCTTGGACATATTGAAACGCATGTTTGGCCTTAGTGCTCTATTGATAGTGGTACACAGTGACACACACAGATTGCGTCAGGCCTGGTCCAGATCTCTTAAATGGGATCAACCATTAACATTTTTATTGGAATTTCAAAGGGCCTGCATGGTTTTAACAAACCTCTACTGTGAGTTCAGAATGAGAAAAGCTGATAGTGGAGTGTGCTTGGTTTCCATGTTCTGCAGACAGATTGGTTGTCACACTGAACAACATTAAAGAGTCTGTTGATTTAGTCATAAAGATATCATGAGTAGTTGTCCGTTCCCTAGCAGTCTACAGCAGCTGCCAGTTCTCTCTCTCTCCAGCTCTCTCTCTTTCTCTCCACTCTCTATCTATCCCATCCCCTTGTCCTCCCTCCTCTCTACCTCGCCATGACCTGAACCTCTGCGTTAACAAAGCCGAAGCCTAGGGGGTTTAGACAGGTGCATCTCAGCAGATGGCATGCTGCTTCTACGATGAACCCTGCCCTCCTGGTGTCTACCGTGTGGTCTGGAGAGCTGCTCCTACGATGAACCCTGCCCTCCTGGTGTCTACCGTGTGGTCTGGAGAGCTGCTCCTATGATGGAGCCTGGCTTGCTGGTGTCCACTGTGCTGTTTGGTGTGGTAGTGTGGCTGGTGGTGGCCGTCTACCTGCTGGGCTGCGTGCTGCTGCTGTGTTCGCTGCTCTGCAGGATGCAGATGGAGGAGAACGACCTCGAGAGCTCCGAGGTCACTCCCGTCGAAATCGGCGAGGTTCTGTGACGACGACGGCCACTTGACCGTGGATGCTTTTCCAGATGTAGGATGCTTCATTGGTACATGGTAATAACGGCATTAGCATGGGATACAGGTCATCTGTAGTGATACCCGTTTTGAACCCAAAATGAGACATCGACATTGAGATTCCTTAACCAACTTGACGGACCTAACTGGACTATATACTGACCTTTCCCAGCTGCCATTTTTGTGGATTGTAGAAAGAAGTTGGAGATGATTTACATGTCGGTTTAATAACACATTGAACCTGCAATTGCTCACTTGTTTTTAAGAAAAGGCATACTGTACTGACTTTGTACTTGTACACTGTATCAAGAATTACTCTTTGAGTTAAACTATCTAGAACTAACAACACAGCTTGCATTAGCTTATGTGTCTATATTTAGTTATACCTATAATAAACAAATTTCACTCATATTTTATTTTTCTACGCATGGTATACCTGTTTTTTTCTGCCACAACACACTTACAACCCTCACTTTTAATACTATTATTGTTCTAACTTTTAATGTTTGTGGTGGAACTTTAAATATGTTGTAATGATGTATGTATTGATGCTGATTGCACTATTCTATGTGTTATGTACTTGGTCATGCATTTTCTAAAATACTATGCCCCTGAGCCCTACCTATTTGACACGTAACTAAGAGCTGGACTATTGCTGGCCAAGTGAGTCAATTCCGGAGGCTTTGAAATACAGTGTGAAACACTGTATTTCCATAATCATAATCACTGTATAATGTAAGGTGATATTTACATGTCTTTTTGCATAAGTGAAATATCTTTCAAATAGCGATGGTGCAATGTTGCTATCAATCAGCTCACCTGCATTGCTGCAACACAACTGACTTAAGGATTTAATAGTGTCTTACACTGCTCTCTGGATATTCCCTGAACGGAACTGAATGCAACAATTAGTTTAACCTGGATTATGTAAAATACCCAAAGTCATTTTCCAAATTCAAAGTCATTGTTCTTTTAGCAAGCCATGTTTGGGTGTTTACCTATACCTGTATCTCAAGTATTATATTTGAGCAACAGTGTCTGCTCTTGGTGAAGCAGTCAATAAGATGGATCTTACTGTCCCCACATCATAAAAATGTAAAGGACAAATACAGCAGAGTGCTGTTGACTTTGCTTCAGGTCTCCATATTAATACATCGATGTAAGATTAAGCTTGTGGGAAGTGCTGCTGGAGAGCAGGTTATGAGGATAATAGATTGTGCTTCCTTGTTTGTAATTTGTGTTTTTATTGTCTTCATTTAGTCATGACTCATAAATTAATATAACACAAGTCAACTTTCCGGAAATACACGCCCAAACAATTCCGCCAGCCAGAAGTTTAACCCATTCAGTGAGTACTGGTGTTTTTGTGTTCTTCCAGTGCACTGTGCTTGCTTGAAATATTTCCCGTATAGCTGTGTTGTACATCTACATGCAATTAATGCATATTTAAAATCAATAAAGACATGAACTAATGTTTCGAAAGCATTTTCTGTCAGATCATTTTTTTCCTACTTTTTACTTTGCCAGAACTGCAGAATATGTCTACAAAGCTTTTTACCTATTTTGGAGGAGTTCCCCGCAAATATGGTTCTGACACAATAATAAGGTGCTCAGACTGCTCACAATTACATTTCCAAAAAGTGTATAAGGTATCGCTAAATCAGGAACAGGAAGGACTGGCGTCGGCTACTTCTATGGATGTAATCGGATCGTAACATATGGACAAATTAAGTTCAAATGTTCCCAGAGTAGAACCGCCAATTCCGAATGTATACTACTTATCAGCCTCTAGAGAAAATAATGAGCACAACGAGGAGGGGTTTCAAAATCCTGACTCAGAGTCCGATTTCATTTCTGCTGGGCGATGGGCGTAGTCTCCCTCTACAACTCTTGTGAAAGGTGCTGCTTCAAAACCTCGTCGGCAACTAAAGCAGGTATAGCATCGCTCATGGCTCATAGTAATACTTTTTCAAGTTTTTGAAAAGCCATCTCGCTGATTAATTGAATAAAATGTGATAGGTGTTGTTTTTAACTAGCGTATCATTAAGTGCTGTTTTCACAATGGAATGCCAGTTGATAGCAAGAGTCATACTGTTTGGGCGTCTATTATCTACAGGCAGGTTCGCTAGAGTACACGCCTGATCCGGTTCAGTTGGCTAAATAATGTCAATAATATAGGCCTACATTTGTTTCGGGTAATCTACTTTATCTCACGTGAAATTGTCTTTACGGTTTTAGAACATAAATCACTATAATTTTGTTAGTATGACTATGCAAGCCTAATACAAACTGTGACGGAATGTGTCCATCTTTCAGTTTTGTTGAATATCACTTGGTAAAATGGATTCTGCTGCATGGGTGAGTTTGAGAGCTTATGTATTTGTGTTTACCATGCTAGTAAAATAAGGACTTATTGAGATATTTTGATTTTTACATCTTTGTTCAGAATTACCCACGCTCATCTTTAACGCGTTATAATGATATTTTTAGGATGACTTGAGTCTTCTACTAGACTCTCCTCCCTCACAGACAATGACATCAGTAAGTAAATACACCTATTAGCGGTCGATATCAAATATACCGAGTCAAGTCTGCATTGACATGATCAGCGTATATGATAATTTGGGCAATATCTTTCTAGATCAGTGTATTAGACACTGACATCTTTTTCCTTCTGCTTCTGCTTTTTCCCTCTGCTAGTCCAACACCAGAGGAACCATCAAAGATAAACCCAACTTCAACGCAGCAGAAGATGTAACTGCACTACGGAAGGCCATAGAGGGCGTTGGTAATTCTAGAATTGTCCATTTGCTGTATAAACACAGCATTCTTATTCCAACATTCATGATCATGTTGTAAGGGAACTCAATTTAGACAAACACAGCTGTTGATCTTGTTCTCTGTGTGCGAAGGGACCGAGTATGAGTGTGCACACGATTGCACTAAAAGTAAGATTCCTTCTTCATGCTCTTTTCTCAGGCACCACAGAGAAGACAATAATTGAGGTCCTGACCCAGAGAAGCAACGCCCAGCGTCAAGTCATCGCTAAAGCATACAAGGAAGCCACAGGCAGGGTAGGCCTGGACGCACACAGACTAGATTGGACACATGGGGTGGGAGGACAGAATGTAAAGGTTCAGGCCAGGGACTATAATCTCCACATCCTGTCTATGCACTAATTAAAAGTATTCCTTACAAGAACTACACTTTGTAACGTAAGATTTAGTCCAGTGCTCCAAGCCTACACTGGAGGGTAAAACTCAGTATCAGAGATGATTTTGTCTCATGATTGTGAGATATAAAAAGCCCTTAGATGTCAATTCATCACCTTAAAACCGTAAAAGGCCCTTAAAAGTTAGGATTGATCGGGATATTGAACACGGTTTAACCAGTGATGGACCCATTTATTAACACTTGTAGGTAATGGGGTAGTCCAGGGGGTATTTATCTTGATTGGGGACTTGATAGATGCCTTCTGTGTGGAGTTATACCACTTAACATTTAAGAGAGAAAGAACTGGTCGATTGGCATGATTACGGCCAAACAGATGAACTCTCACCCCACTGTATTATGAATTCCATCTAGACTTTAATCGCTGACCTGGAGGGGGACACCCACGGAGATTTTGAGGACGTGTTGGTGGCCTTGGTGACGCCCGAGGCTGCATTCGACTGTCACGAGGTCATGAAAGCCATCAAGGTGACTGAGGGAAACCACCTGGTTGTCTTTGCTTCAGTTAGTTCCACAATAGAGGTGGTCCGTTGATTGGTCCTGCGTGTGAGAATGATTGGAAAGGACCCGACAATGTGTTGTTTAAATCTCTTCGTTTTACATGTATCCCTTCACTAACAGTCCTCTGGTGTGTGAAACACTCTAAGTAGGTTTCTGGATGTCTTGATTGTGTTCCCTACAGGGAGCAGGGACCACAGAGAGTACACTGACAGAGATGTTTGCTTCCCGTTCCACCAAGCAGATAAGAGCCTTTTGCCAGGCATATCTAGCAGGTGCATATCTTTCTCCTACTCTCCCAAAACAGTCTATCATAAACGACATACCTAAAATTACGACATCGTTCCCAAAAGGGTATTATTGCACATGTGTGCAAGTGGTGTGTTCAGTTTGTTTGTAGTAGCAATGGTATGAGGATGTGAACATGTTTCAGGAGCTGTGTGTATAATTCTGTATTTTTCCCACAGAAACGGGGAGATCGTTGGCTAATGACTTGAAATCTGAGGTGTCTGGAGACTACGGCAAAACCCTGCTGATCTTGGTCGAGGTACAGTAAGTCACTGAGGCGGGGCTGCGGGGATACACAGCTCAGGGGTGACTCCTCCGCAGAGAATGGACGTGGTCCAAGTTAACATACAAGCAGCTCAGCTGTGAAGAAGATCCCCAACAGTCACAAAATAAAAACTTTTGGGGGGCAAAAAACAAATGTATACAGTTCTTGAAGTGTATTTGCTTCTTTGTTTATTCCATATTCAAGAGGGCACAGCACCACAATCGCAAAGGTTTAATAATGATGTGAAAAATATAGTTTCTATATCTACAGTATGTGAAGATGTATTATTATCTGAATAAGTGTTTCATGTGTGTAATCTTAGGGGAAAAGGGATGAGAGCACTGCTGTGGACGCTGCTAAAGCTAAAGCAGACGCTAAGGTAACACTTCCTATGTGGCTGTGCTGTTGAGTTTCACAGCCTTCCTGAGTATCTTGCTCATACTCCTTTCGAAATTTTCAACGTCCTGATTTGACATGAGTCATAAAAGGCTCTCCAGTCAAGTAGACTTAGCCTCCCCTGTATTTACTCTGATATGAATGTATTTCTGGTAGTACGTGATCTTTCTCTCTAGGTCCTCTATGAGGCAGGAGAGAAAAAGTGGGGGACGGATGAGAGCAAGTTCATTGACATCCTATGTCACCGGAGTATTCCCCAGCTAAGGCAGAGTGGGTTACCCTCCCTCTCAATGATCTGGGGCTGACACCAACTGTCTGTTACAAGGAAACCGACTGTCCATTGATTCAGAAAAGAGAAAATCGAACTGGACATCACCGTCCTACTATTTGACCTTTTCCACTCTTATCTCTCAGTTCTCTTTTATTCGCATCCCTCTTGTTTCTGATCAAATTGTTTAGTACATGTATTGTTACTTTAGCGACTGTTACTCTTTATATAAAACACTGTCACTGTACTGTCTCTGTCCAGCGCTTGTGGAGTACAAGAACATCAGCAAGAAGACCCTTCAGGAGAGCATACAGAGTGAGATGTCTGGAAATCTTGAGGCAATACTGGTAGCTATTGGTAAGAGATGTTTTACTAACCATAATACTCCCATTTAAAACGTATGCTCAGCTGAATTAATACTTTGGAGAGTTACCAAAAACAATAATAGTTGAAAGTAAATTACACACATTGCTATATATATATATATATATATATATATATATATATATATATATATATATATATATATATATATATATATATATATATATATATATATATATATATATATATATATATATATATATATATATAGTTTTAAGTATTGTTGGAAAATGTCATGTTCCAAAGGTAAAACACTGCGATTGAAGTCACTGATGTGATGAAGTCATATTTAAAAGTGTACTAGTGCTTTTAGTACATGTTTCTCTGCTTGGAGTGAGGGCCAGCTTCACACACACACACTGATTGCATCTTTAAAAATATAAAAGTGGAAAAGAAAATATTTTACTAGGGGTTTGGTAACATTTTAACTGTCAAAATATTAAGTAAAGCCCCTTTTGAGTTGAAGAGTAAAGTACTCCACATATGATGATTTAGTGATTAAATGTTTAAACTGTCAGACCTTTTTCCAGCACTACAACTACATGCAAATGTACCTTGAACAGTTAAACAAAGTCTGTCCATTTAAGTCTGTCCAAATAATATAGACTAAACTAAAATACTGGACCAATGGACAACAATTTTGGTGAATATTCTTTCGCTGAATTCTACAACTGAACACTATCTCAAAGTGAATCCATAAAGCTCACCATAACACTACGTGTTGAGAACAAAGGAAATACCATACATGAAAAGAAAAAAAACTGCTTTTGAACAAAAAATTAAGTAATTACATGAAATGTAATAGGTACTTTAACTAAAAGACAAAGATCTTTTTGAAATGTAAATGTAACTGTGTCTGTTTCATCCTATAGTGAAATGTGTGATGAGTGTTCCAGTATACCTAGCTGAGAGACTCTACACTAGTATGAAGGTAGGTCATTGTGCAATTGTATATTGGGGCTCGTGTGTTAGAATACAACACAAGACCTTGACTCATTTGAAAGCAAAAGAGAAACTGTGTTGGTCAAAAAACAAGAGCACACCGTTATCCACTGGGTGAGTGGGGTATTCTTATGTATTAAATTTTTATCACCCATGTGGGCCAACTTATACTGGTAGAATAGACTCATTTGTTTCATTAATGTTATTCAGTCAACATCGATTTCTTAAACAGTAAAAACACAGGGTGTACTGCAGTCCATCACTGAAACCAACCCGGATTCTGGTCTGACTGTACCAAATGCTTCAACATTGCTCTCCGAGTTATCCCACATTACATCAAGCAGCAGCAAAAATGATCCCTAAAGTCTCCAGTGGTGCGGAAGATAAACTTAACACCCTGGTTTCACTGGTTCTAATGATTGTCTTGTGTCCAGGGTGCGGGCACTACGGAGTCCATTCTGACCAGAATAGTTGTCAGCCGCTCGGAGATTGACCTTATGGACATCAACGCAGAGTTCAAAAAGCTTTACGGGAAGTCTTTGACATCCACGATAAAGGTGAGGAAACCACATTCCTTGATACAGATTGAACTGATACATCAGGATGACTCCCTTGAACAATCATTATAATTTGATTAAAGGCTAAAAACCAAACAATTAAAATCTGGTGAATAATCCCTTAAGTAGATGGTGTTTGTTTTCCCATCCAATTCTAGTCTGAAGTATCAGGAAGCTATTGCCAAACCCTGAAGGCTATCTGTAGGGAAGACTAGCCCTGCCCTCTTCCTGGTTGATGAAGACTGGCCACACCCACCAAGTGGAGCTAGCTGTCCTACAGTGCTATCGTGCCTTAAACTAAATAGCTTTATTGATACAAAGGTCATGTCATGGTACTTGCCCGCGGTGAACCTCTGCCTTGTCTTCAATAAGTGAAGGAATAGATACATTTGTATGAGTTATTAGAGCTATGCAACTGTTATATTGACATGTAATGTGTACTTTCTCAAATAAAACAATTTCACGGAAAACAAAAGCCTTTAGTAATTAATTTGGCAACAAACAATATAGGGCATAACTCAGTAGTATAAAAAATTGTCCTTTATTTGATGGATTTGCTGATATTGGTGTATCCAACTCCTACACAGGTCATCAAGACCTTGTCTCCTCCTTTCCTCTCATCTTCAACAGGTTTCTGAGTCTCGATCTTGAACATTATTTGGAGGAAGTCTCGTATATGTCTAAGAAACTCAATCCTAGAGAGAAAGGAATGGGAATGTTAAAAATAACTACCACATTTAAATACCGCCTTATCCAGTAAACTAAATGGATCCGTTTTCAAAGCTGTGAACATTCTCACCAATACAAATATGTTTCAATTCAAAGCAATGACAATACATCAAAAATGAAATGAATGCCGTTGCAGACATTTGTCTTTGTAACGCATGACTTGGGAGCAATTATAGTCTGTTTAATATGTAAATTAACACGTCAATATTTCTATTTATATCTACACATTATGTATATAAAATGAGCAATTTTAGGCATAAACCTTCTTAAATAAAACCAAAACTTAAATACTATAACAGTCGCACACATTAACCATTAGCTGGCCAAGACATTCCTTTGCCATAGACCCTTGGGTCTGGGTAGGATGACAACGCAGTTTCTGCTGGTCAGAAGAGGACGGTGAGAATTGCGATGGCACTGCCAATCTTCAGTTATCATAGTACTGTACTTTAGAGGGACACAGCACCGGTACCATGATAACTGAAAATGGACAGTTCAGAAGGAGTCCGCCGTGGCACCTGAAACCTATGTACCCGTCTGTGGGTAATGAGGCCAAACCAATCCATAACACTCATATCACACTTAAGACTTCAGATGCCAGCCAGTCTAGTCCAGAAAAATTTGGAGGGTGGTAGCTTCCCCGTGGATTGGAGCGATCTAAACTGACACTGATTATTTTTCACTATCTACACTCTCCCTTTCTTTGTTTGACCAGGGTGCGTTTCCTTTTCCCCAAAGAGGGGAGGGAGAACTTTGGATCCTTGTCACCTGCTAGGTTTTCCTCGGAGGTAGAAAAACAACAGGGGCATAACAACTTACGTGTAGGGCGAGAGGGGGCCAAGCAGCGTTTTGGACACATCCTGTTGACCAAGCGTCATGTACAGTAACGCCAGGCTCTGATTGGTCGAATCAACGCAGCCGCCCTGTGAGAGAGAGAGAGAGAGAGGGGAGGGGGGGGGCAGCGTGCGTCAGAACCAAAAACAGAACACCAAAACGAGTGGGGGAGGTAGGACTTGACGACTTCAAACATAGCCGATCGATGACTTTAAAACACGGACTAGACGACCAAGATGCGAAAACATCCAAGGATGTGTTCCTGCACATACTAGGGCAGAGCTACAGGGTACTCCCCACTTGTGATCGAATATACAGGCCTGAGGCAGTTATATACCTCTTATTCACTCGTGTAATCGAGCACTAGCTAGATCTTGTTACAGGCCAATTCAGTGGGTCTGCTCGGTTACTGACGTGCCCCTCGGTGTATACGTCTCCGTGTGTGCACTTCTGTGCACTGGGCTGACTCACAAGGCAGGCCTCTCGTGTCCATTCCCTCCCATCCACTGTTCCACATATCTGGGATGTTTGGAGGACAGAGGGTCCCAGTTCGTAAGAGGGCACCACGTGCCTCCACAGCTATGCACATCCCTGGGAACGCATGACCATCTGGTCGGCAGCGATATTACCAAATTACATCAGTGTAACCGTGGCAACACTAAGACAGAGGTCGATATTGAGGAGAGATCATTGAATTATCTGATGCAACACATTCACTCCTTGTTAGGACTAAATGTGTTAGAGAAGAACACATTGAATCAAGCTTTTACCCCCAAAACGATTTTGGTCATATTGAGTGCAATTTGTTTCTACTTGCTACATACAAATGTGGCAAAGAGCCAAACCAGGTCAATTTAACTCTCAATGTAAAATTCAACCAATACTTACAACAAAAAATGTATACATTGAAGCCAAATTTACATTATCTGTAGACCATCTTACATAATTCATTTTCTACTTTAAATAAATAAGTAGATCATATGTAAATACCTTTGGTGGCAAAACCCAGGGAATGATCAATCCATTATCAAGACGTGCATCCAGAGCTGAGCGAGGGAGGATATCAGTGCACTAGATAGATACGGAGCTTAGCTGGCACTGCTTCAACTACACTATCTGCAAATCCATGAGATGGTCTCTTTAAAGGAGGACGCTCAGATAACCAAGCATTTCACTGCAACTGCCAGGCCCTTTGGAAAAGTCCCTGGATTCCTTCCACCACTGACACCTCCAACCGTCATTTTTGGAGAGTTCAAGAGTTCCATCGTACCACACTCCGCCACACTTATACTAAAAACTCCTTCTGAGCAGCTAAAATAATAGATAGAGACTGACATTTTCTGTCAAATGCCGAAATTTTTTGATAGGTCAAAAGAAAAATATCAAACATGTTTTTGGATTATTAGACCATAAATATAATGGGATGACCTTCAAAACGAGACAGAAGCTTTGAATTAACCAAAACGGGAACAGTCACGAACGAGCGTTACCAAGCTAGCTAAGCAGTCTCATTGGTCTGCGTACATGGATTCAGGCCTAGCCTTCAACTACTATGCACGTTTAATGTTCACTTCAAATTTAAGCTATATAGACTAGGACTATGCACTTTAAAGGACTTTAAAGCTGCAACAAAAAAATGATGCGTTTAGAATGAACAGCACCGACAACGTCCCACGGTAGTCTGGCCCTAATGTTAGTGAATCTCAAATTACCTCTGAACATGACTCACCACTTCAACAAAGACCAATGAAGGCAAAATATATGAAAATAAGACGGTTTACATATTTTCCAATATCTTACCCAAATCATTTCGACATTCCTACACAACATCCAGGATTTTAATATTGTTGAAGTGTTTCTCTGTAGTGTGACCTATTCTTTGTAGATTAAGCAACAAAATGTCCTCACTTACATCAATTCCTCTTCAATCCCCTCTTCACTTCGAGAAACCCAGCCTGCACTCTCCCGTTTACTACGAATATAGACGAGCTGTACAGATTAACCACAAAACAAACACATCCACACATTGGGTGCACGTGTCCTCAAATAGGACCCCGCCACCCCTTCTCTCCATTTTAAACATTAACGATTCCTAGTAGAGTTCACTCGGTCTCCCATCTCCCTGGTAGCGTGTGCGTATGTGTTGTCTCTTTTCTGTCCCAGCCCTGTGACCAGCCGCGGTGTCAACAGCCTGCCTGCACTTAGAAAGGACATCCAACAATATTCCTCATTCAGCCCCTAATCACCCTGCCCAGCCCCTGGCCTAACTGGACTCACATGGCTCTGATGAGACGCGGGCGACATTCAGCGCCGACCAGGCAGGAATCGACAACTGGAGTCCCCGTCACCTCCACTGGCCTAATTCAATATGGCTTGGTGAACTGGCTCCCTTTTTATGTCCTCGTGCCTGAGCTGAGAGAAGCTCAGTAAGGGCTGTGGGTTTGGCATGTGCCATCTTGGACTTCAAGTACACAATGACGCTTCTTTAAAGGACCTAAAGGTGATCCATGGCCTACCACTTAACCCCAATGAAGACTCAGTATGCCCACACAGATCATGGTGTTAAAAAGACACAATGTTATGTTTCAAACTTTTATCAAATTGCCTGCTACTGCAAAATTAAAACCACAAGCCTTGCATTTTTGGCTGTCATATGGCCAGTGGAATCTGACTGTACCATCTAATTCACATGACTGCCATTTACAAGGTTGAACTAGCAATCTGACACCATATGTGTCCAGTCAGATAGGACACCAACATTATTATACATCTGTTTTGGCTGTTGGTTACTGGGTTAGAGCCTAACATGCATTAGGTCAGACCCAATGACAACTACATCCTTTCGCACATTTTTGTCTTTTGCGTGAAATGTGCTTTGTAACAAATAGATTGAGCTGACACTCCTGATTGTGCTGTACAATGGCGTCTGCGTTTACATTAGCACATACATCCATTGTGCCATGCTAACGTGAGCAGGACAGCGCTCGTGTCAGTGTTCTCCCAAAGTGGAGGGTTTTGCAAGCCACACGGGCCACCAGGTCACAGAGGCCTGACTGGGGTTGGACCTGATCACAAAGTGTAAACAACCAGCGCCGCGCAGGCCCGCCTGTTTATCACATTCCCCAGTGATGACGCACCACAGCCTGGGAAGCAGGGGCCTCTAGGAGGACGGCCATAACAGGTTTTGGCAATATTCACAATATTGTACTGTACCTTAACCTACCACATCTTTGAGGTATACCGAGTACATTGGTAAATTAAATAAGACAATTACTTACAGTCAAAGACACGGTCTGTTTAGAAAGAGGCACCCCCAATTTTGTGTGTGTGTGTGTATTTTTAAGTGTGTCTGACATTGCGTGTGTGTGTGTGTGTGTGTGTGCCCACCCTGTAGATCTCCTCCAGCAGCAGCTTGGCACAGTCCCTGCCCATGTCCTCTGGTAGCAGAGGGTCTCCCTGCCCCTGCGGTGTGGACGCCATCTCGGCACAGAAGAAAGTACCCGTCAACGTCTCTGCCACTAGGGTGAGACCAAAGCCTGGGGACCTAGTGGTGGGGGCAAACAGAACATGACAGCCTGATGAAGTGCTGTGGCGCAGGCCCCTAGTTCTACGGCAAACGTCGAGCTAACAAAATGTTCTCCCCCATACACTTCTAGCAAAGCTCAAGAATACAAATTCCGAATAGAACGGTGAAAATGTTAAATAAATACGCAATAGAAAACTACTTGGATTTCCTTCCTTTAATCTTGACAAGTATATCATTGCAAAGCTACAAAGGCAGCGGAGCAGTGCAGGGCGGCAGACTTACTTCCCAGAGTTGGCTCCCTTCATGTGGTCTGTGTAGATGTAGATGTCTGGAATGAACTTGTTCAATATGCTCCTGGCTGATTCCACTAGTCTGTTTGCCATCTGAGGGGAGACTCTTACTGAAAACCTGGGGGGTCGCAAACGTCAAGGAACTGCCATCAACGCTCCATGATATTAACACACACAAACACCCACACACACCCACACCCACACCCACGCACACACACGATACGAAGGAGGATGAATGCAAAGCATTTGCGTGGCGCCTCATAGGTAGCTGCGCTCCCAAAGGGAAGTTAGTCAATTGATATTGATAGGGCTTGGGATGCAAACGTAGATTTTTTTTGTATCTTCTCCTGTAGATGTATTAACCCTCTTCAGATAAAAAGCCAACCATAAGCTCTCTCCCCATTACATTCACCTTTAAACATCTGAACACAGTCCCCATTCAACGTGTTCAAGGAGTGGTGGTCCAGAGCGAGGTGGAAAGGATACGCTACTCCACGGATTCTCTTGATCTTGCCCTGGTCTGTCAGCAGGACGGGTCGGATGGTCCTGCGGACTGGACATGTGAAGACCACTTCGCCTCCACCTCCTGGTGCCATACCGCGCTTCACCACCTGGGGATCACGGAGATCCATAGAAAAAAACATTGTATGGGACCATCTTAATGGGATCCAGTAGGTTCCCCTGTGTTATATACTTTCTCAGTTGTAAACTCATTTGGAATGTGTAGCCAGATGTGATCAATGTATACTTTTCCCCACAAATGTTTGTTTGGATAAATATTTGAGCAGAGAGAAAAAGTTGGAAAAAAGGAGTTTCTTAGAATTCAGGCTAGTAGGGGCATGTACTCTCCCCCCGACCCCAACCTTAAGGTCAAGCCCCTCTCCGTCGATGCCAAACTGCTTCATCAGTGGGATGGCTGTGACTTTCAACTGGTCAACCTGCAGCAGACACAACAGCATGGATTAATGTCATGGTTTCCTTTTTGGGTCAGCATTTTAAAAGAAGAGGCCGGGGTGAACGTGTCCTCACCGATGGGTCGGAGGGGTGGTTGGTGACCCCCTTCAGAACGGCTTTCAGAGGGTTCTTCATGAAGGGCGCGAGCATGAGGAGGGCCTCGAGGTAGTATCCTATGGAGCGCTGCGTGCTGCAGTCGTGTTCCACCACGCCCCCGTACAAGAGGCCCGGCTGGTAGAACAGCACCGTGCCTGTAGGGAACAATGGCTCATGGTAAAGCACATCAAAAAGAAATACATTGTAATTATGATGAGATCGTGCCTTGGCACACGTGTTCCATGAGCATACAATGTTCATTTACTGGTGGCAACGAGTGTGTTGATCTGCGTACTTAGCTGCATCGTCACTCAACCTTCTAGCTATACGAGCTAAACTCGTAAACTAGTCAATCGAGTTTTCTGCTAAGGCCAGCGCAGTTGGCAGTGTTGCCCATGCATGTGGGTGGCAGACTAGGTGTAGCTCAGTTGATTGGAAACCACACCCCTGAGCATTCCTACGGGTGCTTCTGTAGATGTTTAAGTTTTCATGTTGGCTCCAATTTCCTCTGTTAAACATATTACAACCCATTGACACGCAAGAATATATGTAGATCTATGTGCCCCAGTTGTGTGTGTGTGCGTGTGTGTGTGTGTGCGCGCACACATTGTACAGTAAATGCATCCTCTTAGAACTTACCTGTCTGATTGATTTCAATTCGGGTGCCATTGGTCACTTTATCTAACAGTCTGATTAAACTTGCTTCAAAATCTGAGGGACAGAGAACAAAAGAGTACGGCCAAGAACTCCATTGGGGAACCATTACCACATCTGGATTTGGTTTTTACTTTCATTTTAAGGCTTTAAATCAAAAGCTAATAGGATAACGTCTTAACAGTGGACTACATTTGTTGATTGGATGAAAGCGAACTCCTATAATATTGTGCACGTTGTCAACTGGTGACCACGCTGATCAAGAAACAAGACTGCCAAAACATCTTCTTCCCAACGTCTGCACTCAATAGGATTAATAGACTTCTACGCACACACCTGTGACACAGATGATATCGACTTTGCTGAAAACTGCCCAAAATCTGACAATACGAACACAGCAACGTGTAATTTACAGTTTATGGTTGTTGTTTTATATCATTAAGCATAATAAAAAAAATTGATAAGATCATGGTCTACACGTCTGACGCCTTGGCAAATAGCAACTTCTAACTGCGTACTAGCTAGCAAGCTAAGTTAATATTAGCCTCCACTAAGAAACTGTGACGCCACATGTTTACAATGTTTGGATACCTACCTCTAAGTCCTGGGGTTTCGTCTTTTGATCGAATATTTTTAATCTTGACTCTTTTACCACTTAACGTTGATAATACTAATCGTTGTCTAAAAAAATTACAACCATCGTATATGAGTCCTTGGCTTGCCATGTTGTTGTTTCCAAAAAGCTACATGAAGTTCCACGTGTTTTGGGTGTGCTAAGGACTTGGGTGGAATACTACGGTATGTCGGAGGGCTCAAAGGTTTATTCTTTGGTATATTTTTATTAAACAAACCACCAGATGGCAATCCAGTAGCATTCTTTTGAGCTTGGTTATTCACAGGCTAAAACTAACGGGGTTGGTTCATAAATAGTTTAGTGCTATTAGTACTATTGCAAGTAATTGTTATGTTGGCTGATGGCTTATCTTCACGGTCCCTCAAAATTGTAACATCCCACTTTACTCGATACCTTTATTTTGCCTCTAAAATCATTCTAAAAACAATAATATCAGCAAACATCAGTCTGTTTAAAAATAACGTAAGGCATACTTTTTTGGGCCACGCATCAAAAAACAAGCAAGCAACAAACAAGTCAATACATGCATTTTTTACTCTGGTGTGAGAATCTGGATACTGATGGAGCAGACAGACTTATTGCTATAGGCTAACTAAATTGGCTGACAACTCTTGATTAGCTATAGAACTACTTTATTCCAGACAAATGTGGCGGAAAAAAATAGTTGCCGCCTGCACCTCTGCGATTACAAGGTATTGTACTAGACTACCCGTTTGCCCACAGTGCGTGTGCGCACATGCACAGTCCGTTTCCACAGCAGATCTGAGTGTGCTGCGCAGTCGAAATGCAAAAAGGGATTAATCGCGTCGCCTAACCTGGCAAACGAGCTGGACATGGAAGAATTACATAATGAGGTTATACAATAAACAGGGCAGTTTCCTTCTCATTCATAAGCAATACAGCCCTTTTAATTCCTCAAGGTAGGACATTTTCTTTATTTCACTGCACTCTGGTCATCTTAACGTGTCCTTATCTGCACAGACCTCAGTGGCAGTAGCCGTTTCCTTGAAACTGTATCTTCCTCCTCCTCTTTCTCCATCTGCGTTCAAAGTGTCAGAAAAAAACACGTTAGTTACAAGGGGGCTGAGGACGCGCGAACCAATTGTGCACGTTAGGCGTTGAAGGAGTTGTAGTCTACAAGGCTAAAGATCCCGTCCGAGAGAATCCAGAGTACATGTATATGGGGACTGAAAGAAGCCTACAGAGTCTACACTAACTGGTGCTTTAAGCAAGAAACATTTTGAGATGGTTTTGCAGAGGATATTCCGGGCCGTCATCATGGGACCTCCTGGCTCAGGGAAAGGAACTGTGTCTGATCGGATAACCAAAACCTTTGGACTAAAACATCTTTCTAGTGGGGATCTTTTGAGGTCCAACATTGAAGCTAAGACCGGTAAAAACATGCATTGTAAAGCACATAAAATAGATGTACGAATATAATAAATACTATGTTTGGTTATGTTTTCAATTTATCATTAATCAATTAATGGCATTACATCGGAACCATACCTAATGACGCATATGTAAAATAACCTTTATCGGATCACTATATATAACATACATAGTATTGTCATGGTATACAACCCCCTGGAAAGAAAGACACGCTGCAGATTAAGCAGTTTAAAGTGCATAAAGTCTCTTGTAGCACACTAATGGAGCTTTTTTTAACTTACAACAGTAACACATTTTATGCAAGTTGATCTCATAACAAATGTTTCAGACAACCTTTGGGTTAGTGTTAGAAAACGTATTTTTCTGGATTTTTATAATACCAATACTTTATTGCAGCCTGCTACACTTGTGTAAATATTATAAAGACTGTGGGACATTATAAAATTAATAGAAACCCTCAGTAAATAATATAATATACAAAACTATAATAATACATAAAAACATGTGTTACACTGCACTTTTAAAATGATGGTGTTGTTACTCAGTTGTTGGTCAGTTGAAGTTAATAAGGGAAAGTTTCTAATATTGCACTTTGGCTTATATGTTTGGAGATACGCTTGTGTTGTCTATACCTGACAGGGACGCCTTAGTCAAGGTCAAGGTGTTACAGATGGTATCTGTGATATTTACAGTAGACAGCAGTAGACTCTTATCAGAGCCCTTGAGCCTCAGCCACTAGGCTACCCTCCTTGGCCAAAGTCCTTTCTGATAGGAGCACTAATAACTTTTTTTAGGAGCACAGAATTTTTTATACTGTTTTCCTTTTTTTTTGTAATTATACACAGAGGATCATGGTTATCTGGGCTTTTAGTGTATCCATCAACATATGAAGTACATATGTGAAACTTTTGAGTAGACCAAGTACAATTAAAACGTTTTAGTGAGGACCATGTATCATTCACAGCTTGTGTTTACACCATTATTTGCCTGTATATGCTCTCTCTGCTCCAGCTTACTGTGAGTGCTCTGTAGCAGCAATTATTAGCATACAAACAGAAGGGTCTTTGCAACTCAAGTCTCCCTTCTCTCTGTCAGGAAATTCCATCCTGCTCGTTGGAAACTGACCAAATAAGGAGAAGGCCACAGATCAAATCTATAGCTAGTGCTAGCAGGGGCATATAGTTGCTAGCAAACTGATAGTTTTAACTTAATGGTCACTTCAAATTTGATTGTACTTTACTAATCTCTCCTTCTCTCTCCTATGTGGCTGTCAGAGTTGGGTCTGCTGATGAGGTCGTGCATTGACCAGGGTCAACTGGTGCCTGATGATGTCATCTCCCGTCTCATTCTGAAAGACCTGCGCCTCATGGTCGAGACCAGCTGGCTCCTTGACGGTAGGAACACATGCAAACGCGTGCACGCACGCACGCACGCACACACGCACACACGCACACAAACACACACACACACACACACACACACACACACACACACACCAGTCTCTGCACCTGCATAGCTAATTCTGGTCTGTATATACAGCATAAGATGAATAAACCTTCCTGTGACTTGAGACTCAAAAATGGAATTTGGAATAGAGTATCACTATTTAGTAAAAAAAAAAAATAGAAGCCATACATGTTTCCCTTTTGGTTAAACCTAATGCAATTTGAATCTTTCATTTATCTCCCAAAGTCAACCCACCCTCCTCTCACTACACCAGGATGTTTAGAGACCATGTCTCCCAGGAGGTGAGGTAGGAGACAGAGAATGTGAGGAATGCAGTAGACTAAACACTTTGTCCGATCTCCTTCGACCTTCAGGTTTCCCCCGTACAGTAGCCCAGGCTGAGGCCCTGGACAGTGTCTACACTGTGGACACGGTTCTCAACCTGGACGTGCCCTTCCAAACCATCCAGGAGAGGCTGACGTCTCGCTGGGTCCATCTGACCAGCGGCAGGGTCTACAACACCAACTTCAACCCACCCAGGACCACTGTAAGTCTGTTCATGTTGCCTCTAGTCTACCGTTATAATGGTGAATAGTAGGCGGAGGAGTAATGTTACTGTTAGTTATTGGTACAGCTGTTTTATATCAGGTCTATTTCTTTTCTATTGCTTTCACTATTGCTGCTACTACTGTACTCTGATAGCAGGAAGTCAGCAAGCATGTTTGACAGGAAGTGTAGCGATTGCCACTTCCCTGAATTTCCTTTAGTATTGGTACAAATCCCATGTAACATTGTGTAAGTTAAAGGGAAAGTGGAACTTTTCCGAAAATGAACTCTACTTTTTTTAACATGGTTTCAACGTTGTCAGTGTAATGTCCATCAGCTGAAATCAGGCTAGTATTACTTTGGTTCTGCCAGTCTGCCACTATGGCTACTTCTTTCAACCCAGTATGAAATTCTACTGCTGGGACGACTACTGACAATCACAGTCTTGTTTTTGTTCATAATCTGTATAATGAAAGGTTGTAGTTGCTCTTAAAGTTCTTAAATGCTTTACATAACCAGCCACCCAACCTGGCTAGAACACAAGTTGTTTTGAAATTGTTCTGCGTAAAATCACACTTGTCCCTGGACCTGAAAATAGGCCAGGGTAGAAGTCTGTGGAATAGAGGAGAGGAGAAGGAGACAGATGGCTAAAGGATCAGAGATATAGAAAAAAAGAAGGGGGGAGGGGCAAGAGCATTGTTTTTCTGTGGAAATTCAAGAAGGGACCTTTGGTCTTGATCCTACAACTAAACTCGAGCAACTGAATCTTTGGCAGCTCACCCGGGGTATTGTCAGCAGGAGGGATAAAAGCCTTTCTAAAGGCTCATTCTACTGAAGCAAAAGTAGGACAGTCAACCCATACTAGTTTCCCTAATACCAAACTCTGCTTCTGAAATGTCCTTCCTCAGGTCCTGTCTTGACAGGTCCTGACTGCATTCCATTCCCATTGTTATTCACATAGAATATCAACAACAAAGCATGTTGCCTACAATCTTCCAAAATCACTATGGGATTTTGATTATACCACACTAAGCACAGTGTTACTGTTTTCATCAGAAAAGCGCCTGATTCAATTTTCAACAGGTCTGTTTGCTTTTTTTCAGGCTCGGGAAGTGGAAGGGAGACTAGTTTACTTCACAGTTGATTTGTTGACTCTCGGTTAGAGATTTTTTTATTCTTGGTTACAGGACTGAGAGCAGACTGAAACATTAAGACATTTCTGGTTATTCGTTAACCAGGATTTTTCTTAGTCACGTTGAGAAAGGGCACCAAACGCAAACGTAGAGATGCTAGATTGTACGTCTTTTTTCCAAATGGAGTAATCTTACTTTGGCCTGTAGCTAATTTGTTCTGCCAATTATTTACAAGGTACAAGGTGAGATCATATGCCTTTTCCATTTTGGTGTTATCAAAACAATTTTCTATCTTTCAGGTCCCATCAGAATTTGTTTTATCAAACTAAGGAAAAAAACAGGAAACAATACCAGAAACACTGCTTTATGTTGTCGTAAGAGTGTTTACAAAGCACTTTGGCTGTATTACTGCTGTTCTTAACCTTCCCAAACGGGTACTCATTCACCTTCCACCTGTCAGATAAGCATTCACAGCATGTGGACCTTTCCTGACAAACCAATCAAGAGAAGTAAGCATGCACTTGCTGACTATGGGAAGACAAGACCGATAACCCACAATTTATGGAAAAGGCTCCGCGTAAAACTGGTTGTTTTTGCACGCGACGGATTAGTGGCTGTCTTTTTTTTTTTTTTTTCATCTACTTTTTCCCCTATCCCCTCCACCCTTCCATTCAAAGTAGCTTTATTGTCAATTACTTCACGTGTCGAGACATACAAAGGAATCGAAAAGACGTTTCCCATGCTCTTGCGGTAAACATATAAAGTGCACATTCAAACACAGATAAGACATATATACTAAAGCTAAAAGATGTCCAATAAAATTATATATATATATATATATATATGCAGAAGTGTAAAGTCTACAATGTATTAATGATTCCTTTAACAATAGGCCGTGTTCCGACAAACGATGCGGTGGTTGAGCCGACTACATGAGTATACGGTTAATCCCCTGCTATTACGGCTTCCTCCAACAGGGTGTGGACGACGTGACAGGAGAGCCTCTGGTGCAGAGGGACGACGACACACCGGAGACCGTCACCCGACGACTGAAGGCCTACCAGCACCAGACAGAGCCTGTCCTTGAGTACTACAGGTAGACTTGCTTACACCATCAACATTTCATAATAAAAGAGGGAGGGAGCAGGTTTTACAGTTGTTTCCTTAAAAGACTCCAGACACACACATGCTGCCCTCAGAAATCCTTAATCGTTCTATTCATGCATCAATTCGCTTGTAAAACATTGGTGAATGTCCCCAGCACACCCTTGGAGATACTTACCAGGCAGCCTAGTTTTCCACATGGCATTCCTGGGTTTTTTATTTCTGGACTCTGGAAAATTGGCGAGATGATGTGAGATCCGTGGTTAAGTAGCCATAAAGTACCGCTGTCCTGAATAAGTTCTGCCTAGCCTGCGGTTGATGGAGTCAGTAGGCCACAGGACAGTTAGATACATACTGGCAAAGCAGGCTTTCTAGCTCGTAACAAAGGGATGTTGTTTCAGAGTTGGGATTGCAGAGTGTGCATCTGCAGTTACCTGACGCCGTTCAAATAATAACAAAAAGAGTTGAAGGGTAGCATTTGGGATGGGCTGTCAGAGATGTAGTGGGGATTTTGCAGTACATTTGGTTGAATGTTTCCCTCCTTGTTTTCCTTGTCCTACACAGAAGCAAAGGAGTACTGGAGGTCTTCTCAGGAACAGAAACCAACAAGATCTGGCCACACGTCCAGGCATTCCTGTCCAAAAGACTGGACTCTCAAAAGCAGAAAGTTGTTGCATAAAAGGTTCCAGGAGGCTGTTGTTTCCCACAAAACTAGTAGACGTTCCCGGTCATCCAATGGGAATGGAACACTATGTGCCTTGACGCCCTGTGTCACTTACTGCATGTAGCTTGAAGATGAGGAGGATGGCTATAGACCACATTCAGCCAGTCTACTAAATACATCTCAGGTAGTGTAGGGTTTACCTGCAGGCATAGGAAACAAGTGTTTTATGCCTAATGTTAGTGCATGCACTGTTCATTCCATATACTCCATGCCAGGTTCTCAAACACTCCTACAGCTGCGTTCGTAGTCTGCAATCTTGTTCACGTGGCCTTTACTCCTGACTACTGCAGCAGTATTCTATGACCCCACTCCATAAAAAACGGCATGTGAAGGAAAGCAAGGCGTATTTTGGAGTCAATCCAGGCGCAGCTTGTCTCTTGAATGACCACACCACTCTTGGTGAAAGGAAATGAGCCATGTTACATAAAGTAACTCAAATAATTGGAACTTGATACACCTTTCATGTGAATCCCCAATATGAAAGAGAGTAGAGAATGATCTATGCATATGACTGACCATACTGATTGTAGAGCTACTTTTAGTGGCAATGTAGCTTAGCCCATTTGTTGTAAGACATTTCATTTCCTTTTAAGTGCCCTTAGGGATAATGATTAATGATGGATATAATGAATTTAAGATCATGCTTAATGGGGAGAGAAAATATGCTTCTAACAAACTAGGCATTCTGTAACGCAAAAGTTGAAAGCGATTATGATATTAGTTTGTGTTTGGTTTGTTGTCCTTTTGTACTGTGATCTGGCTTTGCACAAATTTATAGTGTATTTTTTAATTAAAACACAAGTATTTGTATGTACTGTATTTTATGTCTTACAAGCCTATTCAAAGCAGTAGATTCCTAAAGTAAATTATCTGGGTGAAGTATAATAAAACAAACTAAATGTAAACCATAATAAACCAATGTAAGACCATGTTATGTATATTTGTATACATTTGCCTTGTGAGCTTTTTAGGAAAAAAGTTAAAGACACTAAACCATTCAGTTTTTCACTATTTGTATTTAATTAATTACAGTAGACATCTAACGCAGCACCTTTCACAAGTATCTTTGTATTAAAGCCAGCTTTCAGCATACAGTTATTCTAGCCCACTCAGGATAGATCTAGTCAAGAATATATTCCCCCGGATGCCTCCATTAGAGCAACAAGCAGTTGGCTTTAATAATAACAGCCAAAACTAATCCGTCAACAATTCTTATTGAGGTCTAGCAACCTATTGCAATGTAGACAACCTGCAACATGGCTTAAGTTCACAGAGATAAACAATTGCTGGCCAGTACTGCCTGTGCTAAACTTTACCGTAAGCAAGGTGCAGGATTTTGAGGTTGGTTTTGTATATGACATTTGAGTATGCGATTTCCATTTTCATCTGGTGACATTTTGTTTAGACGAGTAATGCTGGAGTGCAGTCGTCCCATTAACGAGGCCTCTGAAGTACCCCCTTTCCCATCCACAAACGACATCATTCATATAAGCTCAAACATAAAAAGCTTACAACAAATGCCCTCCAGCTGGTTGGACAGATAAAGTATAGAAAAGGGTTGAAAAATGTACTTAGGGTCAGATTGTTTTCGTGCACATAGTCCTGAAAAAACACATTGCAACTGAAACCCATGGATTTTTTTTGCATAGTGAAGTCAACACAGGATAAAGTTGGACAGTAATATAGGATATTAGTATTTTCAAGGCCATGGAATGATAAAGGACCCACTGCTGATTTGACTTATTTTCCTCTTTGTTCTGCTGTAACCCCTATCCAACTCTCAGTCAACAAATGTACAGCTACTTTTATACATTAATCATAGCTTTGATAATGTAAACAGCCAGACAGGATACAACTCTGATCAAATCATATTTTGTCCTATGCAATCCAAGATATCAGAGGTGGTAGGCTATTTCTCGTCTACTTCCCAAGTGCTGACTAACTGAGTCAGTTATTACTTTTCCATACCAATGTTATGTGTTTCACGAAGCCTCCAGCATCGCACAAAACACCTTCATAACGTCAAAACAGTGTGCTCTTAATTACACCAGAAGAGCGGGAAATGGTTCCACGGGTCAGCAAGTTCTCAGATGATCATAAAATAGATTCTAACTACACACAGCTAGCTTTGACATTTGTAGTACTAGCAAAGTTCAGACTTTACATACAAAGAAAGTGAGAAATGTCAGAGTTCGGCAGAGTATTAATAATAAAATTACAGCGTACCTGTAATAGTAAAATGAACGTTACAGCTCACTAACTCTAGTTTTTCTGGCAAACAGAACTGCCCAAAACCATAACCGAGAAAAACGTGATAATCAGTGACCAGCAATTGATCAGCTGTCGACAGCTTCAAAAAAAAAAAAAAAAAAGAAGAAAAAAAAATAAAAAATACCTCTGATTATTTTTTAAATACTTTTGTTTTGAACAACAAATATAAAGTGCAGCACACATTCGGACGCAGAATACAAAAATAAAGTCTCTTTCTAGAGAACTCAGCCCTTTTCCTCAATCTCGGTTTTGTTTTTCCTGGAAGAGTTGTTCCTATAAAGGAGAGATGCGGGGGAGGAAGGCAGGCGACAACAGGTTTGCTACGATGTCTCCATCATCCGTAGATCGTCTGTTTCTGATGTGTCATCCTTGGCCAGCCTGCCGGTGTTAGACCACAGGCCAGCTTCCAGACAGCGCTTCAAGTGGTACTCTGCCACCTGGTGGTTAACACAGATAAAACCGCCATGAGACACATTCAGACGGTCTGAAATCCACATATATGGCATCCAACTTAATCCACCACACACTTTATGTACAATTCACATCAGTCAATTTAGTATAATAACTGCAGATGATATTTGAAACTTTGAAAGGACATTTAGTGAGGTAACTCTCTGTTGAGTGATCAGAGAATCTGTAAGAGGTTCCCATGCCCATCTGACAGTTGGCATGGCTAATCCCTGATATAAACACCACATCTAGTGTAGGACACAACTCATCACAGAGGATTAGTCTCTCTATTATTATGGTCTAGAATTAGAACTGCCTTCCTTCCCTCACTTCAGTCTAGCGAGACAGTCGTGTCTGGCTGTACCAAGGAAGGAGGGTGGACGAGAGTGAGAGAGCAGAAAGTAAGACAGGGAGTCAAAGAATAGAGAGGTAAAGAATAAGATGAGACGGTGAGATGGTGAAACGGCGCTACAGCGAGCAACGGCCTGGGGGTTAAGCTTCTCAGCTCCGACCGATGTAAACTGTTACGTAAACCAACCGACCGTGAATCGACAAGCTGCCCTCGCCCCATCTACCTATCCCATGGGTTCAGATCTGGGCCAGATTGCATTCCTCTTTCCCAAAGCCAGACATTCTGCTGGGTGTCCCCTTGGTACAGGAAAGCAGGGGGTTTGTTTCTGTCTCCCCCTTTGTGTGGATGTTGGCAGCCAGTCAGACCATGAGGCCACTGGAGGGGCCAGCTTCATTCTTTCGCTTACGCAACAGCTCTGCTCACTCCAAAACACCACACAGAACTTTCGATTTACTTCTCTTTTTTTTTATCTCGAAATTGGAGGCTATTCTGCAGTGTATATGTGTGTGGCCACGACGGTAACTGATACTTGAGTTTCTAGCCCTTCTTGTGTGTTGTGCACATCAGTTATCAATTGGTTCACTACTTCAACTAACATCAGATCAATTCTGTGACATGCAAGTGGCTCTACTGAAAAAGACACAATTGAAAATACAGTGCATGTCAGTGTCATAAAACGTCAAGAGCATCATTCAATCAGGCTGTTGCAGGGGCTCTACAATGGTGACACATAAGCATTTTCTACTTAAGGATGGGTTTTATAAAACTTGAATTCTAGCAATTAAACATGAACAGGATGTGTTTGCTTGACACATGACATTATATCAATTTCTGCATTGAAGTCACCGTAAATAGCCAATAGCTAAATTCAAAGGTTTTGGTAACATTCGAGTAAGAAAAACAGTTCAGCTCAAATTTTCTTAATCTTGCACAGAGATATTATGTCTATATGCATGCATACAAATTCCAGATGTTGTGATTTTATTTAATTCTAGACATGTCTTAATGTATTTTCTCAAACATAATAAGTCTGCTTATTATTATTCCCATAAGTATTCTCATTAAAAAAAACGGTATGAATAAAACAAAACTTTCTCCCAAAAAGTTCACGAAAGACAACGACATAGCAGAACCCCATCAGGTCTTTCGTTAGAGAAGAGTACCTCTGGATTCATGGTGCTGAGAACATTCTGCAGTATCCGCATATCCTGCAGCTGGAAGCATGACTTCAACTCCTACACAACACCAAGGAACACAAACAGAAAAGAGCAGAGATTTGAATCAAATTTACTGCCATATCAGAAAACATTCAGCGTGAACAAGCATGGCTGTTGGAAAGGAATAATACGTTTTCATCAGGTTGAATTGTAAAAGAGCAAACTGGCAGAACCTACCGGAGGCAAAGACTCCAGGACCTCTTTGGGGTCAAGCCGAAAGCGGGTACTAGTAGAGTGATGTTCTGTGTCTTTAGCAATATCCCCTTTAGACTTTAGTGTGTACTCATTGACCCTTCGCTTGAAGGCTTCTAGCTCTGTATGGAAGACATCTAGGTAGCCTTCCTGTCCTTCCTTGACAGGGGAGAAAATAACAACACACATCAAACTAGATTTAAACTATTTTTAAGCAGGCATGTCAATTAACAACAAATCCTTACTTACAATGACGTCCTAGCAAATAAATAAAACATGACAAGCAACAAATGCATAGCACACGGAATATGGTGACACACATACTGTGTGCTTGTTCAAGCACCTTGACTCATGATCTACTCTAGTGGTCAGCTAACCACATTACATTAACAGCAAGTTACTTTCAGCCAGCAACTAAACTATTTTTAGTGGACATACAGTATGTGTTTTATAATGAAACTAGCATAGGAACAAAATAAGCAATTTTTTTCAGTGTTTACATCAATTATCTGACTCGGTTGCAAAAGGCACACTTACACATAATGTAACTAAGGAACGTATTCTCGCAGACAAACATAAACTTTGTATATTCAATTTTTTTAACTTTTTTTTTTATCTGCTTGCTTGCTTGCTTACTTTGGCTTTGTGGAAGAACTGTCGGAAGCATCCCCTAGGATCCTGTTGGGTTGTAGAGGCCATCTCCAGGATGAACTGCATGGCTACTGCTTGGTGGGCCACCTGCTCCATCAATGCTCCTTTCTGCAGCAATGACGTTAACACACTTGTAAGACACACTCAATCAATACACACACACACACACACACACACACACACACACACACACACACACACACACACACACACACACACACACACACACACACACACACACACACACACACACAGCTATGAACTCTGTCCATGCTTATGAGTAAGTGTGTTTGTAGTTGTATGTGAGCATTCATGTGTGACTGAGCCAGACTGTTCTGCTACTGCGCACATGTCTGTGTGGTGTTTCTGACCTCCTCTGCCTGCAGTCTGAAGCACCAGAGGATCAGGTAGTTGGCCGTCTCCTCACAGATTAGCTGAGGCAGTTCTGACAGGAAGCGCTGGCTATCGTCCCATCTCCGCAACATTCCTGACACAAACAAAAAAGGGATTTTTTCATCCATTCAAATTTTATTCACTATTATCAATGTATATAATTATCAAACAACACAATATACAAAAGCAAAACATTATGAAGGAAAACACTATCACTCCCCAAATCATTATAAAGCATTGCAGTATCACTCCCCAAATCATTATAAAGGATTGCAGTATCACTCCCCAAATCATTATCAAGCACTGCAGTATCACTCCCCAAATCATTATCAAGCATTGCAGTATCACTCCCCAAATCATTATAAAGCATTGCAGTATCACTCCCCAAATCATTATTAAGCATTGCAGCATCACTCACCAAAATGTCTCAGCTCTTGCTCATATTTCTGAACAAATGTTTTGCCCTTCTCCTGATCCATATCAACTTTTTTACTTTGGATATTGATGATGCTCTGAAAAATATTTTAAAAAGTTAATACAATCGAAATGAATTAACTTAAGACAAAAGTTTGCGTGTGCAAAGTGGAGTAAGGATTTACAATATATTGGTCATCTTTCTGAACTGCTTATTAAGGCACATTTTTGAAATATGAGGCCAATATTTTTGCTTTGGTTTTTTAAAAGAAAAACATATCAATATGAGTCCGCAGAATCCCCCAAATCAAGCCCTTTCTTTTCTTTGGTATACGTTGTGGCCTAGTCTATTGTAACAGTAAAGTACCTGCACAGTAGCACAACTTATTGGAGTTTCATCTTATAGCCCACTTTCAACTTCGAAATAAATATGTCAAATGTTATTTAAAAATATAGATTATCAAGCCAGTGTTGGCCTGACATGCAGATTAACACTCTGCCAGGATCTCGCTGGTTTTCTCTATTACCAGGGTTACCTTGTCGAAGACATCGTGGCTGCCCTCTGCGCCCAAAGGGGGGCTGTGGCTGGGGCATTGACCTCCGAGCATGCTCTCCTTGCGTCGCCACTCCTGCTCCGTGAGGGAAAGCTCAGCTGAGGATGTGGTGGTCCGCGCCCTCTCCTGCTCCACTGACTCAGAGCCGTGGAGCTCCAACCCCAGCAGTTGATCCTGGGCCTCCACCAGCTGCCAGCTGGACACGATGGAGTCCTTCACACAGCGCTGCTGGCTCTGGCACAGGGATGCCATGGTGCTGTTCGGGGGTGGGGGGGTCAACTGGAGAAGAGAGAAGGGTGGCAGAGGCAAAGTAGAGAGAAGCAAGAAGCTAAGGGGTAAAGATACAGATAAGCTCTCCCTACTACTTGTCCATGCAGTGTTTGTAGATGTCATGCAAACTCTTGAAAGACATAAGGTGGAGAATATATCCCAAGTAGAGCAGTTTGTTATGAAGGGCCTTAAAGTGCTCTTACAATTACAACCTAACCAAAATACCACATAGACTTGATTACAGTTAACTCTGAGGTAGCTCAGGCCCCACCGCTAATAGATTGTAGGCCTACTCCAGTTGGTTAGCAATGCATGAATAGCCATCAGAACTCGACTTCGGGACAATGACGCACTCCCTGCTTGTGCTCACACATCGATCCCCGACAACTGCAATAGCATAAGCGACTCAATAAAACATTTAAAATAATAAGAAAGTAACTCTTAGATTGTTCACTTTACGAAGATTGCTGATAGAGTTTGTAGCTCATGGTATCAATTTGAAGTTGAGTATGCTAAATCAGAAATCTTTGTTTAATGCAGTTTCAAAGGTAATGCACTGATCAGCCGTCAATTTGTGGACTTATTGGTCACACTTGTCAACGTTACTTCCTCTTATGACGACCATGGAACAGAATTGCAGTCAGAGTATTCAGCAATATGCTAACGTTATTGTTAACCTCTTGCGAACAGACTGGCTATGACAAACGAACGTAGGTTGGCACATGACCAATTTGATGAAGAACAGAACTTGCTCATAATAGAGACTATACCTGGGGGTGAGGATGAGAAGCAGGTTTAGCAGAGTGGTCATTACACTGCTGTTCGTCTTGGACTGGGGACATGGAAGTAGCTCTGTTGCCTAGCCACTCCATAGTAATGTCAGATGTTTTATCTGGCCAATGTTAGCCGACTCCAAAAGTACATTCAGAACCGTCTGTGTAAAAAATTCAGTTTTCGAGACCCTTGTATGAAGTTTATAATCCAATTTTGCCTGGTGATACGACTCCAATGGGAATTCAGTGCTCGAAAATAAAACAACCCTGCTGCAATCTCTTTTTTAGCAGATGACAACATCCACCATGCTGTTTTGTAATAACCCACGTGGTACAGACCAAGTTGGGACAAGTCTAATATTTAATCTTATATCACTATACATTTTTGTAACAAAATAATATTTGTATATGTATGAGATCCATACAATATTTAAAAATACAAATATTTGAAGAAAAATAAAGTAGTATGGAAGTAGGCTACTAGGTACTACTCGGAAGAATTCCGTGCGAAACCTACTAGGTACACTTAGGTTCCGTGTCAGCAAAAGCCAGCTCACGTCACTCATCTCTTCCTGGTAGTGCCTTATCTAGTCAGTGTTCCATAAATAGCGTCAGGGTGAGTCTATTTTCACTTGAATTCAGTTTCCATGGACTGTCAAAAAGTGATTAACATAATTTCGCACTGACTAATTTGACTACAGCTATCTGAAAGCAAGGATGGTCAACAGCTTCCGGTTGCGTTAACGTTAGCTCACAGAGTTTGCTAGCTAGCTAGTGTCAGTATAACTCATGTATTAAAGCCAAGGTTATGTTTAGCTAAAGAAATTACTTGGGTCTGAACTGCTAGGGCAGTTATGTCCTACATTTTCAAATGTTTCGCAAGCCAAATTGATATAAGGTATCATTCAGCTTAGCGCTAACGTTAGTAAAGTTATGCACGACGCAAGTTGTGGAAATACTTGTCCAAGTCAATGGCCACGTGGTGTCAGTAAAGCACCGCGGCGCACAGCTATTAATCGGCTGCGTTCCAATGGTTGTCTGCATGGTTTGCATATACGAGACAGAAAAACGGTTCACACTGCAAACCCTAAAAAACATCCTCAGCCGTTAACACAACTCCGAGCTGGCAGCCGTCTGCCTGACTCGTTTTGGCCCATGGTTGGATCGGTGTGTGTGTCGTGTAAGATTTCATCAAAAGCAAGTTTCTCAATCCAAGTAGACTAGATCCTCAGATTTTACACAGAATCTTATTGACTTAATATTACCTCAGTTTCTAATCAAGTTCATACCTGTCGGTTTCATTAAAGCAAGCAAGTGCAAAGGTGTTCAAACTGAGTTATCCATTTGGTCTGTGCTCAGATCACGTTGCCCATGGGCACTAAACAAAATACAGTTTCCATTATCCTAATCCTAAATGTATGTCTAATAAACAGCATTACCCTACTTCAGTTGGGCTTAACCCTGAAATGTTTTTTATTTTTAATTTTTTTGTGTTTCCCTAGGGTCCTGATACCTTCTTCGAATATAACCACCCACCAACTCAAGTGGAGTAATGGAGGTTACACAAGTTGTTGGTCAGTACCCCAGTTTTTACAGTTGGGGAACTGGTAAGGGAGAGTAGTGGTTGCAATTGTCATGCGTGGATTTTACATGTGAGGTTGCAGAAACAAGATATAGCGCAGTTCTAGCCAAAGATATTAGTATCCACAATATATCAGGTAGGTTTTAGACAAGTGAATGCACCTGCAGCTAGTAGTTATCCTGTCAACCAATACTGTACTGAAAATGCAGATTACATAAGTGAGGTAAGACACGTGTCTCACAGGGCATATTCCATTGAACCAGTAGTAAAGCTGAATCCTTATCAATTTCACCATTTAACGCCAGACGTGCCAGTGCAGACAAGTACCCATTATCCCATCCACTGTCCGTGTTCATGTATTTCTCTTTAAGTGAAGGCTTTTGATTCTATGAAGTACAAGGAGCCTCCAGCTCGCGTTCCCATTGTGTTTACCTGTCAGTTCTCTCTCTGGCCCAGCCTCGATAGAGAAGCTACATTCTCCACATTCTTGCCGCAACCCCCCCCCCTCCTCTGTCACCGCCTATAGTTCCAGGGTAAGGCAAAAGAATTAGAGTGAATAGGCTGGTGTGTGTGTGACTGAATAGGGTGAATAGGTTAGAGGGGGGTTTATAACGGTAGAGTAGCAGATTTCAGTTGGTAGCACAGAGAAGTTGAAGCTGTAGGGTATTAGCTTTGTGTGAGGGGCAGTTTTGTTTTAGATTAATGCTGTCAAAAAACAAAGTTAAAGAGAGTGAGAGATGGAAGCAAAGGTGCTGAATGTGGGAGGTGGACGAAGAATAATACTGAGAAAAGAAAGGGTAGGTGTGACGGAAAGGAGAGGGAATGAGTGAAAAGAAAGATAGCTAAGCAGTGGTAGGTGAAAAGAAGGCTGTTGACAGAATGCAATGTAGAGAGTGATAGAGAGTAAGGTGGAGAGAGAGAAGACCTTTGGTCTGCTTTCCCAGGCTGTCCGTCAGGAAGGCTGGATCTTTTACACCGTGACCACCGCATTGCCCTTTCCTGGGGAAATCCGAGACAAACAGAGAGGCCAGAAGGAGGCGGCGGCAGGGGGGGGGGGGGGCCGGAAAAGTGGCCCTGGGAAGGAGGGAGGGAAGGGAGGCTAAGAGGGGAGGTGGAGCCCACACAGCATGAGAGGGAGGGAGAGAGACGTAGCGGCTTTGGGGAGTGCTCGGTAGAACAGACAGACATTATCAACATCCCCCTTTAACCAGGCCTCTTAAGAAAAACTTCAAAAACTACCGTCAGTTGCCTCACAAAAAATGGGCCCGGAGTGTCTCCTCGGGGTTTGGCTTGAGATCTGCAGGAATGCAAAGCTAAACAGGGTTCCTTAAAAACCTTCAGCTGTTAATATGCCACCCTGACTGCTCAGCTATGCTTTATGTAAAAAAAAAAAACAATGATGCCAAAATTCCATTAGTGAATAACAATATCCACTTATATAGCCTACTATGGTTGCTCTCTGTGTTATCATTAGGGGTTTGACACAATTATACATGAAATTAAGTATTTAACCTTTAGTGAGACAGACCTGTTGGTGCTCCATTTTTTTATACATATTTTTGGGTTCAATAGCTGAATAGCATCTCAATGCCCTTTCCAGCCAGAACCTATTTGTCCAATAGGGAAAAGGATCCAAGCTGCATCATTTGAGAATGAAAGGAACAGTACTGGCAGGTTCCAGTCCCATGACGAGTAGGGGCCAGATTGTAACCCCATCTCACCTGTGTAACCCCCAGGTGTTGACCCCACGGAGCTGCGAGACCGCCTCTTTGACCTGTGGACCCGCAAAGAACTAGAGGCGGTGAGAAACAGCTGTAATCACTATGTGTGTGTCTGAGAGAGAGTGGGAAAGAGAGAGTGACTGTCTCTTTGCGTGTGTGTGTGTGTGTGTGTGTGTGTGTGTGTGTGTGGGGGGGGAGCGGGGTGTGTGTGGTTGATTGGTTGTACATGGAGAGGAAATTGAGATGTGTTTTATGCTAGTATGTGTGTTGCAAGGAAGGAAGGAAGGAATTTGAATGCTGCAGTGAATGAACTTGAGCAATCGATGTGGAAGAGACTGGATATGAGGGGGACATCTGGTTTACCTATTTGGACAGGAGTTAGGAGTTGGCCCAGATATTCTCACAGACTCAGGGAACTTGTGTTACCTGTTATTCCTCACTGTAAGAGGCTATGCAGAGAACATCATACATGGCTGTGTCAAGCTTCAGGAAAAAGCCAAAATATATACAGTAGTAGGCAAGATACATTACCATCGTCCACTTCTTCCACAGTGACCTTTTGACCTGAAACAACACACCATTTTATGCTTAAAGCATTTATTAAAGAAGAAAAGACAGTGAGATAAAGGTCAAACACATTTTGGTGGTTACCAACCTGTGCTGGCAGTCGCTATGACACCCGTCCTAACCATCTGTATCCCAACCAGCTGAGAGTGGTGGCCCAGCAGGGATTCTCGGAGCTGGCCGAACCCCTGGAGGGCCTGATGTCCTTGCTGGAGGGCTGTCCAGGGAAACAGAAGGGCAAGACCTCCACCCTGGGCCACAACGTCCTCCTGGAGTTCGTACAATGGAGGAAGGCCCATCCCCAGGTGGGGCGAAGGATATCCCTTTGGTTGGCCTGTTATTGTTACATCACTTTAATCTCTTTATCTACTTCATGCTGTCTCTCACATCTGAGCATATTCAGTAAGTAATTCATATCCACATTAACATCGATAATAATAATTTTTATTTATGTAGAACCTTTATCGTAAAACCACCATATAAATGAATAGCTTATTCTAATAGCATCTCTAATCACCTCTGCAGGGCTGATGGTAATTATCCATGGGGCTAATTGGCACATTTAGAGACATATCATCTACATAGGCTGTTTTGTATTTGACTGACCAAAATATTTTATGTTACTTTCAAATGTGCGGCAGTGACGTGAGTGTGTGTTCCTCTGCCTCCCGCTGCTAGGTGACCCTGGAGGCTCTACCAGACCACCAGATCCTGGCTCTGCAGCGCCGCGCCCTGGGGCTGCTCACCGACGCCCAGCTCCCCTTCATGGACCCTCTGCTGGACATTTACCGGCTGGGCTCCGTGGAGCCGTCTGTCCTGCGGCTGCACGTCATCCGTCTGCAGGCCCTCAACTGCTACAGGGAGGTGGGTGTCTTGTCACGGGAGCAGCAGTGCAAGCCCTGCTCTGACGGATGGCCCTGCGACTGAAGTCACTCTTGAAATCTATCTTGATATTGCTTTATGGTTTTGTTAGTCCGACATGTAACCAACATTTTTACTCAAAGCTTTGCCTCGATGGGTTTTCTTTCCATACATTCTAATCTGTTTGTGGGTCTGTTGTAGGCAGCCCTAATGAGCATGAAACTGAGCCTGCAGGAAGAGCTGGACATGGAGGAGGTGAGTGTGTGAGTGTGTGTGTGTGTGTGTGTGTGTGTGTGTGTGTGTGTGTGTGTGTGTGTGCGCGCGCGCGTGCGTGTGCGTGTGTGTAAAGGGGTAGCTCTGAATAATCCACATGATGGATATGGCCTCTTAGTAATGCCTGTCCTGCGTTGCAGATGTGCGTCCCCCTGATCCTGCAGGATAAACTGTCCATGGCAGAAACCTACGTCAAGGGACACCCTCACTTAGAGGAGCGCCTGGTCAAACTGCTGGACTCCTGGTGTGACCCCAGGTTCACTGTGGAGGACATAAGCGAGTAGGGCCGTGTGTGTGTGTGTGTGTGTGTGTGTGTGTGTGTGTGTGTGTTTTTAAAGAACCTGTAAGAAGGTTCACTACAACACCTTGTGTGTTTTAGTTGCATTTACAGATATGGATTTTGTTATTTGATATCAGGAAGTTCCCTCAGTTAATCCTCTCTAAACACTACACCGATCAAATCCAGCCCAAGATGATCATCAAACATGTGTTTCGGATGGTGGAGAAGTTCAACCTTGATCCGGGTAAGGTAGTGTGCACTACACGCTGCCATCATGTGCAAAGAGGAGCTGAGAGATGTGGTGTTGTTTTTACACTGTCCCTTCTCTTTAACCAGGACTGTGTCCCCACTCGGTGTACAAGAGGAGACTGGACTCCCTGCGCTTCCTCATGTACAAGAGATTTGTGGAGGTGAGATGATCATGGAGTGTTCTAGTGATAGGAATGTCCCCTATGCATCAGTGTTTTATCTTTCTGTCCTCTCTTTCCGTCTTCCTGTTTTTCTAGAAAGGCATGTCACAGGAGAACTGGAGCGACCACGTGCAGGTAAGAAACCTGCGAGCTAGTGCTTGACCGTTTTTAGTCACTTGGCAAACGATGTTGAATCGTGTGTGTGTGTGTGTGTGTGTGTGTGTGTGTGTGTGTGTGTGTGTGTGTGTGTGTGTGTGTGTGTGTGTGTGTGTGCTTGTTGGTCCAGTCTACAGTAGCGGACTGCCCAGAGCTGCAGGTCCAGCTGGTGGAGCTGCTGGTGAAGCACTGTGGTCTGCAGATCGCTTCCCAGTGGTCACTCCGCTACAACGTCCCCCGAGACAGACTGCCCTTTGGGGTGTGGGACACTCAGCAGAGCCTTCCGCCAGCGCAGCAGTAAGTCCAGCGGACACTCCGTGGTCGTTTGTGGTTTAAGTTTTGTTATTGTCATCGCCGTGAATCAGCCAAGTAATCGACACCTGCTCTCTCCAGACAGGTGTGTCCGAACAACCGCGAGGTGTGGGATCCGCCCCCGGCCCACCAGAAAAGGTTCTACCAGCTGCCAATCGTCAGAGACCGAGTCTGTTTCCTGGACACGCCGGAAGGACTGCAGCAGTGCAAACAGGCTGTCCTTCAGGTACTCCGAGAAACCAAGAGGTCCCAACGCCGATTAGAGAGGACAGGCCTTCCTGAACTTGGCTCTCTCTCTGTTCCTTGGCCTCTCTGCTCTCCAGGCTGGCAGCGTGGTGGGTCTTGACATGGAGTGGCGGGCGGGGTTCGGCTCCGTCTCAGTCCAGCGCGTGGCTCTGGTCCAGCTGGCGGTGGCGGGCCAGGTGTTCCTTCTGGACCTGTGTGCCAACGGGTTCTGTCAGCACCCGGACACCGTCCGCTTCCTCCGAACTCTCTTCTCCGAACCCAAAGTGCTCAAACTGGGTAATTCTAAAGTCGACTTGAATGTATCTGATAGACACAAGACGTTAGTTAAACCCCAAAACGTCATGTTTTTTTCAAATATAATAATAATTCTTATTGTCAAAGACTAGAACCACTGGACATATATGACTGGATTGTAGCAACGTCATTCCATTCTATCTCTTCTCTTTGTCTTTTGTCCTCAGGTTATGGGATGTCGGGGGACCTGAAGTGCCTGTCAGCCACGTGGCTTGAGATCAGCCAGGAGCCTCTGAAGCTGGAGGGAGTGCTGGATCTGCTCAACGTCCATCAACAGGTACTGGAGCCATAGCCAATGATCGCATTGGCGCACTACTTTATGGTCTAGCTTTATGCTTTAGTTACCTGGTAACGATTACAGACACACGGAATCCTCGTATCGGATGTTATGATGGCGGATGCACGCGTTAAATTTGCGCCACTTATAAAGTTGGGGACCACGCACATGTTTGATCCGCCGACTTTATCGTGTGTCCCGTCCTAGATCCAACGAAGTGGATGTCGTAAAGGATCTCGTGAGGTGCTGGTGGGGAACAGGCCAGCAGAGAAGGGGCTCAGCCTGCTGGTGCAGCAGGTGAACCAGGCAGACAATTCACCACACAACAACTACAATTACATCACGTTCATGTATCAAAATACATACATGTGTATCAGAAAGAATTTCAGCCTTCAAATGATGGATGGAATGGCTGCATTTCGGTAGGGAAAGATATTTTCCTGCTTTGAAAATGTGGTTCATCCTGTTTCTGTAGGTACTCGGACGACCTCTGGATAAGATGGAGCAGCTGTCCAACTGGGAGAGGCGGCCCCTACGCATCAACCAGATGAGATACGCTGGTAAGACACACCCACAGCTAAACTAACGTTACTACAATTCTGCTTTACTCCTTTTTCTCTGTTTCTCCGTTTCCTTCTTCCCAGCCGTCGACGCCTACTGCCTGCTGGATGTCTACGCCGCCCTCTCCAACGACCCAGCATCCTTTGGGCTGCCCGCTGACCTGCGGTCCGTCAAACCCGTCCAATCAGAGAAGAGCAAGGAGGACAAGAAGCAGAAGGAGAAGGCCAAGCAAGCTCGGCGCCGACAGGTCAGACCGCAGGCTCTGCTGCCGCCTGCGCGGCTACCGTTGTTGTTGTTCTAGCCATTGTTCAGGGTCTCTCTGCAGTCAAGTCAGCAGAGCTCTCTGTCATCAAGGGCACCTTCAAACAGATCAGAGGAGCGAGAGGGCACTCCAGAGAGTGGATCCCCTCTTCCCTGTTCTGGGCTCTTTGTTCTTCACCCTGACAGACAGGAAGGAGGGGCTGACACGGACAAGGAGAAAACAATGGAGGGAAAGTGGCTCGTCTTAAAAGCTTTTCCACACGTCTGTCCAGCGTCTGGACTCCAATAAGACCATAAATGTTTGCACACAGTCAACGGTCCTCGCCAGATATTAATGTTGAACTCATCGATGGCCTCTAATTTTCTGAGTTTCACATCCGTCAATTCTGCTGTGTGTTCCAGGAGCAACAGGAGGCGGATGGACTGGGCTGGTCCTTAGCCCCAGAGAAGGGCACCCTGACCGGGGAGGCCACCTGCCACGGCCCCCCCATGAACCCCCAGCAGCTGCGGTTGGTGTGTGACAACATGCTCCAGGGCCTGGGCCGGTACCTGCGCTGCCTGGGGGTGGACGTGGTGCTGCTGGAGAACACCGATGACCACAGAGTGGCCGCACAGGTCAGGCCGAAGAAAACACACTTTCAGTGGATGACTCTTTACCTCAGAAGTGATTGATTTGCTTTGTGAAGGGCGTTCATTGCCGCTGGTCTTTACAGAAGTGTGTGTAGATGTGGTTGCATGAGGTAGATATGTGTCTAAGCCCTTAGTAGGCTTGGGTGGTATGTCCGATAGTCAACAAACATCATTATATAAAGTTTGAGAAATGAATAAAAACATAGTGAAAAATGTGGCGGTATTTGCAAGCACACCGTGAGCATGAACCAACACTGTGTATTAACGGTATTTTCAGTATATTGCCCAACCCTAACCCCTAGGTGGTGTTGTCTTTCAGCTGGCCCAGGCAGAAGGCAGGGTGATCCTCACCTGTGGACAGCCCTATCAGAGCGTAAGAACTCATTGACTGACAGCACACTGACACCACAGGACCCGCCATATCATGATGAACGTGTGTGTGTGTGTGTGTGTGTGTGTGTGTGTGTGTGTGTGTGTGTGTGTGTGTGTGTGTGTGTGTGTCACCCAGCTGAAGTCCCAGGTAGGAGAGGGTCGCTGTCTGTCCCTGGACTGCTCTGAGAAGGCCAGAGACCAGGCCGTGCGAGTCCTTAAGCATTTCAACATCCAGCCCACGCCCGCCGACATATTCAGCCGCTGCCAGGTCAGCCACCAACACCGCATGTGTTTTTATTAGCGCTTTGCTAATGTGTGTGTGTGTGTGGGTGCTGGGTGGGAGCGTGACAGAGGGAGATGTTAATCTACGCCTGTGTATTTTTGTTGTATGGTTTGGTTTTTGCATGCTCGCATCACATCTTGTGTGTATGTGCTCGGTGTAAGCGGACTCAGCCACGGTCCATTTCACAGGGGAACCAGGGGACGTTGATTACATCACGTGGCTGTGATCGAGTCGAGCCAAGTGCTCGTTTCATACTCTCACTTCCCTGTTTCTCATGAGAGTAGGGTCACGTCAGTGCAGCACTTCCCGAGAAAGCTGTCTTAACATAAAAGCCCTTTATTGCAGGAATCAAACGGCATTTCAAAGCATTAATTATGGATTTCCCTGGTACACTCACTTCTCGTTAGTTAGTTAGTTGTCGCCTAATTCATCTGATGCCTTCAATGTAATAGCTATCTTTCTCCAAATCAAGGGCAAATGTAATAATTTTTCAGGGTTATGCTAGTCCTATAATATATACATAACGTTGTATTCTCATGTATATACATTGATACGTACTTGCGTCAGGTGATGTTTTGTTTGAGTGGAGCCCCTGGTGAACTGTGACTGCTGTGACCTTCCACACAGAGGGGAGCCGGTACTGGAGACAGTCTGGGAGGGATACTGGACCCCCCAGCTAGAGAGGAGACAGGCAGACCAAGAGGAGGAGGAGGAGAAGGAGGAGGGAGGGCCAGATGGATGTAGAGCACAAGAAAAAGGGAAAGAGGTAGAAACAGAGAGAAAAAAGGAGAGAATATTCCTTTTGGGTCAGATATAGAATGAACAGACACCCTTACATATAGACCCATTAGTCTTGGCAAAGCAGGACTATTCTACTTCTACACTAGGGTGAAGTAAATTCCCCCTTTCAACCATTTGGGGGGGGGGGGGTCCCTTGTGTCCCCTCTGTCAGTCGGCTGGGCTATCCTCCCTGGGTGCCAGAGTGGGACCCAGCCTGTCTGTTAGTCCTGGGTGTTCCTGGTGGGGGGTCCCAACCCACCTCCCTCCCGCCCGCCTGCCTGTTTGTTTGTTTGTCCGTCTGTCACTCTCGGGGCCACTTGATGGCCTGTCTCCTATCTCCTGTGCCGGTGGCACTCCTACACAAACAAACCATTTGCAGCATCCACTGTTGGCCTCAAATAGTCAGCTAGCCTCACTGCCTGCCTGCCTGCCTGCCTGCCTGCCTGCCTGTCTGTCTGTCTGTCTGTGAGGTCCAGCCACATTAGGGCCATTTGGTGGCAAGGCCCTATGGGGTGCCATGGTCCCACACACAGCCCGCGTCTGCCAGAGGTCCCACAAGAGGTTTGTTGCTCGGGTGCGCGGCGGCCCCTGCTGTCCCTGCTGGTGATCCCAGACGGGCTGCCGCAGCCCGACGGTCCAGGGTTAAGTCAAAGTCCAGTGGATGAGAGGGAAGCGTAGGAGCCACCAAGCCGCTGGTGCTATCTGGAGCTGGTGTGTCCGTGGGCCAGAGGGCGGAGGGCATCTGTGTGCTGGGAATAACCCACCGCAGGGCCATTGGATGGGAGAGCAGCTCTTTCAAGGACACTGCTCAGACTCATTTGGCAACTCTCCTGAATAGGCCCAACTGAGGAGGGCAGTTAGATCAGTGGGTGAACAGGAGGGAAGTTGAGCGATGGAATGGTGTGTGTGAGTGTGTGTGTGTAAGAGAGAGAGAGAGAGAGAAGGAGCCTCACCCCAGGGGTTGATTGTGTGTGGGTCTGTAGGCCACCCAGGCAAAGTGAGCCCCTTTGTTATCTGATTGTAAACGCTCTCACACTCAACACACACACCTTCACATACGCAAACATCCACTGGAGGTCTGGCTTACACACACACTGAGGTTGCAGGCTCCTTCACAGACCATTGAATAGCGACAAGAGAGGAGAAGGGAGGGTGACAGGCAGACCAGAGGAATTACAGAAACGACAGACAGTGTTTTCTGTGTGCTTGTGTGTGTGTGTGTGTGTGTGTGTGTGTGTGTGTGTGTGTGTGTGTGTGTGTGTGTGTGTGTGTGTGTGTGTGTGTGTGTGTGTGTGTGTGGGCCACACAGGAGGGAGTCCAAGCAGGAATGCCAACGAGTGTCAGCACTGTGAAGGCTCGCTTCTGTGATAGAAAATGCTTAGATGGAACCGTGTGTGTGTGTGTGTGTGAGTGTGTGAGTGTCAGAATGTCCTTTAAAGACACTGTGAGTCCATATTTCCCAGCACGTTAGAGTGTATGTTTGTAGTGGCTTTCCCTCCGTCTATGGGCATGACGGGTCGACAGTCAGCAAGTGCATGGACGCTCCGTTTGCAGTTCCTATGCATGAGTGACAGGGCAAGGGCGACGTGCATCTGAGGGCCACTCATTTAGCCGTGACCCGATGTAGCCCAGCCTCCCGTACATTCAACCTTCATATTTAATCTCAGAGAGCTTGCCCCTGCGAATTCTACGCAAGGGGCTGACTGGTGGGCTGGAGACTTTCCCATAGGCCTCCACCATTCACCTGGACTGGAGGGGGCCCCGGGGCTCTGGCGGGCCCCACCTATGCTTTCGAAGCCATCCCCTTCCATCGCCTACAGATGTCCACAGCGGTCCCCTTTTTATAGACGTGTTGAGATAGACATCAAGCCGGCTACACACACGCAAGTTAAGCGTGTACACTCACACTCACACACACATAGTAGACCTGCACACACTCAAAAACACTGCAGTTAAAGGGTACACACACACTTGCACACAGTAGACGCGCACACACACACACACACACACACACACACACACACACGCACAGACACACGGCAGTAATGTTGGTTCTCACGGGCCAGCGGCTGGGGAAGTGAAAAGGAGAGCAACAGGAACTGCAACACCGTGAGAGTGTTAGAAAAAGAGAGGGAGGGAGGGAGGGAGGGAGGGCGGGCGGGCGGGCGAGCGGGCGGGAGGGCGGGAGGGCGGGCGGGCGGGAGGGAGGGAGGGAGGTGAGTTAGAGAGAGGAGGTGTTTGAGGGTGATCAACGGAGGAGACAGACTGAGAGAGAGAGAGAGAGTAGGCTGGTGATATGGAGGCAGAGTATGTGCCAGAGTGTCTGAGGACGGTGTGAAAGAGAAGGAGTGTGTGAGAGCGAGAGGGGGAGGGAAGCACGGCCGATGGAAGGGCATGTTGCTCTGCGCTTTGATCTACAAAGAGACGACGACACCCGGTTTAGGTTACCCTCCGCCAGCCCTCTGAGTGTGAGCAGGGAGGGATGGATGGTGTGTGTTCCCATAGGGATCGGCCAGGCAACCGTTTTGTGTTTTGGCATGCACATACCGGGAGACATGTCGTGAGACACGCACGCTTTCACGCTTACCGTGGTCTCCCCTAGCCTTGGATCGATCGATGCAGTCACACACACACACACACACACACACACACACACACGAGGCCCAGTCATTCTCAGACTGACTCACCAGCCTCAGAAACTTTACTCCACACACTCCACTGACAAACAGAGCTCCCCGCACAGCCCACTGTGCTCTCAAACAGAAATTCTCCGGCTCTCCATGTGCGTGTGTGTGTGCGTGTGCGGGGTGGGGGGCTAGGTAGGTAGGTAGGTAGGTAATGTGACAACGGTGGCAGTCTGCTTTCAACACTACTTTGACTATCTCAGAGTCTGGATCTGTCTACACCTGTGTGGAATCTGTGTTTTTCTGCGATCTCGACTTTGCTCCACACACACCCTTTCCCTCCCACTGAGACAAGGAGAAGGGAGGGGGACAAGTGGGGATGGAGGTAGGAGAAGAGAGGGGGGAGGAGGGGGACATTCTGTAGACACGCCAAGGCATTCCGAGGGAAACCATCCAAAATATTTCCCTGTGTGTGTGTGTGTGTGTGTGTGTGTGGCTAAAGGCTCATCTCTTGTTACAGACAGAATGGGAGCGCTATGGGCTCATGGCTCTCTCTCTCTCTCACCCTCCGGCCCCCCCCCCCCCCCCCACCCCCCACACACACACACATACACGCAGACACACACTTGCAACTTGCTCTCAAGTACTCTCTCTTTCTCCCCCTCTGTCCCGTTGTGTAGGGAGGCTGTGTGGGTCTCAGTCCCAGGAGAGAGTCAGAGTGTGTGGTCTGCTTGTGCTGTATGTAGGGCCAACTAATGGAAAGGTGAAAGTGTGAGGCTTTGGCTGACTGATGAACTCCTTCCCTTGGTGTGAGATAGATGGCTGTAACCTGTAGCACTCACATCACGTTCGCTCTGGCGACTTGGCTGACAATGGAACACACACACACACACAAACACACACAAAATAAACCAGAACATGTCATCAGTCTCTAAGCATCTGGTGTGAAAGAAATCGTGTCTCGTCTTTCCCACAGTGAATAGGGCCCCACATTCACATAGCATGAGTATGACACCTGTGTGTGTGTGTGTGTGTGTGTGTGTGTGTGTGAGAGAGAGAGAGAGAGAGAGAGAGAGAGAGAGAGAGAGAGAGAGAGAGAGAGAGAGAGAGAGAGAGAGAGAGAGAGAGAGAGAGAGAGAGAGAGAGAGAGAGAGAGAGAGAGAGAGAGAGAGAGAGAGAGAGAGAGAGAGAGAGAGAGAGAGAGAGAGAGAGAGAGAGAGAGAGAGAGAGAGAGAGAGAGAGAGAGAGAGTGTGTGAGAGTGTGAGAGTTTTGGACTTGTAAAAGTCACTGGAGGCGTTACTGACGTTTGTCTGACAGTTTGGGGAAGATAAGACTCCAGGTCTGTCTGTCTGGGAGTGTGTGTGTTTTAGGACACCTCATTAGAGCTATAGCCATCAGCCTGGAGAGATGCTAATCTGGCCCAACTTCCTGTTCACACCTAAAAAGAGTCTGTCTCTCTCTGTCTCTATCTCTCTCTGTTTCTGTTTCACTCTTCCTCTCTCTTGTGCATGTTTCTTTTCCCCCCTTGTTTTTTTTATAAAATGTTCTAACATGGATACACTTTCCGCCATAAATGACATCAAACATACATCTAATAAATACATTTTGTAGGTTTATAAGTACCCCTTCTTTTTCTCACTCGCTCTCTCGCTCCCCCTTCTCTCTCTCTCTCTCTCTCTCTCTCTCTCTCGCTCGCTCGCTCGCTCGCTCGCTCTCTCTTCATCCCAGCCTGGGCACTCCCGGTCTTGCTCTCCGCTTCAGATTAGCCATGGCGAGGAATCCGGTGCACCCGGCAGCAGGAATGTCCTGTTTGTCTTGCTCTGTTTGTGCTTGCTGTGTGTGTGTGTGTGTGTGTGGGGGGGGGGGGGGGGTGGAGGAGGAGGAGGAGGAGGAGAAGAGAGAGGGGGGGAGATAGAGGGGGGGGGGGAGAGAGAGAGAGAGAGAGAGAGAGAGAGAGAGAGAGAGAGAGAGAGAGAGAGAGAGAGAAGCCGGTGAGAGACTGGTGCTGTTTGATGTGTTCCATTGTCTGAGAGCCAAGCTGCTTCCTGCCCCTGCTCTTTCCCCCGATAGAGAGAGAGAGAGAGAGAGAGAGAGAGAGAGAGAGAGAGAGAGGGGGGGGGTCTGGAGACAAGGGACGAGAAAATGCAAGTTATAGGAAAAAGAGTGAGTGAGAGTCCGATAAGTTTGAGACTAGGAGATGTGGAAGGGGGACGGAGGGAGGGAGTGAGCCTTCAATAGGGCTTTTCCTTCCAACACCAATACAATGAAGTAGTGCGTAATTTCCCCTGTATTCCCCTCCAAATGCACACATTCACACACAATCACACACACACACACACACACACACTCACTCACTCACTCACTAAGGATATGGGGTCGTTCTGGTGTGCATGAGAAGCAGTGTTCTCCAGGTCGCTTTTAGATAGGGTCCATTTTTAGATTGCCAGTCTAACCTGCAATGTTAAAACTACTTTTTCCGTGTGTGTGTTTTTTATGTCTGTTGGACAGCGAGTACATTCAGCTGCTTGTGTGTGTGTGTGTGTGTGTGTGTGTGTGTGTGTGTGTGTGTGTGTGTGTGTGTTCGTTTCTGGTTGAGTTCTAATACTTTGACGGTCCGTGGGAAGGGGAACATTTAGCAAATGGAAAGTAGAGACAGTAAACAGATAAGAGAAAGGAAGGGGAGGGAGGCAAAAACATGAAGAAAAAAAACAAAATGGAAAACAGGGAAAGAATGAGATCGGAGGTGAAAGTAATTACTAGAAGAAAGATAGTCGGTCAGGGAGGCTGATAAAATTCCAGACAGATAGTTAGATAGACAGTCAAGCAGAAAGACAAAAATATTCTAGAAAAATTGTCAGACAGGCAGATTATCAGGCAGTCAGGCAGAAAGACAGACAGTCGGGCAGGAAGACGGTAAGATAGACAGACAGAAAAATTGTCAGACAGACAGACATAATCCAGCAGTCTGGTGGAATGATACATGCAGTCAGGCAGACCGATAGTCAGGCAGAAACACATAGTGATAGTCAGACAGACAGACAGACAGACAGTCAGGCATAAAGACTGTCGGACAGAAAGATAGACAGACAGAAAGAGTCAGACAGGCAGTCAGGGATACAGTCAAGCAGAAATGCATTCAAACAGACAGTCAGGCAAGAAGATTTTCAGACAGAAAGATGGTTAGACAGATAGACAGACAGATAGACAGACAGATAGAGTGACAGATAGACAGACAGAAAGATGGTCAGAAAGATAGACAGAGAAAGATAAAGCATGGAGCAGAGATATCCCCTCCCCCTTCTTTCTGTTCTGTGGCTTGGTGGGGTTTTGATGGAGCGGAGCATTCCTGCAGGGTGGTGATGTCATGAGAACTAACTCTGGCTACAGACAGACAGCCCTGTTTATGTTCCCCTTCCACTGTGTGTGTATGTCTGTGTGTGTGTGTCTGTGTATGTGTGTGTGGCCGGGGAGGAAGCTGAGGGGCACTAAGGGTTCCACTTTCCTTGGGTAGAGGGAATACCACTTACTGGTTCTTTTCCTCTCTATTTCTCTCTCTCTCTCACACACACACACACACGCACACGCATGCACGCAGGGGCTGGTGGAGGAAGTTTCTCATGTTGGCCACACTAGCCATGTAACCAGAGCGTTGAGTTTAACCCCCCCATAGGTTCCCCTCAGCCTCCCTCCCATTAGAGCTAGCTGGCATTCCTCAGCGCTCCGGGCCAGAACTCCCGGGGAAAGCAGCCCTGTGGGGGCCAGATCACAGACCACAGCCGTTTGGCCCTATAAATTCACAACAGGGGGAATGACAAAAATGCTGTGAAAGAGCTGTTTTAAAAAAATATAATAATAATAGCTGGTCGGCTGAATCTCCGTGGTGATGGTGTAATGCTGTTCCTGGCCACGGTGTAATGTGATCATCAGTCTCTTGTGGTCAGTGAAGCCAGCTCTCCTTTCCACTGCCGGGCAGCCCGGGGCTGGCTCAGTTTTACCTCAGACAACTAGGAAAGGGGTGGGGGTGTTGGGGGGGGTGTTGGGAATGCGTCTCGTCTCTTCTGGTTCACGCGTGAAGGGTGGTCCGGGGCTAGACCTGCTCAGCGCTGCGCTGGAAACCAGGCGAGGGAGAAGTCAAGCCAGTCTGAGCCCACACGTGTTTGGCAGGTTGTAGGGTTTGAGGAGGTCTCTTTGAGCAATGGTAATGCTAGCTGGGTGTGGGTGTGGGTGTGGGTGGGGGTGTGTGTGTGTGTGTGTGTGTGTGTGTGTGTGTGTGTGTGTGTGTGTGTGTGTGTGTGTGTGTGTGTGTGTGTGTGTGTGGTGTCAGCCCAAGAGGATGGAGGACGTGGAGCACTGTTGTTCTACTGCTCGGGTGATCCATCTTCTCTCAGCATGACACCGGCATCCCAGCAGATAGCTCCCAGGTCACCACTAGTGGGAAAGGACTACAGGAGGAGGAGGAGATGTCACGGATGGTGTGTGTGTGACTGAATGTGAACATGAACTGTGTGAGCCTGTTGGCTTAGACACTCTGGAGACATGGGAAGTGAAAGGGGACCCCCAGTCGGTGCAGGCAGACTCAGAGCAAGAAAGCTGTGTGTGTGTGTGTGTGGGGGTGTGTGGGTGTGTGGGTGCGGGTGCGTGTGTCCTACAATGGACTCTTGATGTATTTCTGTTTGTGTAAGACAGTATGACTGCACTTTCTCATCGTTGTGACTGTTGCTATGTGATCCATCAATATGCTGTGTTGTCCGTGTTTGTCTTCAGTAACGGTGGAATGTGTGCATGCTAATGCATGCTTAGGCTTACATCAGCACATATATGGGTCCGTCTTCACAACACTGTTTGTGTAGGCTATGCGTTTGTGAAGCCACGATGTGCGCGTGCGTGCGTGCGTGCGTGCGTGTGTGTGTGTCAGTGTCAATCTTGGGAATGGAGGTCGGACTAGCCTATCCCAGGCTGCCAGTGCTTCCCTAGCCTGTGCGATGTGATGTTATCTGGGGTTGGGAGTCTGTTTGCTTTGGGAACGCTGGGGCTGGGCACACATACACACACACACACACACACACACAGAGCCAGTGAACGTCCTGTCGGGGTGGGAAGGGTCGTGAGTGGGACCCCCCAGGGGAGCAGAGAGGTAGAGGGCAGAGGAGGTCAGTGTTTTTGGCCTGGGAAAGGCGTGCGAGAGCAGAGACCAGACCTCGCTGGACTACTGGACTCAGAGACATGCAGGGCCAGATAAAAATGGAATGGAAAATAGCCCTGTATTATGTTCAGAGAAAAAAAAAGAAGAGAGAAAATGAATAGAAAAAGGAAAAGGATGACGTTAGCGATGCACCACTTGCGTCTTTTTCCCTGTCCTCCTCCTCCTCCTCCTTCGGACCCTTTTTGCACGAAGAACGAAACCAGTTTTTCTCACAGGAATGGCACGCCAGCATTTTAGCTTGACAGAAAGTTGTCTTATGATAACTCTTGTACGTGCCTTACGTGCGTGCGTGTGAGATTGTGTGGAAGAGTTAGGCTTGGAGGTGTATCTGGGTGTGAGGCTGTAGGTGTGATGGGTGTGCCCTAATGGCAGCACGATATGTAGAACATACACCTGTTCTTAGTGAGGTACCTTATGGTGCCAATTAACTCCATATTTTGCAACCTACTTCCTGCTGGCTGAGTGAGTTGAAGGGCTGCATTATGCATGTGTGTAAGATGTGCGTGGGTCTGTGTGTGAGAACAGCAGGCTGACAATGATCCCATCGACTTAAAGCATATGATGTGGGAAGATTATCCAGCTCCCTCTATTGTCAGTGGCAGGGGAGAAGTGATTGGACGCGCCTGCGTACCTGTCTGCCTCCATAAGCACACACACACACGAACGCACTCACACCAAGGCTTCCCTTCCATCCAATGTCTTCTGTCTATTTTGGTCAATCGGGCGGCCAGTTCCCACAGTGCTGCTGTTCCCATGGTTATCGCCGCGGCGATAGCTTTGGGGCGGGGTGGGGGTTGAGGGGGGATAGCATCGGGCTGTTCTGTGAGATAGCGACTTTGGCTGTGGAAGAGGAGGGAGGGGGGTCCAATGCATATCGTTGCTCTCTGTGGGGGGAGGGCCATGGATGTGATAGAGAGTCGGGGTGGGCTGTTGGCAGCAAGGGAGGGGGGCCGTGGCTAGGAGTTGGTTTGGGGGCAAGGGAGGCAAAGGGGGAGCCGGGAGGGGAGGGAGTGCGCACCCGAAACAGGGACAGATTCAGTTCCCACACTCCTAATTACTGTGTCACAGGAGACTGAAAGGGGACTGCCCCTGGCCCTGGGGAATTCACTAGGGGCTGGGGCCGAGGGGGCAGGGGGGCGGGGGGGCGGGGGGCTTCACCAGGGTCCATGACACAGGAACTCAGCCTGCGCTCTTTTCTTTGGGCTTTACCTCATTGCTTTCACACCCGCAGAGGTGATCCCATCCCCCGCATCTCCCTCGCTCTCCCCCCTGATCCCGACTCCTTAAGTCCCCCCCCCCCCCTCCCCATCCTTCTATTCTCCTATTCCCCTTGAGCTTTTGTTCCCCATCTTGTAGCGCTTCCTCCTTTACACCCTCCTTGTCCTTTGGTCAGGCCCTCTCTCTCTCTCAGTAGTAGTTCCATCTCGGCGTCTCTTGTCGATATGGACCCTCCCAGGGAGGCTTTGATGTCCGTCACACACACTGACTGGCCTCCTATCCCCCATCATTATTACCACTTAACCCTCAGCCCTGGTCCTCTTTTATTTCCGCTTATCTCACCTTTTCTGTGTGTGTGTGTGTGTGTGTGTGTGTGTGTGTGTGTGTGTGTGTGTGTGTGTGTGTGTGTGTGTGTGTGTGTGTGTGTGTCTGTGTGTGTATGTATATATATATATATATATATATATATATATATATATATATATATGTATATGTATATATATATTCTGTATATGACTGGATTAGCCCCCCCCACACACACACACACACACACAAGCTATCAGTCTAAGCCAGCAGTGAACTGGCCCTGATGATAAATGATGCCGTTTATTTCCATCTCTGTTTCGGTCGTTTCTCAGAACATAATGGGGAATTCATCAGATGAATACCAGCCAGCCCAGAGCTTAGGCCAGCATTGGGATTGTTTCCAATCTTTTCTCTTCCTCCAACTTTCATTTGACCTCTCCAGCAGAACTCTTTGATGGTAGTGGAATAAACTTCAAAATGGATAGGGCCCTCAATCTGTAAAAAAAAAAAAGAAATCCATTTAAGTCCAGCTCTGTAAAAACGTAATAACTTTTGGGTAGAATGGCTCTTTTAGGTGGAATGGCTGCTGTGTTATGTTGCACCCTGACCACGCTGCAACCATATAGTCAGAGGGACACGGGTAAGTTGGTCGTTGGGAAGACAAACTGATGGGGGGGGCACATGGATCAGTAGCCCGGGCCCCTGTCATTCTAGTGTGTGTCACCGCCTTCCTCCTATGGAGCCGTCCTCCCAACCCAGACAGGACAGGACAGGAACAGCCTGCCACTTCTGTCAATATTTACAGTCCACCATGATTCACTCTGCATTGCAACAGCATTCCCATCATGCCTGCCCGCAGGTGAGAGCCTCAAAGAAAGAGAGAGAGAAAGGGAGGAAGACAGGGGAAATTTGAAAGAAGTGGAAGGGGGAAATGAAGGCGTGAAGCCCGTGATCCGGGGCGTTGGGCGAAGGAATCCGGTGCCGCTGTCGTGATTCAGCCGTCCCATTGGCTGCGGATGCTTGTGCACAGACAGACAGGCTGGGATGGGATAGGGTGACGGTTGTGAGTGTGGGGACTGGACCAGGTGTGTCTTCCCTGGGCCTCGCCGCCGGCGCTTACGGTGGACGCCTGGATCGTGCTGGTAAAATACAGAGGGATTAAGGTTGATTATAGTGGGCTCGTTGGTGCTGTGTGAGCGTGTGCGCGCACCCAGTCAGCGAGCCAGTAGGCACTGTCGTAATGTAACATTTGGTCTCGTCAGTAAGAGGGCGCAAATGCACACCCAGTTGTCTCTGAGGGGCTGATCCAGGACAGTTGGCCTCCCCAACCATTTGTCCCTCCCCAAGCCAGCGGGGTCATCCACGGAGCAGCTCTCTGTCTCTCGGGCCCCAGGTTAGGCGGCTTTCATCCCTCTTCAAACCTCATTATCCCGGGAGCGCCATTGTCCACAGCCCTTTTCAACATGCTGTTTTTCCTGAACTGTTTGGCTCAAGTAGACCCCAGCTATCTGCCGTCAGACAGGACAAAAAAAAGGTTAGGGGTGACGGAGCGAAAGAGAGCTAACGAAAGGCTGACAGAGAGAAGTGGAACAGAAGAGGGAGACAGGGTGAGAGAGCATGACGGGGAATGTATAAAGATGGAATGAAATGTCAGCGGAGCAGTGAGGATAAGAAAAGTTGGAAAGAAGAGGGAGAGACAGCTGAGCCAAAGCAGGCGAGAGCCTTGTTTGTGTGACCATCTAGCCCAGAGACCATTATCCTCTTCGTTACACCAGTATTGGGCCTCACTGCGTGAGAGAGAGGGGGAGAGAAAGAGGTTCCAAAGAAATAACAACTTTGAGAGACTGCGTGTGAGAGAGAGAGAGAGAGAGAGAGAGAGAGAGAGAGAGAGAGAGAGAGAGAGAGAGAGAGAGAGAGAGAGAGAGAGAGAGAGAGAGAGAGAGAGAGAGAGAGAGAGAGAGAGAGAGAGAGAGAGAGAGAGAGAGAGAGAGAGAGAGAGAGAGAGAGAGAGAGAGAGAGAGAGAGAGAGAGAGAGAGAGAGAGAGAGAGTGTGTGTCTGTCTGAGAGAGAGAAAGAGAGGAGCCTCTCAGCCGGAGGGCCAACAATCAATAGGGATTGATGGAGCCTCTGGTGGCCCCTGGTGGCCCCCGGGACACCGGGACAGACAAAGCCCTGTGACCTGAGGGCTAAGCCAGGGACAAAAAGCCTCCTCACTGGCCCTTTGTTCACCCTGCCTGCCTGGAACTTGACTGGCCCTCTCTTCTGCTGCTGGCCCTGCCTGGCTGGCTAACTGACACATAGGACTTTAGAACTAACTGACTGACTGACTAACTAGATGGCTGAATAATTAACTGACTGGCTAACCAATTATCACCTGACAGATTAGAGGGGAAGTCAGGTTTCTGGCAACCATCACCACTCCTGTTGTTATTGTTGACCAACAGCAAACTCTATCGATTTGAACATTTGAACAATGCATTTAGATGTAGTCTAAAGTGGCGGGCTCTCCTTATCCGGACTTAAACAATACACCATGTGTTAACTAGCCTATGCTGTTACTTCAAGTTGTTTTTATGAAATCAAAGAAAGTAGAAGTTAGACTCAGACCCGGCGTCCTACTGTTGAGTTATCCCCCTATAAACTGACTACTTAATCCGTATAATGTGTGACTGCGTGGGAAAATGCTACAGGTGTCACGCCATGTGTTTGTGCCAGTGATCACCTGCCTGAGAGGTGAGTCAGAGAGAGTGTGTGTGTGTGTGTGTGTGCGTGTGCGTGTGCGTGTGCGTGTGGGGTTCTCGAGTCAGAGCAGGCCCCCTCAGTCTCCGTCAGGTTGGCTGGGAGTGAGGGGTAGTTAATGGAGCTGGTGATTTACAATGACTGACACTCACCACAAAACCCCCAGGTCACTGTGGGAAAGTACTGGAGGAATGGCCCAAACACATTCGCCTCTGTTTGTCAGCGGTGTTCAGAGCCGTGTCAGAACAGACGGACAGGCAGCAGCTACGAGAAGGACAGGGAACAACGCCCCCCCCCCCCCCTCTCTCTCTCTCTCCTGTTCCCACGCTGCCCCTCACCTGACGCCTCCACAGTTTGAATCAAATCACTAACGCTTAATTGGCCGGCTGCACCAACCATGTGACCCAGAGCAGCCCCAGAGTCCCGCCTCTTGTGAATAGTCCAGAATTTTCCCATGGGAGCGACCTGCAGGAGAGTCCAGGCAGGGTGTGTGTGTGTGTGTGTGTGTGTGTGTGTGTGTGTGTGTGTGTGTGTGTGTGTGTGTGTGTGTGTGTGTGTGTGTGTGTGTACGCGTGCGTGCGTGTGTGCGCGAGTGTTGGGAAAAAGTCTCCCACCCCCCCACCACCTCTTCTTCACCCTTCTATCCCACCCACCCACCCCTCTCTCTCTCTCTCTCTCTCTTTCCTCCATCTCCACTATCCCCCTTTCTCCTTTTTCCTGCCACCTCCTGTCCTTTGAAACACAGTATCACACTCGGCTAGCCTTTGTTGTCACGACAAGGAGCATTCTTTGTGGCTCGGCCCCACGGAGTGTGAGAATGCAGGAGCGGTTGTTAAAAAAGAAATGCAGGGAGGGAGAGCATAGGAGAGACATTGCGAGTTTCTTGCGCTCGTCTGAAGACAAAACTGAAGAGTTAAATGATAATAGAGGAGAGCCGAATTTTCCGGGATTTGTGGCATTCTAAGAATAGTTGTTAAGGTGTGAGTGTGCGTGCATGGCTAAGCCGTGAGTGTTCAGAGCAGGTTTTGACTTGCTCAACCATGGGAAACTCTGAGCTGAGTAAATAGCCGGTCTGTTTTCCTGGCTGAAGCACTGCTGTGGTCTGTAAGTGTGTGTGTGTGTGTGTGTGTGTGTGTGTGTGTGTGTGTGTGTGTGTGTCTGTGTCTGTGTCTGTCTGAATGTGTGTGTGTATGCACGTTCTTGCATGTCTTTGAGATGAGGCAAGGTGGCAAACACTGGAAGCCTGAGATCAAGTCAACTCACGGAATTGAACTGTTCACACTAACGGGACTTGACACCTGGGTCTCTCTCCCTCTCCTGCACCTCCTGTCGCCATGCACTGGGGTTTGGTCTAGACACACAGGCTGGCGCATTGGGAAGCCCACAGTCCGGGAATAGTCTACAAAACCTCTTCACTTTCCCACCCACAAGTTCACATGGCAACAACCATAGACTTGTTTAACATTGCATGCCATCTCTTTATATAGACGTTTATAGAGAGGTCTTTGCCAGCGTTCCTCTCCATGTTTTGTGATGACAAGGCAACCTTTTGAAAGGGACAGACATAATAGGCAAATATCCCCAGCATAATATCTTCTTACATAGTTGGATCTAGGTGTGTACACGATAATCCCCCAGCCTCAGCTAGCTCCAACATGTCATGATACCAAAACGGTATGAATCAACGATGTTGCGATACTATATGATTCAATGACGTACCAATCATATGGTTAATTTATGTTTTCCGAAATGCGTGATTGGTCTATAACGGTCGCGACGTGGTCAAGATCGGGCAGACGACCCTTTCCACTATTACGACTGTTCAGCCTTTTATTTCCCTAAAACAAAGGCAACCTAAACCTGTGTTTATTGGTTTGCGTGAGTGTTTGCCTGCTGCGTCTGGCGTGGTCTTAGTGCCTGGCCCTTAGTCCATTTTGCTTGTCCCCCTTCTGTGATAAGGTGTCCCGAGTGGTGCCCAGCGGACTGTGCCGTCTCCGTGGGGCAGGGGGGAGGGAGGGGGGAGAAAAACAGCCCTGTCGGCCGGGGGAGGAGCGCAGGTGTGTTGACAAGGCTTTTAGCACCCTAATAGTCCCCATCAGTCTTTAGCGTCGGGATAGCCACGGCGAGGCTAAACCCTCTCCATAGACATCCCCTCTTCCTCCACAGGAAAGGGAGAATGGCTTGCTGGCTCTGCTGGGACAAAAATGGGTTTGTGTGTGTGTGTATGTTTGTTTTTGGTTGGACGTAGGCATGCTGGTTGGTGCAAATGTTGTCTTTGAGCGTGGGCTTTTTAAGTCCTGGGGCCCTTGTGTGTCTGGCTGCTCAGGAAGTTCTTGTTCACGACGTCCCGTGAAATGCCGTGACTCGGTGGAAACCGTTTTCCGTATTTCCCTAGCGCCTTGTTTCCTGAGGTTCCTTTATGTCTTTCTGTCAATTCAACGGAGAACAAGGAAAGGCTTGTGATGCACTGGACCTGGCCATAGACAGGGAATATCGTCTGGACTCGATCCACCACATCAAGGCCTACTCATGTCCAATCATTGTCCTCTGTGTTCTCCACTCTGCTGTGTATTTTAGGTGTGCAACAGTGACCAGTACATGAGGCTGACCAGCGCAGACATGAGCAGGATGCTGAGAGAGAGAGGTTGGTCCTACAGCCCTTTCTAAACTCCGTCCTGAGGGTCGGAGGGCAACAGGCCCATGGTGCCCAACAAACCTGCTTCTTTGGTCGTGGTAGACATTGCCATAGAGATTGTTAAAACACATGTTAAGTTGATTGAATGGAAGAAGCATGCAATTTCCATGTTGTAGCCTAACCCTGAGCCTCCACGCCCATCCCTCAAAAGGCTTCCTTAAGCCAATGTAGCTTAGAAGTTGTAAAATCAACATGCACACCTTTCACTCAACAAGCCGAAGGATATAGGTTTAGTACGATGTAGACTATCTCAGTTGTAATTCAAATGGATCACTACATTCTATTTCCTCTTTAGGTTTTCTCCAGGACTGGACAGTCAACCACCTACAGGCAGATCCCTCAGGGGAGGAGGAGCTCCCTGACCCCCCCAGGTACGCCCCTCAGTGTCGTTGGGCCCCCCCATCGGCCCTCGACCCCGATACCCTCACCTTCCCCGGGGGGGCTTCCTTACAACTCCACACCGTTCCCCCTGGCCTTTTGCCCAGAATCCCCCTCTTCTTCGTCTGCACCGGCTGTGGCAAGGTGTTCTGGGAAGGATCCCACTTTGGCCGCGTCATGACGCAGTTCCAAGAAGTGTTGAAAATTAAGGAGGAGGACACCTCCGGGAATGCTTCTGTGGCACAGAAAAACTGACTGACGATGGTCCAAATCAGACACTGTGGTATCTGTATCTGATCAAGTCATCAGATGTCTATAATACCTGTAATCATTTCAGTTCACCTAGTACGATGGAAATAAAAGTGGGAACCCTGCATACCTGGCACCACAGAACGGGCCGATCAATCCCTCTAGATATCTACTGGTATTACGCCTTGGTCTGCTCTGAGCTCTGGGCCTTTCAGCTTGGTTTTCCACTTATGTATATGTTTTGTGTCATTAATTATTAGAGATTAGCCATTCTGATCCGTTAAATTAACTGGTGCAAGCTAAGCAGTCTAAAGCTGAGCTTCTTCTGTCAGTGCCTAATACTGGAGCTGGAGGAGCTTAAATTCATAATAATTTATCACAGAACGTATTTAGTCTTGCCTGGTGTTCCTAACGATGAAAATACCAGCCAATGCCCTTTTTAGATTTAGATTTTGCTTAATATTTATGGGATTTTATGCTGTCTAGCTTTTTCATAGTCAATCCGCAATCACTCTTGGGATTAGTGGTATAGTCTTGTCAGCTCCCAACAATTATAAGTGAAACAAATGGGGATGTTACCAAAACAAAAAGTTATGTCGTTCCGTTTATCTTTTTATCGCCTCAGAACTGGTTTAATGAAGTTTCCTCCAAATCTCCTTGGTTTGTTGCCGTGTTCATCTGGACAGAGCCTCTGCACACACCGACATGCTGCCTCGACCTCTCTACCCAGAGCATTTTTATTTATCTTTTTATACACTGCTGGTAATCCCATTTCTTTTACGTTCCATTGAGCCTTTTCCAAGGGAAAGTATTGACCTCTGTTCAGGTGTCCCCATGAGAGAGAAGTGTATATGGGCCAGTACAAGACTTAGGTTTTATATGCTGAGTATCTTTAAAGCAATGTTTATGTTTACAATTCATGTTTTAGCTTTAAAATTGGTCTTTGTTTTGTCAATTCAATTACATTGAATAGAATAGTAGCATACTGTATAATTGGTTGAAAAGTGTTTCTTTTCTAATAAAGCTATGTCATCGGATGATTCAGTTCCCATATCATCTTCCGAATCTGTCTCCCATCATTGTCACAGAAGGAATAAACTTGTTGTGTTTGTAAATACTCAGGACGGGGCGTTAACTGTCTCCTAACGGACAAAAGTCCAAAGTAAGCACTTAATAGAAATCGATGACAAGTCCTTAGAAACTCAGGAAAGACTCATTAGATTTCCCTTTTTGAACTGTTTTTCCAAGTGCCTGTGGGTCATTTGTAAGGGGAACAGTCTGGGGTTTCCCACCACAGGTCCAGGGGCAGGCAGGGTCACCAGGTAACCCAACTCTTCACAACTCTGCCCCGAAGAGGTCAGAATAGACACTGGAGCCCCTTTCCCATCCCCTGCTTCTCTTATGGCATATCCACCCTCCAGTGCTGAATAAAACTCAAGGTTTTCGCTGGCTGTTTGGGAAACTTGGCATAGGGTGAGGCTTTCGAGGTGTTTTACCAAGAACTTTAGTTTGTTGCATTTTAGGGTATTTAAGTCCAGACAAAATAATGTATGCGTGCACAAGTGGTGTGACTGGTTTTTCTCTGTTAATGCAGTGAACACAGGAACAACTTTGGTTAGGTGGTGTGAGAAACCTTTGTTCAGACACACATTACTTGATTACTCACAGATGTGTGTGTGCTAGATACTAACCATATGGCATCTTATGGGGTGTTGACTTTGAATTACACATGTTCGTCTGAAAAGGTGATCTGCAACAGCGGCAAATCTATTCTGCCCTTGCTATTTCCTTGAAATTGTCTTGTTTATTCTATGCTGTGAGTGTTCAGTATCTAGGGAGAAGAGTTTAAATGGAGCCATTGTTGCCACCTGTATGGAAGCATCAGTATGAAAATGAAACAGGTTTTCATGTATGTCACTTAAGTCAAGAGCATGTAGGCCCTATAGCATTACGTTATTGCGATCTGTGTTTTGGAAGGACACAAAGAGGTATTGTCAGTGGTATAGAATAATTCTGCATAACTGCTGCCAACTGATAGTATTGTAAATCTAAGCTTTCCTTTGCCAATTTTGTCTTGGCTCTCCTGCATGCCTCTCCTGCTCTCCTTAAATGCATGCTCTACTGTGCTTAAGTGGTTGTTATACAGGTTCACTCCTAATCAAAGTAACGACCACCAAGACAGAATATTCAATCAGTGACTGGTGACTATAATGGCTTGCAGGCATTTTTTATTTCTTGTTGGACAAAAACTATGCAATTTTCTTTCGAATAAATATGTCTATTTCAAACGTAAACAAAATAATTATTCAACAGGTTAACTCATCGGCGTAATACACAGTTCGTTTTAAAATGAGGAATGGTAAGCATATGAAGAGAGAATTCCTCTCAACTCCACCGTTTTTTACACGAAGAATAGCTACTATATGTGGTTTACTTCCCTGCTCAGCCCTTTATTAAACGAAGTGGTGAGTTTCTTTCAGTAAAAGATCATTTCAGTTGTAAACTATTGTAAATTATATTATTTGAACGCATAATTTAATTATGTCAAATGGTTTCTTTAACCATTTTCATTAACTAAACTGATTAATAATTTCAATGATGTATCCTGCTGTAAATGCTAACTGGCTATGCTTTTCTGTTCTAACTTTTTAACAAGTTGTATGTCCCCTGCTCTCCTGTCCTTGTCCGGTCGTACGCTGCACCTCGGCCCCTTCGCTGCTGCATAGCATTCTGCTGGGCCGTGTTATTTGATCCTCGGTCTTTCTTTGCTGGGAAGAAAAGCTCGCCTCTTTCCCACGCTCCTAGAACACGTGGTGCAGTAATGAATTGGATTTTGTAGGCCCGCCCCTTCTATTGAAACGTCACCCTCGCTCCATAGACACACATACACAGACATAGGATTCCCGGGCTGTGAGTGAGTTAGGGGCTCCTCCCGTTTGGCCTAGCTCTCTAGACTGGTTTCGGCGCCTAAACTAGGCTGAACCAGACTGTCTAACCCGGTTGGGCCAATATTTACAAAACAGACCAAAGTGTCCATTTATGACAACAAAAAAAATCTATATCAATAGCACATTTGGAATTTGAATGTAGACACTGACTGAACACATCCAGTGTCGTAGTCTTCTATAGAAGTCCCCAAGGTCCTTCGTTGGTTTTTTACTTTTCAAGAAAGATGACTTAAGACTTAAGAGTACATGTCCCCCTTACTAACTACATTGTGTCACTGTGACAGCAATATCAGTTTTATATAGGCTAAACGCTGCTATTTAATATGTGCAGTTTCATATTAGTTGCAAATCCGTAGCCTTTGATAGATTTAGAAAATACAACATGTATAGCCTAAATACCTCTCCATGTGGAGACTTAAACAGAAACTAAGATCGAAAAACCTTTTTCCATTCCCCAGATAGACATTGCATGGACATGAAATGACCTGACAGAACTGTTGGAAGAAATAGAGAAGCTTGGCTCCTGCGGTTTGTGCAAATGTCTTCCAACTGGCCAGACAGCGCTGATAGCCGACAGATGTCTGGGAAGCTTCGACAAAACGGTAAATGGGCCTGATATAATAAAAATATGCCCAAATGGATTGGTTAAGTTAACCAAAGGTTATGTTAAGGATTTCTACAGGTTGCATGTCTGCAAAGAGCATGTGTGAAATGAATGAGAGAATGAGAAAGAGAGAAAGTAGCGCAACATACGTGGGCCAAATGTAGAGTTCAGACTGTGGGAAAGAGAGGATTCTGAAAACAACCTAACCATGAAAGGCAAGGTGGTTAGAATTATCTCAGATGGTTTGAAGGTGGCTTCTGGATTCTCGGGCTAGAACGGAGCAAACGTGCTCTGTTTAACTTGTGGTTTCCACACCAGAGCCCCTGTGAGCGATGCGAGAGAACGCCGTGTATATGATCAAACACAGACGCCTGGTTCCCACGCTAGCACGGCAGCTGAGCTGCGTGACAATCTGCGCACAGCGTCACCTCTTTTCACTTGCAAAAGGAAGTAGCGCAGGGCCTTTGTTATTTGAATTCCTATTGCCTTGTCACTTAAAACAACTGGCTATATCCGAAGATTATGATTTCAACAAACCCAATGACCAAAGACATTATTTTATAATGAGATGTTTACATTTGCTGTTAAACTTGGGCTTCTGTGGTGGTATAGCCAACAAATCGTTTTTGTGCGAACGCATAAAGTGGTGAGGGATAAGAACCCATCTAATCTATGTAGAAGGCATACATTATCAATACTTAAATATGTTAGTACTAGTAGTATCATTCTTATTGGTAGTAGTATTACTAATATTGTTTATTATTAGGACAATCTTTTAGGTAATACATGACACAAACCACACATTCTCTGACTGTATTTTCTAAAATGTATTCAGTTATTTTCTGTTTATGTATTATTATTATTTTTGAATGCAAATATTGAGGAAAAAATATGGACTAAATTATGTTTGTATTAATGTGCTCTGGTCTTCTTTACACCTCTCCTTCGTGGTCGTTTGAACTGTGGAGAGAAAGTTTGATTATAGTTTAAACATATAGTTGCGAGCAACACCTCCCTGCTAGTGTGTCATTTTCAACACCCTTTGATGTTCACATTCACTTAAAAATGGCTGTTAGTTACTCCCTTACTCTTTAGCTTTAGACTTCGACCTTCCCGATAATAACCTTTTCTCTACGTCCACACAAATGCACTTGTAATCATGCTAGATCTTGGGGAAAATAGTCCCATGCAGTCCTTTATTCGTGAAGACTAATATCGTACATGCCTTCTATGCAATTTGAGCTCTTGATGTAAAAGTTTAGGGATCCTTCACAGCAGCTTTTTTGTTTGAGTCTGGATTTCTTGTGTTGGATAAAAATGCAAGTCTATAAACGCAGCTGGTTTTATTTCCGCGGTTAGATTTTCTTGTATCTTAAAACCACGCCTGCTTTCCACAGTTTTACAGAGCCTTATGTCCCTCCCATTAACGGACCCGGCAGCCTATTACCTCCCTTGGTTTCCACCCATTCCAGCAGACTTGATTCTACTGAGCAGCATTGTTATGCAAATGAAGGACGCGTAAAATCTCCCCCTCGAGTGCAGCGAAAGGCAGAGACTCACACTGACCGCACGGAGGAAACACATCGGGGCCAACGGGGGGATTTTTGGAATCGTTTTGTTGCTAGAACCCGTCCAATTGTCGCAGGCAAGTCCAAAATGTCAAACGATTTTTTTTAGACTGCTTTATTCTTACACATTATACATTACAGCCGTGCGTAATCTTGTGCGTAATGTAACCGTATGCGTAAAAGTATTTTTCCTTTGGCTGCTCACTGTGTTGGAATGTAACATTGTTTTGGATCATTGATTTAACTTGGATCTCTGTACCTCTCTTGTGTTTCACAGTTGCCCTGGCCAGACAAACCGGGAGGGTTCAGGGACGTGTAGCCAGACAAGAGGTCGGAATACCAAACGAAGTATAGCCGGAAATCCAAAGGGCTATTCGCCGACGTGTTTGGAGATACTCGTGTGAACTTTCAAATTCCAGACAGCGCTGAAGTTGGAGTTGTCTCGCTGCTTCTCCATCTGCTTTAAGGCTACCTGCTGCTTCTGCTGCTACGGAGAGGGTGAGAGGGAAGACTGCACACCTTGCTGGGATCACAATAATTAACCAATTTTTGTAGGGCTTTTTTGGATTTTCAATATTGACATTTTTGCACACCAAGTGTGCTGTTTTGTCTCTTGTCCTTTCTGGGATATATAGTGGTCTTATTTCTTTTGCTTACATTTTTTTGTCAAGTTCCTTATAGCCGGTTATAATAATCCCAATAACTGTGGCATCCTCACCAGAGCAGAGGCGCGCCATTACTAGTGATAAAGACCAGACAGGATTATTGGTCCCCGAGCCCGCTAGAATCATGAGCCAAGGGGACGTAGCAACTTGTTCCGCGCCGCAAAGAGTATTCCAGGAGGCGGTGAAGAAAGGCAACACAAAGGAGCTCCACTCGTTGCTCCAGAATATGACTAACTGTGAATTCAACGTCAACTCCTTCGGGCCCGAGGGACAGACGGCGCTGCATCAGTCGGTCATCGATGGGAACCTCGAACTTGTTAAATTGCTGGTGAAGTTCGGAGCCGATATTCGGTTAGCGAACAGGGAAGGGTGGAGTGCCTTACATATTGCTGCTTTCGGGGGGCACCAAGACATTGTCCTATACCTCATCACCAAGGCAAAATACTCTTCTGGCGCGCGGTGATGTGTCTCTGCTGCCAGGTAAAAGTACAAACACACAAAAAAGCCAGACTCTTGATAAATTTGCGTTTAGATGTGCCAAATTTGAAAGAAAAAATTCCATTAACTTCCCTTTCATTTAACCAAACAGTGGTCTTTGACTCGTGAGTGAAACACCACATGGTTTTTTATAATTGCTTCAACAAAAATCTTGAAAAAAAAAACGCCATTTTGGTGAGCTGTTGGTACTAAAGCTTTTCTCTTGAATGTGTATAATAGCGTGGGACGTAAAAGGCTTATAGAAGAAGTCGGTGTATGTGTTTGTGTGGTAACTCCCGGTCGTAGATGGCCTACCTTTAAACGGCGGCGCCCCATCCATTCGGAACAACTTCTTTGCTGGGGCTGGGGCTGCTGACTTTGCTCCACGTTCTTCACTGGTATAACCCTTGTGAGATTTTTTTTTAATTTTTTAATTTTATTTTATGAAAAAAAAGGGCACTTGATGCTATGGCTGCATGCTGGAATCTGAAAGGGAAGACGCAAAAACAAATGGAGACGGGGTTGTCTGTGGCTGTTTTCTCTTCATAAATTTGTTTGATATTTTTTAAGAGTGGCATCACGATATTCGATTTGCTTTTCAGATGTGTAATCATATTATAATAACAGCTGACTTAAGTGATGTTGTTAAGTACTGTACACAATAGCTTTACTTTGAATCTGTGTAAGAATAGCTGAATACGCTCCGCCTACTGCAAGCAGCAGTCTTTGCTCCATGATGTCCAACTTCTCGGGCCAGTTCGACCAGTTGCCAATGGTCAATGTGTTACTAAAACCGCTGCTTTCGCTTTGTATCAAAACGTCAGGAAAGTCGCATTTGGAATTCACTTTATAATCTCCTTTCAGTATTTTATTAACATCCTAGTCATCACTGTGAAAGTATAGGCTGGGTTTTTTATTTATGAAGGTACATTGAGAAGATGCATTTTTAATATGTTGTGATTCTTCTTTAGATAACCTCAAATATTTAGGTTTTTGAAAATATTGAGGGTGATTAAGCTGCTTCAGACTAGTGGGCTACAAACTCCCCAATGTGGGTATTCAACCATTACAACCCCCTCCCCACCTCCCTACCTTCCCCTCTAAACCTGAATTTGAAGCCTTGGTCTACTAGAGCTAGAGGAACTTCCACTCCCCATGGACTTTGTCTGGTTGTCTTTCCCAACTACCTCGACTGTAAAGTATTTTCAAATAATCTGCCTCTCTCACAAGAGTCCTAACATCATGAATGGCTTACTTGGCCACGTTCCCCATTTCATTTGGCTAACAGACAAACTTGTTTTTGTCATGCCTCATTTGTGAGTTTTTTTCCTCAACCTGGTAGAATCTATCTGGAACATAATGGATTTCCTTCACCCATGCCTGCATCTTCACCCGGGGCCGTTGCCCCTCGCAATAGCCTACAACCAAACTAAATCTGAAAAGCAAAGCGTTTTGGCCCTCTGTAAGGTATGGTGGATACACATTGCAAAGGTGCATGTCCTGTTTTCCTCAGTAGATGTATGCATCTGGACGTTCTATTTCAAATGAATATCTTACTCACACAAAAATTGATTTTTATTGCATGACTTACAATGCAGGGAGTTTATTGCACAAAATGCAGAGCCTTCTATGCCCCTAGTGTCTGATCGGGTAACTGCAGGAGTGGAGGCTAACTAATGGTTACTACTGAGCAGGACTATACACATTATTATTGTTTTATTATTAAGACTAAATAACAGCACATGACAATAGCGGGGTATCGATTTAAAATTGGTTACAAAAACATTGCCTGCTGCATTTTAAAAGTCATGGCACCCTAACATATATTTCAATGCTGCTTGAGTGTTTCTTTTGTTTTTATTTTGTTCTCAGCTTACTACACAATGGCAAACAATTGGTGAGAGACAGAACTTGCGTTGCATCACAGGGTCATTGCCTGAGAAGCATTTTAGTGTGTGTGTTAGTTTGTATGTGTGCAGTTGTGAAAATGACATTCAGCCTCTTGTGTGTACATGTGTGTGTGTGTGTGTGTGTGTGTGTGTGTGTGTGTGTGTGTGTGTGTGTGTGTGTGTGTGTGTGTGTGTGTGTGTGAGAGAGAGAGAGAGAGAGAGAGAGAGAGAGAGAGAGAGAGAGAGAGAGAGAGAGCGAGAGAGAGAGACAGAGAGCGAGAGAGAGAGAGAGAGAGAGTGTGTGTTTGGCCCTGTGTTGCTGTATTTGTCCTTTGGATAAACCAGACAGAGGTCTGTCTATAGAACCCGAAACAACCCGACTATTTTAAAGTGATAGTTTAACCACAGGAAGGAATATATTGGTATAAAAGCAACAAAAAGAAATATGCATCACTTGTCTTAAACTTGATATTTTTTTATTTTCCTTATTTGTTTCTGTTCATTATTATTTTTGTCTTTTTTTTGAGGGGGGGAATATTGCACTGACTGTTGTTGATTAGTTGGCTAAATATGTCAACATATATTTTTTTTCTGAATAGAAAAAAAGGAACACAACAAAATACTATTGTATAAAGACGCTCCAGGTAATAATGTCCTTTGTTTGTGTGTTATACTTTGTAAAAAACGTTATGTTTTGAACAAAGATGAGTATCTCTGTGATAGGTGTATGTATATATATATATAAATATATATAAACGCTGATGATGATGATATCTTGGAGCACTTTCTTTTCTGAAGTGCTGTCTTCCTGTTTTATGAAAGGGGAATAATACATTTGATGGTAAGATCATTGTAACATGAATAAAATTGCACGGTGTGTGGTTGTTCTGCTCAACAGGGTCATAACATTTATGACGGAAGAGTTGACAGCCGGATAGGTGTAAATGAGTGAGATGATTAAAAACAAAACAAAAAAAGTGCAGACTTCTTTGGACCAAGTTCTGTTTCTGTCATTGCTTCATTTCAAGCAAGAGGAAACGTTTGAGTTTCAAGAGTGATGCAGATGTTTTGTTGTCTTTGAATTTGGGTTTTTCCTTTTTAATGTTTTTGTTTGTATCTTTTTTTTGTTTTTGTTTTTGAACGTTTGTAACACTGTGATGATCATGTGAGTTGTGGAAATGAGTGCTGTATTATTTTTGTACGTTTGTGTACAAGCCAGTAAAGAAATCATTAAACTATCCATTTTGTGTTTGCTTATGTGTCTACCTCCTCAAGACTCAAGCCGAGTTCCTCTTCAGCGTTCCTCTCCTCCTCTTTTCCATAGAAAATAATAGTCCAGGGAGATAGAAGCCCGGACCCCCCTCTTTCCCTCCCAGCCCGGGTCCCCATTCTCTGCTTTTGTCATTCATCTGCCCCATCCTTTCACAGCCAGGATAAAAGGGCCTGTTGCACTGTGGGTAGTCCTGGTCTAACGCAGGGTCGTCCCCTCCCCTGTGTGTGAGGGAAGGTTTTATGTTTCTCACACAAACACATACACACACATACACATCCCTTTCTGTCTTTCTCTGTTCTTTGATACATATTCTGCACCGTTGTTAGGTTGTATGTCCTCTTGAGCTCCCTCTCTCTAACTTAGACGACATTACGTCTTCCTCCCGATCCATCCACTTAGATTTGTGGTGAAGGCTAAAGCTTGTTGGAGTTCTGTGCTAGCAGCTTATACCAGCTATTTTAGGTTCCTATATAGTAGTTCAAAGTTAGTGAGATTCAAATGCTGATATTGAAAGGCCACTGTTCTCCTGAGTGGACTGTGGTGACAGGTGCAAGGGAGAAAGAGAGTAAGCCCAAAAGTAGAATAAAAACCTTTTCCAGACCGTTCAAACATACCAATGGCCTATGAAGGCTTACATTGACTGAAGCGTTGTATTGAAAATGAAAAACTCCATTTCAGGCTTCTCCTCATGTTGAGGAATTCACCCTGTGTTGTTTTGAGGTGATGGTAGTGAGTCATTTGCCCCCCCGCCCCCTCCTCCCCCTGCTATTGCAGCTCTTCCTGCACGTCCATGGGAGGGTCGTGGGAAAACCAACAAAGCTGCAGGGTGTGACACGTTTCCACGTTGCCACATCCAGCGTACACTAAGCCTGCCAGCTTCACCTTTCAGAGGACGGCTCCTCCACGCCAGAGATTCCAGAGAGCCGTGGCCATGGCTTGTCCTGCACCCACAGAATGTTGGGTTATAGCCTCATAGCTACACCTCATTCCTGTGCCTTCACAGTGCCATGGCTGCTTGTTCTCCACTGGCCCTTTCCCCATCACCTCCCTCCCTCCCTCCTTCCCTTTAATTGCACCCTCTCTCAACCCCCCTTCACGCCCCCTTTCCTCCTCTGTCGCTCCCCCCTCTCACTCTCTCACTTGTGCAAGATGTTTTTGTTGAGTTGGGTTCCCATTGTCTGCCGGCTCAGTTGGCTGCCCTCCCAGGGTAGCTGCTCACAGTGAGGCCCCTAATAGATTCTTCATGTGCCTGCCTGCCTGCCTGTCTGTCTGACTGCCTGCCTGTCTCTCTGCCTGCCTGCCTGTCTGACTGCCTTTCTGTCTGTCTACCTGTCTGTCTGTCTGCCTTTCTGACTTCCTTCCTGTCTGTCTGACTGCCTTTCTGCCTCCCTGCCTGTCTGTCTGTCTCTCTGCCTGCCTACCTACCTGTCTGTCTGTCTGTCTCTGTCTGTCTGTCTGTCTGTCTGTCTGTCTGTCTGTCTGTCTGTCTGCAGGCCAATCTGCCTGCCTGTCTGTCTGTCTGTCTGTCTGTCTGTCTGTCTGTCTGTCTGCCTGTCTGTCTATCTGTCTGTCTGTCTACTTGTCTACCTGTCTGTCTGTCTCTCTGCCTGCCTGTCTGTCTGACTGCCTTTCTGTCTGTCTGTCTGTCTGTCTGTCTCTCTGCCTGTCTGTCTGTCTGTCTATCTGTCTGTCTGTCTGAAACAATTCAGAGAGTGGGAATTTGGAATTTTAGAAGATTTGGGGGAGAGAGCTTGAAGGAAGAACTCCGGGAATTGTGAGTGTGTGTCTGTGTTGTGCAGCTCCAGTGCTGGAGACATGTACCCTTTCTTTACAGAGATAGACTCAAACATTCCTGCACCAAGGGAAGAGGATTCCACACGCTCCAGGGCAGGGCCAAAGTGTGGCTGTGAAAACACCCACCATCCTTTCTCTGTTGTCCACTCATAGATACACAGCCACAATAAAGGCTGGGGGGGGGGGGGGGGTTGATGGTATTTCATACCTGTATACACACTTTTACTAAGGACTTTTCCTCTTTGGATTAGAAAGAAACAAGTGTTGTGAGGGGATAAACAAGGATTCAGACAGGCCATAATGTTGCACGCTCAGCTCCCCTTGCCATGGAATTTGTTCTTAGCCCTCTAGGGTGATCTCCAGGGTGTGACTGCTGCGGTTCAATTTGACAAGCACACCAGATTTGGCCCTTGGTAACCCTGCCGTAAACAATTGTCTACAAGAAGAGAACAGCAATGGCACAATGAGTCTGATTTGTAGCGATGGCTTTTCTGATGGGGGATGATTGAATGTAGAGTGACACGAAACCAACCAATTGCAAAACTGTTGTCTCGTTAGCGTTAGCTGTTTGATGATGCAATGCCATTTATCTTCACAGGGGGAGAAGCTTTTATAATAATAATGCACTGTCTGCCTATTTAGCTGCCAGCTCTCATTACAGTTAGGATAATAGTCAGAATGCTGCTACAGAGCTGTGGAGTGTTTTTAAAAACAACTTCCTCAACCGTTGCCAGCCTGGGCCTCCACTAATTTCGTCCACTCTTAGTTGGGTTGTATGGGCGACTCGGAGCTAGAGGGGAGGTTATGTAGTAAACCCTGCTTATCGTGCACTTTCTCCACTTCCAAGAAAACAAAAACATGTCTGTCGCTTTGCACACCACAACGCTGTCTCCCAATAAAAGTCTTCAGCCGGAAAGAACGAGAGAGGGAGAGAGGGAGGGAGAGAGGGAGAGAGAGAGAGAGAGAGAGAGAGAGAGAGAGACAGGTGGCCAGGCCAGTCTTTTCCTTGCCCTACGCTCCTTTTTGAACTTTTCTTTCATTCTTTCAGTCCATTCTGTGTTTTCTCTCTCTCCATAGCTCTGGTGACAAGGCAGCCCATTCACAGCTCCATTCTTCTGGGCCCCCACCTTCTCTCCCTCCCTCCCCCTTGACCCCCCCTCTACCCTCTTTTGTCTGGCTCACGGAGGCCTGCCTTAGCTGCTATTCAGTAGCCAGACGGCCCGCCATTGACTGGAACCCCCCCACCCAGGCCTGAAACAGCCCCCCCCCCCCCCCCCCAACCAACCTGGCCTATCCCCACCCTGCACCAGGCAGCTGCTATGCTAATGGGAGGGATGGAGGGAGGGGAAGGGGAAGACAAACAGAGTGGCCTGTAGTAGTAGTAATAGTAGTAGTGGTGGCATGAGGGAGAGAGAGAGGGTGACCCCCACTTTTCCATCTCCATACCCATGCTGGAGGTTTGGAGCAGCAGACTTGCTCCACAAAAGGGGGTCCCTGTGCTTCCCCCCTCCCCCTGTCCCCTGGCCTCTCCTCCATCCTCCCCTTTCTCATTCAAATCCAGTTTATACCCCTGCAGGGTGTAAAGTAACCTTACTCCTGCCCTCCAGACTCACTGCTCTCCATTCACAACAAATTCTGTGTAGGTGTGTGTGTGTGTGTGTGTGTGTGTGTGTGTGTGTATGTGTGCTTGGTGTCAGGGTGGCTTTTTGTTGCTTTGTTTAAGATGGAGACTCATACCTTTACACAGGCAAGTGACACCTGTCTTTTAGAGTCCCTTTGGTGCAATGATCCAGAGTCCTTTAAAGACCTTGACACACACCATAGATTCAAACATGGTAAAAGAAAAAGAGTACATTTGCAGCATCTCACAAGAGTGTGATTCTAGGAGAACAATTATCAGTAATGGGCTGGAGAATGGAGACTATACCAGTCTATATGTATCTAATATATGTACTGGAGTAGAGAGTTGCTGGCAGTTTGTGCACAGTGGATGTACATAATCTGTGTGGTGGTATCCTATGGTGTATGGCTATGTGTACCTATGTATATATATGAATATATATATTTACAGTATATATATATATATATATATATATATATAAATATATATATATATATTTATTTATTTATGTAATATTTAATTGATTAAATCATGTTTTTTTGTGTGTGTAAAAACGTGTGTGTGTGTCACATTGAAATGCAGCAGCTGGGCACGATACAACCCCCCCCCATCTCTCTCTCTCTCTCTCTCTCTCTCTCTCTCTCTCTCTCTCTCTCTCTCTCTCTCTCTGTCTCTGTGGTCCCTCCCCTGCGTGGCCCTGTGCTGCTGTGACCCCCGGTGGCCCTCTGAGGCGGGGAGGCCCATGTGGCATCTGCCTGTTTGCACGGAGGAGAGGTTAGGGGGGGGGGTGTCCATATGTAGCATCTCTCTATGCACTGTCCTCCTGCTGCCTGAATCCTTTGTCCTACCGTGTGTTTGTGTGTGTGTGTGTGTGTGTGTTGCCCTGTCACTGTTTGGCTCATTCCTACACAAGCCTCCTTTAGGCAAGGGCAGCAGGTTTGGGGGATGGGTATGTGTGTGTGTGTGTGTGTGTGTGTGTGTGTAGTTGTGTGTGGAGCAAAACGGAGCAGAAAACGTCTGGCTTGATCAGCCTCCATGCAACAGGCTGCAGTGCTGGGACATCAGGCACCCCAAATAGCTCCCCTCAACACGCCAACCCACCCCCCCCCCCCCCCCGCATGCACACGCGTGTTTGTGTGTGTGTGGTTAACGGATATACTCGGAGCCCACAATTCCCCTGCCCTCCACCCCACAGATAGGGAGGGCATTCAGAGGTCTGCTGGGGCCAGTGTCTCCTGACCTGGCCCAGCTGTACCCCCAGCCCCCCTCTCTGACTCTGTGTGTGTTTACTCACAAGTCCAAGTACTTGAGTGGATGTCAGCACTATGCAGGACACGGCTGTTTTTCCCGGCTTCCCTGTTGTTTCCCCCGGGGGCCTCTTCCCCCTTCAGACCTTTCTCCAGAGCTCTCTCCTTACAGCTAACACCCAGATTGGCTGTCCGCCTGTGCTACCCTGCCACCCCACTTAAGGACCATGCATGCGGCACGGCTGCCCACACATGAGTCTACTGTGCTGGGGACACAGAGAGGCTGGGCTGGGCATCTAGGTTAACCAGTTGGGTAGAGTTGAAATGGACCGGGCCGGAGGGGGGGGCAAACGCTCCCCACATTACTGTCCTCCCTGTGGGGGGGGGGGGGGGGGGGGGGGGTGGACACACACCAGGCGACACACCAGGCCCATCGGTCTGATGGGGTAGAGCTTAGAACTAGGGAAGCTGTTGGTTATCTAGGACAACCTGGTACAAGATGTGAAGGCTTGTTGGAAGTATACATCTGTGTGTGTGTGTGTGTGTGTGTGTGTGTGTGTGTGTGTGTGTGTGTGTGTGTGTGTGTGTGTGTGTGTGTGTATGTGTGTGTTTGTGAGCGAGAGAGTGAGTTTGTGTGCATGCTCATGTGCGTGTTGATGCACGTCGGCCTATTAATTGTAAGTATGTGTGGCCGTGTTGCAGCTACACTGTGTGTGGGGGAGTGTGTGTGTGTGTCTGTGTGTGTGTGTGTGTGTGTGTGTGTATGTGTGTGTGAGAGAGAGAGAGAAAGAGAGAGAGAGAGAGAGAGAGAGAGAGAGAGAGAGAGAGAGAGAGAGAGAGTAATTAGGGAGAATAAAGACCTTGTTGTACAGAGTGAAACTGCAGGGTTTTGAAGTGAGATGGGAGATGCTTTTCTGTTTGGCTGGGCACACTCAATGGTCCTATTCACATGGTCCCCCTTTACGACAAGTCCCCATTCGGCCCATTGTCCTCCCTGTGCACCCCCAACCCCTGACAAGTACACACACACACACACAGAGCCCCATGAGGGAGGCCGTAGAAGAGAGAGATGTGGTGAGGTGGGTTTGGGCGGGGGGCGGGGGGGGGGGGTCTCCTGCTGAATATGCCAGGGGTGGGGGCGGGAAAAGAAAGGATCAGAGAGGAAGGGGGATGGAGGGCCCGAGAACCAAGTTGTACGTGTGCGTGCGCTCACATCTTTCCGTGGCACCCCACGCTCATCATATCTGTCTCCTGACCCTCGGGTTCAACCGGGTAGAAGGTCTGAAGACCAGCAGCCCTCCATGATCTCCTCTCCCCACGGACAGCAGCCACAATGGCCAGGGAGCCCTGACCGGCCCTTTGTCAGTGGAACGCATCAGCCATGTTGTGCTGCTCCCCTCCTGTGCTTTCAGGAGAGAGAGGGGCAGAGTCAGTCACTGAAGCTGTGAGGTCAGCTGGTCTGGGGTTGGTGCGTGTGTGTGGCACACGCACGCAGACGCCCAGAGGCCTGCAAAACACTCACACTGAAACACTCAAAATACGTTGACATGCGGGGTCCAAAAATGTCGACCCGAAATGAAGACGTTAAATATTGACGGGGCCCACTGATACGCAGGTGTCGCCTTGACAACGAGCTAGAATAAATTGCAGCCACCATCACGCCGCCCCACTGAGTGACATATTAAACATATTAAAAACCCGCTGATGTAAACAGTTGAGTGAGAATGCAGAGCTCAGCACCTTTGGCGTGTTCGTGAGCAGCATGCACAGTGAGCGCACTCACAATGGCTGAACAGAGCTGCATTCATACCAGTCACTCACTCAGGGCGGAGATTTATCACACACAGGCCTTTCAGGGGAAACACCACTTAGACAATACAAATGGTGAGTGGATGCATTCTTTAAAATGACTGTGGTTGGCCCACACACACACACATACACACACACACACACACACACACAAACACACACACACACACACACACACACACACACACACACACACACACACACACACACACACACACACACTCACAGTCCCACTTTCTCTTTATTTAATATCTCTCTCCAGCATCTGCACCTTCGTTCACACCAAGAACTGAACGGGCAAAATCAACTCGAGTTTCAACGTAGTTCAAACATCTTCACTTTGTCAATTAGGTCTTACTGCAGAGTGCATTATGAGGGACAGCTACGCAGATAGCCGTGTAATCAGCAATGAACTTGAATGAGGAGGAGGAGGTGTGTGTGTGTGTGAGAGAGGGAGAGAGAGAGAGAGAGAGAGAGAGAGAGAGAGAGAGAGAGAGAGAGAGAGAGAGAGAGAGAGAGAGAGAGAGAGAGAGAGAGAGAGAGAGAGAGAGAGAGGTTCAGGACAAAGAGCCGAGGCAGAAGCAGCTGACCAGAGAATCCCCTCTTCTTTTGTGATTCTGCATAATGACGTCTCCACGGCACCCTCTCTCCCTCCTTTCCTTTCCCCCTGCTTTTGCTCCATCCTTCCCCCTTCTCTTTCTTCTCTCTCTCAGTCCTCCACCCTCCCTGTAGAGACTTCCACAGCCCCCTCCTCTTTCCCCATTCTTCCACCCCTTCCCTTCTGTCCATCCTTCCTTTACCCCTCCCCTGGAAACCCCCACTGGTTGCTCCTTCCATCTTTGCCATCCCCCCCCCCCCCCCCCAGCCCTCTTGCAGCAGCTTTGTGTGTCTCCTCATGTGTCTTCCTCCGCCCTGATGACTGCCCCCCCCCGCCCCATCTTTCCTAGGCAGCACATGTTCAATGTGTGTGTGTCTGTGTGTGTGCAGTGTACAGTGTACAATGTGTGTGTGTGGTGTGTGTGTGTGCAGTGTACAGTCCGTGGTTGTGTGTGTGTGTGTGTGTGTGTGTGTGTCTGTGCAGTGTGCTGGATCTAGTGCTAATGTCTTCCTCATGAACCCTCTATCCCTGAAACTCTCCCCGCAGTTGTTGTCGTCAACTGGAACAAGTGTGTTCTTCCGTTCTTGATCGGAGAGTTTGTGTTTATGTCAAGGTCGGTCCTAAGTTGACTGTGTGTGTGTGTGGGTGAGTATAAATGTGTGCGTGTGTGTGAGAAAGTGTGTGTGTGTGTGGGTGTGTGTGTGAGTGTGTGAGCGCGCAGTTGAAAGGCCGCCTTGTCTTTGAGTGGTCATGCTCTAGATATCTCAGTCTTTTGATGTTGTTGAGTGGTCTGGATCTGTTTGTGGTGTCTGCTGCTCTAACCTCCCCTCTCCCCTCCTCCCTTTCTCCTCTCCTCCCCTCACCCTAACCTCCCTTCTCCTCCTCTCCAACAAACACTGCAGATGCTGTGTTTACTGTTCCCCACAAATTAAATACATTAGGGTTCATAATGATACCAGTATGTATTTCAAGTGGACCTGCATGGTCCTCAGGGCCAGCACATGGGTCGTCTCTGCTGGGTTCTGTGTGGTTGGAGTTCATCCATGTGTGACAAAACTCTGATTCACCCCAGAGCCTGCAGGCAGATTGGCCTGCAGACAGACAGACAGGCAGGCAGGCAGGCAGGCAGGCAGGCAGGCAGGCAGGCAGGCAGGCAGGCAGGCAGGCAGGCAGGCAGGCAGGCAGGCAGGCAGGCAGGCAGGCAGGCAGGCAGGCCGGCAGGTAGACAGGCAGACAGACAGACGCCAGACAGACCAAAAAGTACTTCAGTGTGATAAGAGAATTGCTCAACCAAATATTTGATTGTTTCAGTTCTTGTTCTCTCCTGGCCCGACTTGGCTGACTGTATGAGAACGCTGCCTGGAGGATTTCCATGAGACCTGGAGGGGCTTGCATTCTCTGCTCTGCTAGACAGCCAACTCAATTCTGGATACGTCAGGAGACGGCTGCTCTGGCTTTCTGTGTGTGTGCCAATGAAGTTCTGCACCCCTCTAAGGTGTCGGAGCCTATGTCCACCAGGATTCTTTTGATTCTCCATTGTTGCCTGAAGGCCTGAAGGGTGGGGCTGAGGCAGGGGGCCATCTAAATCTGTTGCCTTTTAAACCTCAAAATGCAGGAGTCTCTCATTTTACTTCAATGTTTGCAAAAACAATACTTATGCGAAATCGAACGCAATAAAACAGCTTGGTCAAAGCATACATTGTTGGCTGGCATTTTATTTTGAGTCTCCGTGTGGTTACGTGTGTGTGGAAGTAGGAATAAGACGTGCCCTTTCTTCTGGTGTTTGTGCGCTTGGCATCTCTCCGCCCGGGCCAGGTGATAGCGCCTGGAATGGAAGGTCATGGCGCTGCGACATCACTTCCTTTTCCTTTCCGGATATTCCGGATATTCCCAGCATTCTACCGCCAGCATGGCTTAGCGCAGCCGGGAACTCTGGGAACTAAGAGCAGGAAGCCTGTCTCCTTGGTCAGGAAAAGGAGGAGAGGAGGTGAGGGCGAGCGAGCGGGGGGCAGAGGGAGTGAGGGGAGATCGGAGCATAGAAGAGGAAGGAAGGAGAAGTAGAAGAAAAAGAAAAGAGAAATAAAAGGAGAGAGAGGAGGCAGTGGTGCTTCTATCACAGTGTTCTTGGAAGAGAACTCTTTCTGTTGTTATTCCCCTCGGTAGAAACAACAGACGTTCTCGTCAAAACGTTGTGCTGGATAGATTATAGATTATTGTATTATTGGAAGAATATTCAAATAATATTGGGAAACAATAAGAATAGAGGAGGTTTTATTTTAGAGCTAGAGAGGAGAGGAGAGCAGTGGAGTGTGATCTGGAGCAACATTACCCTCTGCTGGTGAGCTTTAAAAACACACCCCAAGCGTCTACTAAATCTGCTGTTTTATCTTATTATGCAATGTTGTATGGTGAAATCTAAACAAGTTGAAGCATTGCCACACAGGTATAAAATACGTTATATCTCATATTGCTGTACCCAATGCAGTCTACATCTCAGTCAATTTAATAACATACTATTATCTAAACTCGTCTGATTAACTTTTGTTCGGCAAAACAAACAAGGTTGCACCCCTCGTAATAGAAATAAATGTACAAGATTATAATAAATCAATACACAGTTGAGAGGATTGTTTGATCGTTTTTTATTGATTGTAATCTGGGATGTGGTTCTTTAAAGGCAGCTGGTCTGAGCTGTCCATTAACATGGACCAGGTACTGAAAAAGTGATCTCTATCAGTTTGCCTTCAGGAACTCTCCTTCTGTAATAAGGTAAACACATTTCAAACTCGTCCGGTCCATTCGTGTCAACGTGTAGTTATGTCTATGTCACATACAGTCTCAAATTCACGGCCCATTACAAAAAAATCATGAAAATGTGTAAAAACATGTCTGTAAGTATTCCCACCAATCTGTCAGTGTGTATGTGAATGTGTATTACTGCTTAGGCATGTGTGTGTGTGTGTGTGTGTGTGTGTGTGTGTGTGTGTGTAGATGTATGCCTCACCTTCCTTCACCACGCCACAGTACTCCTCACACTCTCCCTTGGTGTAGAACCTGTTGCTGTTGCGCTGGCAGAGCCCGGGGTTCAGAGCCATGCACAGACCCGTCCCCTGGTTGAAGAACCACTCTCTGGGCTGGCCCACCTCACAGGGAGTGGCCACGTAGGGCAACCTGCAGGCCGCTACAAACACACACACACACACACACACATACACACACCCGTGAACATAGAATACCTGGTACATGGGATTACCTTTTTAACACGATGCAACATCAACCATTTCTTTGAATGTGACAAATGTTAACATCGTATTGCAGACCCGTTCCCTCAGACAAAGGAACCAACAAAGGAATGGTATCGTGGTTTTCAAACGTGATTATGGGGTGGAATGGAGGGGGACTGCCCTGGAGGGATGTGAATGGAGCGGCAGTCTTACCCTCGGTGCGGCAGCTCTGCAGACACTGTCTCTCAGTGAGAAAGTTGTTCTGGTTGCCCATGCAGCCCCCGTAGTTGAACAGCTGGCAGGCCATGGCCGTGGAGTTGAAGAAGTAGCGTGGGAACATCCCAAAACAGGGCCCCACATCTGGCTCTGTCTTACACGACTCTGAGAGGGAGAGACAGAGATAGAGGGAGGGGGAGAGAGGGAGGGAGAGAGAGAAGGGAACGCCTCATCAACCTCCATAATGACTGAGAATTCGTTTTCCGACTCTTTTATTTTCCATTAAGGTTTTATTTTGTGTGTGTGTGTGTGTGTGTGTGTGTGTGTGTGTGTGTGTGTGTGTGCGTGTGTGTGTTGATCATCTGTATTACCTTCACCCTTGAACAGAGGGGTATCATCTCCTGAACCCTCCTCTGGCACAAGAGCTGGTGATAATATCACATTTCTCCTGGACCTCTAGAGAGGTGCGCACGCACGCGCGCACACACACACACACACACACACACACACACACACACACACACACACACACACACACACACACACGGTTTCAGAGATGACAGACACTTGAGATCAAGTGAAGCTGATAGGGTTTTTATAAGGTTGGGGTTGTTGTGGTGGTGGTCTGAGTGAATACCTGGACCTCTGGTGATGTCGCTTGCTCTCCTGGTGTGCATTCACCTAGAGAGAGAGAGAGAGAGAGAGAGAGAGAGAGAGAGTTACTGGTCAGGTTAGGACAGTCCTTTAGGAACTTTTCTTTGTTGGCGTGAGTGCGTGCAAGCAAGAGAATGCTACAAAGACAGTGAGAGAGGGATAGAGGGACGAACCAGAAAGATAGAGAGACCAACTAAGACAAGTAACACAAGTGAATGTCTGTCCATACCTTTGTTCTGTTTGATGACGACAGTGTCATCGCTCATGCTCTGCTCTCTCACCAGCCTCTTAAAGTCCTCCAGAACAGTGGGGCGCACTTCCATGGTGCGACCTGATAGGGGCAGTGTTTCACGTCAGCATTCGGCCAATGACGATTACAGGTTAATGTCCATAGTTTCTTTTAAAAGCTTTTTTCTATTCTATCATTATTGTGTCGACGCTGTCCCAATTCTTGTGGAGACGGGTTATTTTTGGGCCGCCAATGTGAAACATATCATGTGTTAGTGTGTTAGTGTCTGAGAGAGGCTCCACAGGACTCACTGTAGAGCTTGAGGGAGACACTCTTTTGTCCTGCCTGCTTCTGCTTGCTCATGATCACTATGGCGTACTCATTGTAGTTAGTGTGAACCACGTAGGCGTCCACATCAGCTCCCCACTCTGTGGGGCAGAACACATACACACACACATGCACACACACACACACACACACACACACACACACAGAGAGACACACACACACACAAACACACACAAGTGCACACAAACAT
>CM030172.1:21319200-21321700 GCA_017639675.1 Aplochiton taeniatus | reverse complement strand
CAAATAATTTAATAAATATTCACCTCTGTTTTGCCATGTTTGTTTTTTATTCCGTTTTTCTTTGAGAGCATGATTTATACAGCTAGTCGACAGGACCAGAGGACATCAGTGTTTGTGTGTGTGTCACACACACCACACCTCACACACCTCGCCTACACACACTCTGTACATGCTAAGAGCTGCCGCCTGCAAGGAAACAAAAACACACACTCTCACTCATTCCCTTCTTTACCGTTGCTTGAAGTTGTTCCTGAGTACCACCACAACAAAAGAAAAGAAACAACAAATGAGTGCTGCATGTGAACAGGTGAGTAAGAGAGGGTGGACCATGTACGGCCAGATCAGAGACACTGTGGACAGGGCTAATCTTAAAGGATCGGACCGGTCCAAGCAATATACTGATCCAGACTTTTGACTCATTCACCATGACACTTTATCTCTGGTCAGTGACTCCATTTGTAGTAGAGGTGAAATGCCAGCTTCTAGGGAGGTTTCCACGTGACGTTATTTAATTAAAAAGCAAAGAGGGGAATGATATTTCTTTGCAAAAATTACGTATACAAAAGTTCCAAAGAAAAATGCTTTGACGAGCAACTGGCCTCTCTTTTCCCCCAGTGTTGTCTTCTCTCTTTACTTGGTTCAAGCATACCATATAACTGATATGAACCAATCACTACAGAAATGATATCATATTTATATCAATGTGGGCTATACATCTGACATTCCCATTCTAGAACATAATTCACATATGACACGACCATCTCTATAGCATCACATCAAGTGGCCAAATAAAACATCAAATATATTCAGGTACATTAAAGACGGCTGCAATAAGCAGATAAAGCCAAACAATGAGAAAACCATTTGTCAAGTAGAAGGTTTGGTATCTGGCATGGGCAAACATTTCAGCTCTAGTTGTAAAAACTTGAATTTAGAGTTAGAGGGTCTTGGTAGCAATTCATTCAGTCAATGTTCCTCCTTCAAGCACGAGACAGCGACGCAATGATATTCTAATACTTATGTATGCATAATTCAAAACAATTCTTTGATGCAACTGGGCAGGGAGCAGAAGCTGGATGTTCCCACAGAATAATGGTTTACACCGTGGATGGACTGACGGGGATTGGAGCAGTCACTGCCTCCACCTTGTCAAAGAGGTCACCAACACACTCTTACTGTGGCTCCTCTTTCACTTTGGTGTCCTCCCAACCCCCGCCCCCCCCCCCCCCCCCCCCCCCCACGTCAGCACAGCTTTATAGTAGAGTCGAGTAGAAGTATAGAAGGCCAGAAGTAACCTGCCTTTACCAAAGATTTTTTTTTCTTCATTTTGAAAAGATGAAAGAAAAAGCTTTGGCCTATCTTCAATGCAACCTTCAATACAGAGCCGTGCTCCACCTAAGTGCCGCCCCCTCTTGTTTTAATTGAGTCCCCATCAACCCATCTGAGCAGACTGGGACCGTCGTATCCTCCTAACGTGTCTGCTGTGTTGTTACCCATCCAGTCCCATCAGATCAGTTCATGGAGACTGAAATAAAGAACATATTGAAAGGGCAGTCTTTATGGAAGTAGAGTAGTATTGTTATGTTACGGCCCACAGGGAGCCATGTGTTTGCTAGGGCGTTGTATAAATGCCATAGACCTTAGCACATGAAACCCCTTTATCTCTTCTTCTGTCACAAAGCTTTGATTTACACACAGAGAAAATAAACAATGAATCAAACAAAAGAATACACAGAAGTGCAACACAAACATCAAATCAACGAATAATTAGAAGCTCTTTAAAAAATAATAATTTAAACTTTTCTTTAGAAAAAAGAAAGAAAGAAAGAAAGAAAAGGGCAGTGAAAAGGGGGAACATCTCCTCAGATTGCTCTGCTTGGGGCTGACGAGTCATGCGCCCCGCTGTGGTCATCCTTTGGAACTGCAACCACCACGAGCATCATAACAACCTGACGGAGTGCTCCCACCTCGATCACTCCCAGCGTTCGCATCATCAAACATCCCGGGTGGCTTGTTTTTCAAACAGATCAAGAGCATTTCACTCAATCTTAATAAATAAAGACGGAATGTGAACAAATGAACACAGCCTCCTTCTAGCCTGGTGCGTGTCTACGAGGAGACCCATTTGAAATCCCCGGAGCAGCTCTGTGCTCGCCTATCAATGTGCTTTCACTGACTAAACGCGTGATCTGATAGGGGAAACAAGTTGAACAGTCAGCTCTAGCTAGTGTCACTCATTAGCGGAACAAACAGACTCGGGCGTCTCGGCCGCTCCGGACTGTTAGCGTACGACGTTTGGACAGCTGTTGGAACGATGCTCACACATACAAATCAGCCTCCATCCGTCACCTCCACCTGACGAAATATGACCCCTGGTCTAGCCTACGTGGTGGGCAGCGGACGAGCAGGGCTCAAGGGTGAAGCTAGGACACAATGTCAGCAGAAAAGCAGTCACCGAAGAAACATCCGGCGGACAGTGAACAGGGGATGAATGGAGGAG
>CM030172.1:21289200-21316700 GCA_017639675.1 Aplochiton taeniatus | reverse complement strand
CGTGCCTGGGAGGGGGTCGGGGGGGGGTTAAGGGGAAAGTGGAATAAGAGGAAGGAAAGACGGGGGGAAAAAGAGAGATTGTGTTCAGACTAACGCTTATTTCCTGCACTAAGCTTGTTAGAGGCAGTCAGCCAGTCAAGATAAGGAGAGTGATTACCCAGCCGCTGGCCTTCCCTCACGGCTTGACCTCCCCTTTTCACCGCTACCTAGCTAATGAGGTCAAAGGCATGGCGTAGGGGCCGCCGGCGGCCTATCACTTACTGGTCTTGTTGACCTCGGGGAGGAGGCGGAGGAAGACGGGTCGGGCGTACGGCGGCAGCGTCTTCTCCAGGTCCCGCCCGAAGCGCTCCAGGTCAGTGGAGTGTGTAGGGTCAGCGATGGCCGCCATGCCGGCTTTCCCTTCGGCCCCTGGGACGGACAGAGGGATTGGTCGGTGCCGGTCAGGATGGTGTAACAGTGTCACGTGTTTATCTTACTACAGTAACCTCATCCCTATGGGGATTCATTAGCCTGGTGTCTGCACCTCTACAGTACATATTACGGTACTGGCTAGTGGCTACTATGGTATATTAATTGCTACCTCTATTCCATACATTGTGTTTTTCACCTGGTAGGGGAACTATGTGCACTAGGATAACTGTATAACACTCTGAGCCGATAGGGATGTTCTCGGTCCCTTGTAGAGCCCCACAACCTTCATGTCTATCACTATATGTTACGGTACACAGCCTTGCGTTATAGTGCTCCTCTATGGTAAAGGGGGAGGGGGGGGGGGGCATGTACCTGGCACCTCCACGCCATAGACCACCACGTCTTTCATGTCCAGCAGTCTGCTGAGGGTCCCCTCCACCTCGGTGGTGGACACGTTCTCTCCCTTCCAGCGGAACGTGTCGCCGGTGCGGTCTTTGAAATACATGTAGCCACAGTCATCCATGATAAGCACGTCCCCTGGAAAGAGAGAGAGAAAGAGAGAGGGAGAGGGAGAGAGGGGGGGGGGGATGTTTGAGGTTCAGAATACGGGATAGTGAATGGGGCTGAGTGCTTCTACGTGTTGATCATCTCCATGAAGCTGACATAGAGAGAGAACAGAGGGAAACACAGACACCTTTGTGAGAGTGTGTTCGCCTGAGAGTGTGTGTGTGCGGTTTCTTACCGGAGAGATAGGCCGAGTCTCCCTGTTTAAAGACACTGTTGGCGATCTTCTTGCTGGTTGCCGATTCGTTGACGTAACCATCAAACCTCCGGAGGGGGTCGTTCTGGATGATCCTGCCTACCAGCTGACCAGGCTCCCCTGAGGGAGGACAGAGAACAGAAAGGAGAGAGAAAATACAAGTAGGAGAGAGAGACAGAGTGAAAGAGGGAGACATTCGGAGAAAGTAGGATTAGAGGGTGCGAACACAAACTACAACAGACACGGGTCATTCAACAAAGTGAACACCCGTTTTTTAGGGTTTCGTTTATAACTAACACGGATAGGCTTTCAAAAAGATCCAATCCCCCTGAGCTGCTGGGCGTGTAGCTTCAGGAGGGCGTTTCCTACCAGGCTTGCAGGGGATGCAGACGCCGTCGGGGCCCCTGATCAGCTCCATGGTCTCCTCGTCCACCTTCACCAGTCGGATGGGGTAGATGTAGGGCAGGATTTGGCTGTTGAAGCCGCAAGCTCCCGTCTAGACAAAGCACACGTCGACCACAGCGCAACATCAGCGTGGTGCAGGTCACAATGCTGCTGCTCTGCAGAAATACCACCAGCTGGATCTCCCGTGAGGAGTTCGAATCGGTTGAACACCTCAAGGTTCTCTTTCCTCTCAGGGTAACTCTGGAGTCTCAGGTCATTACTTTTTACACAGTCTTCCGCTTACAGTCTAGACCTCGCGTAGGCATGGGGCTTGCACAGCGTCCATTTACGACACCGTGACAACCAAAAGGGGTTCCGGTTGGCTCACCTTGTTGTCGAAGTTGCCCAGGCTGCAGTTGCACTCGGTGGCGCCGTAGAACTCGGCGATCTGCGGCACGTTGAACCTGGAGGTGAACTCCTCCCAGATGGACTGTCGGAGGCCGTTGCCCAACGCCATGCGCACCCGGTGCTGCTTCTCCGTGTCCCGGACCGGCTGGTTGAGCAGGTACCGGCAGATCTCACCGATGTACTGGACGATCTGGCGGAGGCAGGAAACGAAGACGTTGAAGGAGGAAGCAAACGGGAAGTAGCATGGTAGCCTATATCAACCACGCAGGTTTAGAATGGTGATGCCTTTCCAAACGAATGTCACTGTGTTGGAATTCAACTTTTCCACTGTAACACATAATTCATCCCACAATGTTCTTTAAAGGCTCTTAGGTTCTACGTCGATGTGCCACATGTCTGTAAATCTGTGCATATACGTTCGACATTGGCAGATTGCATACGAAAATGTCGATCTTCTTTTCTTGCCTGACTTTTGCCACAGCGCTGTATGCCAGTGCGTTTACTCACAGTGCAGTTGTACTTGATGCAGTCGTCCCAGAAGCGTGAGGCAGAGAACTTCTTCTTGATGACCACCGTCATCCCGTGGATTAGACACTGGCCCACTCCCACTATGTTGCCTACAGAGCCAGAGACACCGGGGTGGAACTTTCTGAACTCAGATACAAACTCAAGCTCGGTGCAGCTCCATGCATTCATTGTTGCAGCAAGGAAGGCGGAAAGCGAACGTTGCGCTCGATGCAAGCAGGTACAAACGGCGTCGCACGCAAACACACACACACACACACACACACACACACACACACACACACACACACACACACACACACACACACACACACACACACAGACATGGGCGTTACCTGCAGAGTGGTAGAGGGGGAGGCAATCGTACAGAACGTCGTCAGATGTCATCTTAAATCCGTAGTACACCAACGCCGCCATGCGGTAGTACCTGAGGATAAGGTGATTCAAGAGGTGAGGAAAAACCATGACAGATACAGCGGTGGGGGGGGGGGGGGGGGGATACAAACGAAAGGGAAGACATCGGCTCCCCCCCACCCTCTCTCCGTCAGTTACCTGCTGTGGACGACGATGGCCGCCTTGGGCATCCCTGTGGTGCCTGATGTGTAGATGTAGAAAAGACGATCTGACAGACAACACACAGGAGAGAAAACCTCAGCCACAAACGCGGCTTCTTTGAAATGCATAGAACCAAAACATAAAAATAGATCATCAGGAAAGAATATAATGCACAGCTCATATTTCTCCTAGGGTGTTAGCTTTACCAAAATCTCTTTGTCAGCGTTTTTGGCGAGCTCGCCACTTTTCTACATCCTTGTCTGCCCTGCACCTGCTTGACGATTGTTGTGCTTGCAAGTATGATCTTAAAAAACAAAACAAATCCCTTGTTCCAACTGAGTCGCCCCAGCTTTCTACTGCCCCTTCAGAATTTGAGCCATATTCCCCGCTGCATGACTGTATTGCTACAGACGTTGATCAGTTGGGTTGAGTTCCTTTGCCTCGTCTCAGTCCAGAGTCTCTTTTCCTCTCAACATTAAAAAGATGTCTATTTTATCAATCAAATAGCAGGTTCACTTCAGACAGATCCTCCCTCAAATCGTTATCTTCATGGACACGTCAAAGAGCTAGTCACAGAGTGGCAAAGCGGCGCTCCCAAGACACCCCTGGCTGATCCAGGGTCTGAGGAGCGGCCCCGTGGTGGACTGACCTGTGAAGCAGCGCTGTGGCCGGCTGGGCAGGTGCGTGGCTGCGGCCGCCAGCAGAGGTTCCAGGCACTCGGTGCCCGAAGGAACCCGCTTGGGATCCCAGTCTCCTGAACAGAACATCTGAACCGTCTTGCCCATGGAACTGTGGACCTCACATACGGCTGGGAAGGAGAGAGGCAGCGGAGAGAACAGAGAGGAAGGAGAGAGAGAATAACAGAATGAGCTTAAATGTGAGGGGAGGGCGGTGAGCTCAGATAAAAAGTATTTGTATAACGGAGCACTGTCTAATTTCCAGACCCAGTAGATTAACATTAACATAGAAGCCTGGTGCTGCGTTGGATCGGTGGGAAAATCTGCTGACGGGGTTTGGCCTGCCGGTCCAGAACCGGGGAGGCTGGGTTTCCAATTACTTAACGACATAAACCCACAAGGCACATTTAGACCTGCAACGACGCCTGTCACATCAATCCTTAACGTGACGTTCAAAAGTAACTCAACACTTCAGGGTTGTTCGACTGTTCAGTTTAAAATGTAATGTTAACAGTCAGGAAATGAACCCGTCCTCAGACCATGAGTCAGCTCAGTGCCGTAACAAAAAAAAACAAAAAAAGCGAATCAATTTGGAGCAGACTCCAAACACCACCATATGTTGTCCCGTCCTCCTCCTCTCTGCCTCCGTCTCTGCCTCTCTCGCTATCCATTAGAATCAAGCCCCACAACCTGGCCATTGGCCACATTTTGAGTCTTTACATTACTCAGCACGTATCAATCCATCCTGTCTGCTCTTTAACCCTTTCCCTCCTCTTCCCATTGCGCCTTCCCGTCCTCCATCTGTATCCTCACCCGTCTGATGGAGACATTCGGCCATGTCTTTACTTCGCCCGCCCGCCTGCCGCCGTCCCTCCCTCCCTCCACCTCTTACCGCCCCTCGTCCCCCCTCCCCCGCTTCTCCCTTAGTCTCCACCCGTCTCTCACCGTCTGTCAGCTCGGAGCCGAACACCACGGCCTTGGCGTTGGAGATGTTGACGCAGTGGACCAAGGCCTCCAAACGCAGGTTGAAGTTGATGAGGGCCGCCTCCACGCCTATCTTGGCCATGCCCAGCCACAGGCCCACGTACTGGGACCGGTTCTCCATGAACAGGGCCACCACGTCCCCTTCCTGGAAGGCATGGGGGAGACGATCACAGATCCACTCTGCGTGAACATGACTTGCCTACACTTTGCAAGTCCCCCCACATCAGCACATTGTTTAAAGCAAATACTAGTTTATCATATCACGCTTTTTCAACAAAAACAACACTGTACTGTGTTACTGTGTTACTGTACATCTGCCATTAGAAAACTCAACCATGTCATGTCACGGTCACACTGGCGGTGGTATGATACCATGGAACAGACTGTACCACTGTTAAACAGGGTACTACAGTTCCACTTATATTCAGAATAAAATTATGATCATTATGGTACTGAGGCACTGCCACATCCCGGATACTGCCATGATAAATGGAGGGGCAGCGGTGAGCTGGCTTCCCCCTGAAAAGGACCTCTTTAAAGCCTATGGGCACGTTTTACGGGACGGCGCCGTGCCCACCTGAAAGCCCCTCTGCAGCAGCAGGTTGGCCACGCGGTTCGAGTATTCGTCCAGCTGATTGAAGGTCCACCTCTCGCCCGTCCCCTCGCAGATCAGCGCCGTCTTTTCGCCGTGGCGACGCACCGTCTCCGCAAAGATCTTGGGGAGGGTATTCTTCTCTTTTAGGTGGCGTCTGACGTTCATCTTCACCTTTAGCAGCACACCGGCCGCACTGCCGGGAGAAACCCACAGACTAATGAGAGCATGGCAGAAGACGCTAAGCTAATGAGTATCAAGAGAGAATAACTCAGATCAAAAGATATGTCTCTCCCAGCCTAGATGCACACAGGAAATATTTGAAAAGACACAAATCTCAATTCTAGGCTTGTTTACTAACATTCCAAGGCGGTACAGTTGTCCAAAGTTTGTGGGTGGCTTTGTAAGTAAACACACGCACACACATGCGCACACACACACACACACACACACACACACACACACACACAACACTATCTTTTGAACATTTTGATGAACAATCCTAGAGCTAACATTTGTGGTATTGTTTCAGATGTGTAGCATGGTTTGACTCCATCGCAGACTAAGACTGCAAAAAGGCCAGAAGGCCTCTATGGATAGGTTGTAAAACATGATAACAGACTGCTAGACCTGGCTCGACAGGACAAAGTCTCAGTCCCACCTCACTGGATACACCACCTAAACAATGTGGACATACAGGTAGCAGGCAGCTGTATCTGTTTGGCAGGTTTACCATCCAAAGGCACACAAAGCCCTGTATATTGAGGAAATAATTTCTAGTCCACAGTGAGGGAAAAAACATGCAAGTTTTTTCCCCAGACATACAGTATTTTTGACAAAGCTCTCATTCACAGCTGTCTTTTTCTATCAAGAACACTATTGAAGAACACTTTCCCCAAGACCGTTATCAGCCAAATAGGTTTCAAACTTCAAAATGTGATGTCTGTAAGAGCTGAACGATCATTTCCGTAGGCCAAGTCCCGCAAGATCATTTTCTCAGGGAACATCACGTATGTCTTTTGAACTTCCTGTTTTCATCATCACTCTGGTTTCGAGGGCAAGGTAAACTGAGAGGGCCTCATACATCACACCTTACGATGTTTCCATGGTGATCCTAATACAAACATTCCCTTTAAGTTGAGAGGCCTCCTCAACATACACCTTGTGTCTCCTGTCACACATTGCAGCTTAGTAACCCCTCCTGACTTCTTATCAAGAGGCACAGTACGCACATGCACAGAGAAAGAAAGAAAGAAGAGAGTGAGAAAGTCAGTTGTGGTGTCTACGAAAGGCAATTTCTTCTTTTGCACACCCAGACACTCCCAGGAAACACACAGACACTACCTTTCGATGCTAATTAGAAGCAAGATAATCATGACAGCACAAATACACCAACACACACACACACACACACACACACACACACACACACACACACACACACACACACTTACTGCAGATCTCTGCCGATGGTCTTTGCAAATATCTGAATGAAGTTCCATCCCCCAGATCCTAGGTAGAAGATTAGGACAGCGGGGATCACCTGGTACCAGGGCAGACCCACCAGCACCCTCAAGACAAACAGCAACGCGGTGCAGCACCCCAGACGCATCATCCTGTACACACAGACCCATTTAGAGAAACATTTTGTTACATCACAGGATGCACCACCATGCATGAGGGTTATCAGCATACACTAATAAATTGTTTCACTGTTTCAACTGTTAAATAGCTGTAACACCGTGCCACTGGTTCTGCTCTCATGCAGGCAAAACAGATTGTGTGTGTGTGTGTGTGTGTGTGTGTGTGTGTGTTAGGTGAGTATTCTGCTAGATGCTATGATCATAATAAGTACAGCAGATGCATATATATAAATCTTTATCTGACAGGGGGTGGGGTCAGAGGGTAATCAGGAAAATAAAATGTGTGTGTTTAATGCTTGTACCATTCAAAAACGACGAAAAAAACACATATTGAACCATAAACCATCCAATTCATGGATATAAGGGAGCACATCACTAGCAGAACAAACAAACAAAATAGTTGGGATTTTGTCTGCACATCCGGTCTACACCAGTTTACGATCGATTGTTTGTCTAAGGAATATAACCTTTCCTGGTGCTGTACGGGATCAAAACGGCAAGGACGATAGGCTGATACATTCTGTTGACACAAATGCTCCTGTGCTACCTGATAGCAGAGGCTATACGATAGGTCTCGGCAGGACTGCAGTTTAATTATCTATCCCTTGCTATAGAAGCTCCGTATTTCGAAGAGGGAGAAAATTGATTATGATCGAATGCGTTCAGGATGCCAATCTACTACTGTGCTATTGATGACGACTGCATCATTTGTATTTGTGGCTCTGACCAAGACTCAATTCATCCAGAGATGATCGTTGAGAGAAAGTGAAATGTAACTGTAATGTATGTTGCTTATGCCTAATTAATGTATCAGGCAGAAACATAAAGACACAGCTACAGCCTGCACTTCCAAGAGCCGATCGGAGTGGGCCTTCCCACACAAAAATGAATGAGCACTCAGCAGTATGCGTCTACACCCGGAAATTTATACGCGCTTACACTGCGGTAGCGTGTGGAGGATGCCCATTGGGGTATCAGGAGTTCAAGAAAGGCTCAACCCATGTGCGCTGTTGGATAGGCCATTTTACCGACTTACCGTTAGCCATATCATCCTGTGCTATTGATTCCATGTTATCACTTTATGAATGACAGTAGCCGAAACCAAACTAGAAACACTCTGTATAGAAGCTGCGCGCTTAAATCTTGACACAGAATGGATGGACATTTAACAACAGAACCGTTTGCTTTGAGAGGCATGCAGGTTTTTGACACACGCATCCCCATCTGACAATTTGAAACGGTGCACAATGAATGTACACTTTTACATCATAGGCAACAGTAAATGCAGTCATTATTGGCAAGGTTGACAGAGGACGGCAGCCATCTAGAGAAAAGCCTATCCGCATTCTGTTTCTGGGGCTAAATATTATTTGTCAAATTGATCCGGAAACTGGCCACTCAAGGCAAGTTCATAAGAAATGTGCTGCGCTTGTTTCTTTGACATACCTTATTTCACGTCCACACAATCACGCTTTCAGTGCTTTGACACCAGCCGTATTCTGCTAGACTATTCCACCTTGATCGGCTTATAGAAGCCTTGTCCACCGTTCCTTTGCCGCTCGCTTGGGTTTATACACACTGCAGCGCGCACACACAGGGGTCTCCGACAGAAACGGACTGCCTTTCCTCTGGCAGGATTGTATTAGATTTGCCTGGCCCCTTGGCTCGACTTTGACCCCATTTAAATTATCCGTCCATTCTTATCACTGAGATAATATTTTTGGATTCATTTTAGCCGATAAGCTCCAACGTTCGCAACAGTAATTCAAATGACCTTATAATTTTCTTCACTGCGACCGCCTTCTCTCCAATGTGGGCCAATACCTTTTGCCGTAATACACGAAGTGACAGGGGTTTACTCCAATGAAATGATCGAATTGGTACAAATTACATCCGACATAGGCGGGGCTTACTGAGCTGTCAAGGAAGTGCGGCCCTGCTCACCAACCCGACAGCGAATGCACGACTTTCTACCCGGTAGCGGCAAGGCCCTGTTGTGCGACCGTGCGGCTGGAGTATAAAAAAACTCCTACATTCTACCGCTGGGTGGGGAATATGAATAGTCACACCACTAAACATCATAGGAGCCATAATATGACGACATAGCCATGCATCAGCAAATGAAAATTGACTTCCAAAACGAGACAGCCCTACTTACATTTTAGTAATTGAATTAATCGCTCACTCTCAATTTCAAATTTGAAAATGTATGATTTATGACTATAACAACTTGAAAATGTTGGTATATTTCAAAATGTACCAATGAAGGAGGTATTATAATACAAAACTGCTAAATAATGTAAAATGATTTAATGGGTTCCTGAAGTAGGCCTACATTTCAGTGTTATTCTTTGACATTTCACACACTTGTTAGATCAGTTATTACTCAACTAAGATTTCAAATATTTTCAAAACGGCATAGCCCCATATAATTTAATAAAGATCAAATACAGTTTGTAATGCCAATTAATTATGCTAGTTAGATTTGTTAACTTGTTCTTGTGTATGGTATGCCAATTGGAAAACGATACATTTCAAAGCATATAAAGATGAGCTGGAGAATGATAATAGGTCATAGATCCCGAATGATAACTGGGAATTGCCCATCATCAACCTCACAGTATATGATGAGAACAAAGACCATGAGCTTTAACCCATATATACACTATAAGATAGCAGATGACCATGACCATGTTAACGTTCACTTCAATTCTCTCCTCAACAAACACATTGAGTCCATAGAGCAGAAACTAAACTTTTGACTGCCCCTATCAGCTATAGACAAAACACTATCAGTGTTTCTCAGAGATATGGACACGCCTCACATTATGCTACTTGCTCTCTTACCCATGTCCTCATGTACTCGTGTGTGTTTGTGTGGATCTTAGCTTCTATGAAGTACAGATTACACATATGCATGTACACCAAATTAGATAAAAATAAACTATTATTGTCGTCAGCTTTTTATTGAAACTGTACACTTCAGACTTTATGTGGAATGACCACCACTTGGAGAGAAAAAAATTATAAAATCCATCAAATAAATATAGTTAAACAAAACAAATACAAAAATAACGAGACAGTATTTATAAAAATGCTCAACAATTTATGTGAGTGCGTATTTACAGGCCAAGTAGACTCCGCACTGAAGTTGACATTCCTTTGGGGGGGTTTCTGTAAACAACGTTGTCCAGACTCTTGTCAATGAAGAGATAAGCAGACATTGCCATTATACACCTCTTGGCTCCTTTTAGAATAACTCAAAATAGTACCAGAGTTCCACAGGCAGAAAAAATCCCCATCTCTATTACTGTATGATCTTTGCTAGACATCGAAAGACTAATGAAAAGCAATGCCACAACGAGGTACTGTTACACTCCACCCTTTTCATTATGCCTTTCTACTGCATTTTTGTGAAAATGGGCTCTTAAAAGAAAAAGCTGAGCGGCAAACGGGTTCAAATTCTTTGGAGGAGCACAGCCGTACGTGTCCTTTTCCATTGATGCCTCGATAGCCAGACACCTCCCGTTGGGACTTGGTCACTTTTTCCGCCTCTTCTTTCCTTATTCTCTTCCCTCCGTGATTTGAAAGGCCAAGTGGCGCTCCGCTGGTGAAACGAGCCTCCCATCAATCCTCCAGCTCGAGACCAAAGTGGCTGTAGAGTTCTCTGGTGGTTGTCCCCCTAAGAGCAGCTATGGACAACAAAGCAGATGGGTTCAAGTCACATTGTGACCTCCTGGCAAACGGATCGAAAGAGAGTTAAACATCCAGGAAACACCATGCTCTTTTAAGGAAAACCAATACATGGTTTGTTTATATCGCCCTTTAGGTTAAAACAATGGATCGTGTTTTAAAAAACAAAGACTCCAAGGCACTCTCTATTACATTAACTTAAAATGCCTTTATTTTCATGGCAATGTCATTATTAGACTATTGAAAAACATGGGCCGGCGCATTTCGGCATCTAGCCTTCGTCAGAACGGAGCGTGTTCATTTGATTATTAATTCTAATGGCTGAAAAGAAAATTGTATCTAGTTGTAAGGACTTGCTTGTAGGAAGCAACACCACTATCATTTCAACATATTCATTGTTCATGTCCCGAGGAATGTATTCCCACTGCAGAAATCCCCATTTCAAACCCTAACAAGACACTTGTGCCTGTTTTCAGTTTACTGTTCACATTTTCCATCTGGTGAAATGAAAAAGAAGCTGAACTCCTTAACGCATGCAGTCAGGCACTCCTGACACAAGGGTTGTTGTCTTCCACAGGCCGTGCCCTCTCGTGCGCACTCCTGTTCTCTGACCCTTAGGTCCTCCTCTTTCCTCTCCCCTCAGCTGCACTGAGCCACGTCTCAAACATCTCCCCTCAGCTACTTATGCTCTCCCCTCAGCTGCACTGAGCCACGTCTCAAACATCTCCCTTCAGCTACTTATGCTCTCTCCTCCATGTCCCCTTTTCACAGGACATACAGTAACATTCAAAGCACTGGGCGATTACCGTAAACTAGGGATTGGTTGGTTCACTTGGCGGTCTAACTAACGAAGTATAAGTACACGTATTCAGCTGCTAGACCTGATCTACCGGTGTGTTTCACAATACGCTCCGCAGAACACTATGGTGTTTTCAATGGAACGACTGTACAGAAAACCTGGGTTTTCTCAGCTATTGAACATGATACCATTCGAAAGGCTCAACAATGGTGCTACCCAATACTAGGTCTACGTGTGGTCGATTAGATTCTTTTTCAATGGAAAGGAAGCCCATGAAAAAAGGAAGCAATCGAGGAACGAGTTCTGGGATTCGACCATGACCCATCCGACCTCTGTAACCTACAGTCAGACACTTCACAACTCAGTGGCGCGTGTGTGTGTCATGAAAGAGTGTCATTGTCATGAGGGGGAGACACCCCCTCCATTCACTTAAAAGGGCACGCATACGTTGTCTTTCTCTTTCCTGCGCTGTCTCCGTCTCTCTACAATACTAGTAGGGGATAGAGGAGACAGGGAGACATGGCTGACTCTAACCAGGCCGTGTTAACATGAAATAAAAGAGGACAATCACTTCAAATGAGCCAACACACAGAATGAATCACAGAAGCTATGTAACCAAGACCAACAGTCTCACTGATACATATCCAGGCCAAAAGTCAAGTGTGTGTGTGTGTGTGAACTCAAAAGACACACTTGACTTACCCTTAACGAAGGTTAAAACTCACTCAAGTATTTCAAGAAACTACCCAACCCTGGCTTAGAATAAGTCCAAAATATGACTAACTTACAGACTTACTCACTAGGAGAGGAATTTAATAGAGGGAAGAGTCTGAAGGAGTCAGAGGGCAGATACGTGGCTTTGTGTTTTCTTGCTCCAGTGGTAGGTGTAAGGCTGGTGACCTGAGGGGGCTGTGTCTTTACCTAGTCTCCCCAGCAGTGTCTGCCCCACGTCTTTCACGTCGTTGTACTCGTGGAGCAGGTCAATGTGCAGATCCAGCTCCTCCACTCTCAGGCCACTGCAGACAGACACACGCACGTTTTACTCAGAACACATCCTTAAGAACTGCAAACACACACACAGACTGGCACGTGAGCGTGCACACACACACACACACACACACACACACACACACACACACACACACACACACACACACACACACACACACACACACACACACACACACACACACACACACACACACACACACACACACACACACACACACACACACACACACACACGAACAGAGTTTTTGGCGACACCTGCAGGAAGAAAGTATTTCATGAAACACCTTGCTTTTGACTTTGTGGCTTGCACTGATTGCACAGAGTCTGATATGGACATAGAAGGTGAAAAGGAACAGTTTGCCTTCGCCTGCAGACATTTAGATAACGTTACTTAGCTAGCGCCGGGAAAACTGACCAACCCTTACCAGCAACCTATATGGCCAATTTATACTATACTATAATATAATATTGGATAACCTTACACTAATGTTAAAATCACGAAAACTATCCAAACACCTTAACCCCTTCAGTAAAAGAGAGAGCCTGGAGCACCAGGGGACAACTTGATTCTTTTTCTTCCCATGTCCAAGCCCTTCTCAGCTGTGGGTGGCTGTTAAACATATGCAATTATTGATCACAACAGCGACTCTTGCCTGAGCAATGTGCCTATTAGCACCGTGCCCACACGCACTTACTTTACATAGCTTAGAACGCAATCAGAATTCATTTTATTGTCAAATGAAGTACTGGTGGCTGCACTGCGTAGAACAGGCGACAGGACAGTTTGGGCAGCAGGGAAGCCCTCTGCTTTTGGTAAGAATTCATGTTATCTACTACAGTGTGTGATGTTTTTATTTCATATATCTGCTTCAAGTTAATTAGGCTCCAACTAGGCTATCTCAATGTCTTGTTGGACTGGTTTCGAATGAATTAGCCAAGCAAGTTACATTAAGTTGTTTCACTACAACGAGCCAAGGAACATGACTAGCATGACTTGGCCAAACAGGTTAGCGTGACCTATTTCACTACAACTAGCTAGGCAGGTTAGCATGAATTAGTCAATCAGGTAGATTAAGTTGTTCGTATAATCGTGAGGTCATACTTGGGGCTTAGCTTAACCTGGCCTCCGATGAGCTGTGACCTCCTGGTACACCTGCCACAGCCCTTACTGCAAGGGTGCCGTTACACATCACCCCAGCCACACTATAAATGGAGGAACTCCATAGGTTACCTTTAAATCCCTCCTGTCAGACCCCTGTACTAATGTTTCTCAACTTAGTCACTCTCTGAAGTGTGCACATAAAGATATACACACAAACACACAATAGGTCCACTCACTCTTTTTCCAACAGGTTGATCTCCTGGTTTAGCTGCTCTAGTGTCCTCTGTAGCTCCTCCACCTCCACCTCTGGGCTTTGAGGGGCTCTGCTGGAGGTCTGCAGCTATTCCACCATGCAAACAGAACCTCTGGATTAGTTTCCAGCAACACATTCATACATGCAGTTCTCTGCGCTATCCCCAACAACATTAATCTTTTAGACAGACTGAGTAATATAAATACAACTTTGATCTGCAGGTCTGACAGATTCTGATGGAATGTATGAACTAGAGCACATAGTGAGAGAAAGGAGAATCATGTGTTAGCCCCACTAGGGACTGTAAGTGAAATGTATATTAGAGCCTGACCGATTTATCGACAGATATGGGCCTATCATAGACATTTTTTTTTTTTTTTTAAATACCTAATTTAACCCATCGAGTCCCATGATTGAGATACTGTATCTCTTTTACAATGGAGCCCATAAATATTAAAACTATAGGCGATTACATATCTTTGTCACAAATGTTTGATAACTACATTTGAGGGATCATTGCAAAAACACAATTCCGACATGGGAGGTAACCACTACCGGGGTCCAATAATTATTATCTAGGTGGCCTTGCCCAATGTCTGGGTTCAATGCTGCACCTGGATGTACAGTATGTAGCAACAATGTTGGTTCTATAATATGTACGTTTGCAAACCCAAGCCAGTAACATGATGCAATTTCATTTTTATAACGTTTCTCATGTCAGTGTGTGTGTGTGTCTGGGTGTCAGTTTGGTGATCAAAGTATTGTGGCCGTATGAAACAGATAAACTTACAGGTGATTTGAAACTGGAGTTGACTTTCTTACTCCGTGACAAAGGAGTCCTGAGGACAGAGTCAAATGGAGAGTAAAGAACTTAGTCAGCAATGTATCGATTTAGCCAGTAATGAGAGCTACATATTCAAATCAAAAGATAGTCTCTAAAAGACAGAAACTTTACCAATAGTCCTCCCTCATATTATTTTCCCCACAAGATCGCTCATTCCTTCCACTAAACATCTAAAATAATACAACGCTTCATATCCTCTTGAGACCCGACCCATTAATTTATGTCCTCTGTAGTAGACATTTGTTCTTTTGGTCTATTTTTTTACTTGCTTGAGCTACCCTATTCAGTCCTGTTGTACTCGCAAGAGGACATCCTGGCCTTTCCAATGATATCTCATGTGTAAGTATGGGATGATGACAACTTCCTCTTCCTTCTTAAACAAAATGGCTTCCATAGGAACAAGCACATTTTATGGAAAGGGAAAAGGTAAGTCGTATATTGTTTAATAATTCACTTCTGTTTATTACAATCATACTTTTTCTTTTATATTAAGATGTTAGGAATCAAGTTGTATGTTTTGATGGCAGTTTAATTATTTGTAACTTGAACTAACAGTGAATTTATCAATGTCCTCTGTAGTGGACATCAGGACGATAGTAATGTCACAATTTCACATTTCTACTTTGTTGTAGGAGACAGATCCGAGGCAGAGAAAATACTGTTCAGAATAATTGAGGGAGATTCAGATGTAGATTTGTCAGATGAGGAAAATGCTGAGGATGTGGTTCCGACTGCTGAAGAAGAGGTAGAAAGCTCTGAAGATGAGGCAGGAAGCTCATCAGATGAGCTGACAGACACATGGCAGGAGGAAAGACGTGCTCCACTGTGGGCCAGGATTAGCAAGTAATATTAAGTTTAACTCAGAATAACCATAAAAAGTGTAAATAATGTCAGATGTACTGTAAATTGTTGGTAGTTTTGGCAGCTCAGTATTACAGATTATATTTATACAGAAATATTGTTATAACAATATCAACTAAACCATCTCATCTCTCAGAGGACAATGAAATGATGTGCTTATTTGTAAATCACCAATAGGATATTTTGTAACAACATGGTAATTACATTATTTTGTCTTTTTTATCATAACAGATTCTCACCAGTGCTACCAGTGCCTCCTGATATCCACAACAACCCTGCAACCCGTGCAAACTGGAGTCCTATCCAATACTTTTCCCAATACATTGATGAAAAAGTATTTGAAGACTTTGCAGCATTCACAAACCAGCGTGAGCTTCAAACTAGAGGAGTATCTCTGAATACTGCACCACAGGAAGTGCAGTCCTTCTTTGGTATATCAGTTTACATGTCCTGTTTGGGTTACCCCAGAATTAAAATGTTTTGGGCCAACAAAACAAAAGTACCAATAATAAGCAACACAATGACACGAGATAGGTTCTTCAAGTTGAGAAATTCACTGAAAGTTGTCAACGATCTGGATGCAACAGAAGAAACAATGAAGGCTGACATTCTTTGGAAAGTTAGACCCCTCCTTGACAGAGTGAAACCAGGCTGCCTTAGCCTACCAAAACCTGGAAAGCTCTGCATAGATGAGCAAATGATCCCTTTCACAGGCCGCTGTCCAATCAGGCAGTATGTTCCAGGCAAGCCTTATCCCACTGGTCTGAAGGTATTTGTCCTCGCCTCTCCAGATGGTTTGATGTTGGACTTTAAAGTGTACCAAGGGAAGAATACCTTTACTGACAAAGGACTGGGCATCGGTGCAGCAGCAGTCTTACGCATGGTGGAATCTGTTCCAAGAGGAACTCAGTTGTTCTTTGATCGTTATTTCACAACAATGAACCTTATTGATGCATTGCTGGAAAAGGGCCTGCCAGCCACTGAAACCATAATGAAGAACAGGGTGCCAAAGCCCTGCAAGCTTCCTGATGACAAACAACTTCAAAAAGAAGGAAGAGGAGCATCAGTGATGGTGGTCAGAAGGATTCCTGAGCTGGCTGTCACAAAATGGTTTGACAACAAGCCAGTAATTATGGCCTCTACTGCATTTGGGAAAGAGCCAGAAGCCATCTGCACTAGGTGGTCGAAGAAAGACAAGGCACACGTCCAGGTGAGAAGACCAGCAGTCATTGCAGAGTATAATAACAATATGGGGGGAGTGGACCTCTGCGACCGTAGGCTGAGCTTCTACAGGATGTCGAGCAGGACCAAAAAATGGACTACACGTGTGATCTTCCACTTCTTTGATGTTGCCATTACAAACTCCTGGATCCAGTACAAGTCTGATAGCAAAGCACTGAGCCGAGCTGCAAAATGCACTCAGCAATACCTGGAATTGAAATTGCACCTGGCTGAAGAGCTTATGGACAGAGCGTCAACTGGAGATAGTGAAAGTGAAGAGAGTGAAGAAGATTACAGACCACCAACGAAAATGAGGATTCCACAACTAGAGGCATCTCTGCGTAAATATGGTGCCAAACACATGCCAGAGATGATTGACTGCAAACATGCAGAAAGATGCAGGAATAGGGGCTGCAAGAGCAAGACATACATAAGATGCAGTAAATGCAAGATGTTCCTCTGCATTTCCAAAAAGAGAAATTGCTTCATGACATACCATTGCTAAAATCACCACTAAAGAAGATGTAACTTGCAATGAAATGTAAAATACATTAAACAGTTTTCAGTTTAATGGAAGTTCAACTTAAAAAAGTAAAAGTAAAAAGTTTTTCGGCTAGATTTCTTAAGTTATTTTTCCATAAAAATAGTCCCAACGTCTACTACAGAGGACATGCTATAAAAATAAAAATAAAAATGTTTAGTTCCAAATCTAAATTGTAATATCCTTATTTCATCCTAAACATGTAGGATTTCACAAAAAGAAATAAAAGTATGGATAATGTTTTTCTTCAGTTCTCAGGAGGATATATTGAGTGGCAGGCTGGCATCTAAGTATGGCTGTCTGTAGTGTTTTAACTCCATGTGAGCACTACGCATGCGTGGTGGTAAATTCAGTGTGTGCGTGCGTGTTGCAAGGACACGACATGAGTGATGGCAACTAAGTTTTTCACGTACAATTTTGATGTACGTAACGTTATTTTAAATGTTCAATAATTCTGAATAAATATACATGTATATTATTCTTTGTATTGTTTGAACATAATGATTATTTTAGGAAAAGTATGTTCAACTCTAAAACGTGTAAATTACCATATTTCCCACAATGCACTGGGATTTAGTTTTTTTTTTAGGCAAGCTTGTGTCTATCATTGAACATTTACTACGATACATGTATTAAAATGTAACTTAACTGTGTGCGTTTTATATTGTAAAAATAACTGCGGTATACTTTCCGGTAAGATTTAAATCGTGACCGTAAACTGTAACGCAAAGAATATAGTCCCCTCTGACTCTCGTAATCATCAGTACACTCTGGTTTCTCTTCAGATCGTATAAATCTTTCGCCTTTTACTAAAGATTTCCGTGGGGAGGAACATTATGAGTATCAACTAATTTTTTGATGCCCTACCTCACGGTGGGGCTTCCTATACGTGTCAAAGAAAACATAGCGAACACATCGCAGAAGTTAATATTATCTTAACTAGGCTATATGAGACTATCTAGTCTAAATAAGGAATCACCCAGTCAACGACATGAATGTTGCATTACAAAAGCATTTGTTAAAATACTGGTAAAGTAATAACGTTTCAAAGATTACACACCAACGACATCGAATATGACATTACAGTAATGATTACTACTATATAACTAATCGAAGCGCCACCGGTGTAATGGAACAGACGTTTTGGCCAAAATTATACAACACAATTATCTAAAATTCACAATTTTAGGTGTCAAGCTAAGGATAGCTAATTTGCCCTGCTGTTGTCTAGCGTTAATGTTAGCTACCTTATATGAAAAGATATATTCTTCGTTTCTGGAGTAGTTGAACATGTAGTATCCGGGGCACCTACACAGGTGTCAGCATGCTGAACCGTATCCATACTGCTAAGGTAATTGCTTAGCTGTAATAAACAAATGTATATATATAATTTTAAAGCAAACAAAAAGTTCAAAACACTCGCGCCAGATTACAAACCGTCGCAGCCCCGGAAACCGAAGAAGACTACACTCATTGGCTATGGGTATGATAAGGCGGGGCTTGTTTAGAAGTTTTTCTTTCGACAACACTATTTGACCACTAGATGGTGTCATTGTTCTGTGGTCATTTTATTTTCAAACTAACAATTTCAGCAAACCTAACCAGATTTTGCGGTCTGTAAAAACCGCAAGGGGGATAAGAAACCACTTCTCTTTATGGATTATAAATGTAACCTTATCAAAACACACGATGGAAGATGTTGCATTCTGAGACTGGTGTTATTTTGGAGGGCCTTTAGAGAAGGGAATAAATATTGGGGTCTGACACATCTTTGCAACAGCCCTGTGCAATGGGAAGGCCAAGGTCACTGATCATCCCCTTCCACAGACCTCACCTAACACTGTAGCCTAATCATGGTTGTATTTACAACATTGGAGTAGGCTGGATAATAGCCATCTATTCCACCAAACATATTGAGTACACAAGAGTCGTCTTGTCCACACTGGGTTCCCTTGTGTAAATACATAAAACGAAGAGACTACAAAAGATGAAAACTCAGGTAGAAAGGACAGGGATACAGAGTTAGAGGGAGGGATAGACAGTGTGTGGGTGTGGGTGTGTGTGAGGAAAGAAGAGAGAGAAATAGAGAGGAAAGAAATACAAATCATGTGTCCATTTTGTGCACCCTGAGGAGACATTTTTTATTCATCAGCTGTTATACAAAGGGGAGCACCCATCAGGATGAAAAATTCAGACTTCTGGTACAGCCTTTCTCCTTTTAGAAATATCACCCTGTTTTAAAGGGCCTCCTGGTGGCGGTGGTGGAGGGATCCTGTGTGTTGAGTGGAGAACACCACCACTTTGCAGGATCATGGTGACACTTTCGGTGGAAACTCTGCACCTCACTGTCGGGGGTATTGCACCGGATCCTGGAGCCCTTGTAACCCCATGTTTATCCAAACTATTACAGACCAAAACCCTGAGTACCAATTCAATTCCCTGGCTTCGTCTGGTCCAAGGCCGCTCTCTGAGTCATCCACCTTTTTGCAGGGCTCTCTCTCGTCTTTTTCGACGACATGCTTATGAAACATGAGATGGATAGAGGATGGGGAGGAAACCGAAAAGTAAAGAGGAAGGAGGAAGGGGAGAAAGCAGAGGAGGTGCTGGCGAGGCGGTGGTTATCTCTGACAGCTGGTTTGCATTCAGTCATGTTTGAAATTCATGATGTCCTCGCCCCCACCGTCTGCACCACATCGAAACCGTACTGCACTGGAATTACTGCCGGGCACCATAAAACACACTGCACACACACGTCACAAACGCACGCGCACGCACACCCGCCCGCCCGCACGCACGGCAGCACACACACACACACACACACACACACACACACACCAATCACTCTTTACACATAAAGATAAAGGAGGGAGCTAGAGCTTAAAGAGGGAGCAGGAAAGAAAGAGCAAGAAAGAGATGGATAAAATCAGAGAAAGAGGAAGGAGAAAGCTTGTGGAGGGGGCTCTATGACAGAGACAGAGTGCGAAAGAGAGTGAGAGCAAAAGAGAGAGCACAAAAGAGAGTGAGAGAGATAGAAAGAGAGTGAGGGAGAGAGAGAGAGAGAGAGAGAGAGAGAGAGAGAGAGAGAGAGAGAGAGAGAGAGAGAGAGAGAGAGAGAGAGAGAGAGAGAGGGGGAGAGAGATAGAGAGAGAGAGAGAGAGAGATAGAAAGAGAGACAGTGAGAGCTGTCTGTGCCAGAGGGCTCATAGCAGAGAGTGATGATTCAAAGCATGTCATAAAGCATCGATACACTTCCACAGGCCATGCTAGCCAGCCGGGATGCACAGCTACCGATTACGTCTCTGAATAATTCACAAAGGCAAGCACACACACACACACACACACACACACACACACACACACACACACACACACACACACACACACACACACACACACACACACACACACACACACACACACACATACACAAAGTGTTGTTCCTGGCAAGGGTAGTGGTGGTCGTGGGTGTGCTGGACTTTGAATCAATCTACCAGCAAATAGAAACACGAATATTGCTTATGACCACCAGCACATAACGACTTACCAGAAACTCCTGATGTTGTTCCTCTTCTCTAACACACACATACATACTGTCTGAGAATGTTTTCTATCAAACATTCAAGTGACGTGACATGAATGGAAAATACAAGGTGCCAAATTAATGCCTTTGATTTTGACCTCACCTTTGGATGAATAACAAGATGGCGGCCCACTGGTCTGGGTCTGGCCGCCCGGGGGAGGTGAGGCACAGAGCAGGACAAAAAGTATAACAAATAGATAACCTTGTAGCCGCAGGGCCTCACTGCGTTGGCCAGGCTCTCTGTGCGTAGGGGAGGAGGGGCAAGGAAACAGGATTTCACTGGCCCCAGGAGGAGATCTTCCCTGTGGGAGACAGATAAGTGGACAAGAGAGGGAAAGGGAGGGGCTGGACAGGCAGAGACACATCGAACACATTATCTCCAATTTGAGGCTCATGTTGTAAACACTCCTACACCGGCTAATCCCCAACGCCCAAGGCAGTAGGTCTTGGATGTGTCTGGATGTGTGTGTGTGTGTGTGTGTGTGTGTGTGTGTGTGTGTGTGTGTGTGTGTGTGTGTGTGTGTGTGTGTGTGTGTGTGTGTGTAAAGGTCCCTAGGCCTTCCCCAAACTGGATCCCGTTCCAAAAGCTGATGAGCTTCAGTCACGGGTCAAATCCAATGACGATTGCCTATAACATCCAGTGCATTGGTCACAGCTGGGTACTGGAGACATCATAGCACATATTTCAAATATTTCAGACTTTTATAAGACAACTGATAACACATTGGTCAATTCTATTCTATCAATCATATTACATTATATTGTATGGTATTATATAATATTAGTTTCAGTTTTGACCTAATACACAAATATAATTTAAAGCTTTTTCCAATTAGAAAGTTTCTGTAAAAAGAGGGATGAAAACAGGAAACAGGATGTTTGTGATATCAACCCCTGCTGTCTCAAACTCCCCACTGGAAAGTCACCACATTGTGTCTTTGTGCTCTCCTCATGCTGAGCTCTCTCTGTTTTATCTGTACACTCACTGGCTCTGAGTCAGCGTTTTCATTAGCTATCCTATTTCCGGTCCACAATGATGTTACAGTAAGCCCGGCTCTGCTGCACAAGTACCCTTACAATTTCAGTCTGACGCTCTGTTTTATCGTCCGACGGAAGCCTCTCCTTGTTTTCCCTGCATTCTCTTCAAATACGTTATTGACGTGACTGCATGAGTACAAGAAAGGCACTATATAAATTGAAGTTATTATTATTATTATTATTAAGATCTCCAAGCTCCACAACTTGTGAGTGACCAGTGTCGACCGACGTATTTACCCAGGCTTTATCAGGAAGGTTTCAGATGTTAGTAAAGTATGAATTGACCTTTAAAAGTACTAGTCCCCTCCAAAAGGGAAATACAGAAATAAAAGTATTGACAACCTAGAGGAGTTGTGGCACAGAAATGCAACTCTGTCCATTGATCCATGTGTGCAATCAAATCAATTTTGCTTTTCACTAACTGACAATGCTCAAGCTTAAAAACTAAAACCAAATTGCGTCGAACGTAAGTGCTCCATTTCTTCCTCGCTTCCTCCCCCTCTGGACACCAGTGTTTTTCACACGAGGATGAATGTAGGCATACAACCCTGCTGTAAAGCTAACACTGACAACATTACCCACTGTTTTTTGTAGGTATTGTGTTAGTTGAAGAATACTCTAGCACACGATGGGCTTAGATCTGGAGCCCGGGAGTTGGCTCTATGGCAGGCTCGTTATTGTACGGCTGTCATGTTGGGTTTGACGTTTACATCAGGCCCTTTTGAACTCAGGCCTGGGTCTGAACATGAGTGACAGTTGCTTCAGGTTCCAATTGTGAATGGTGTCATTTTTAATGTCTCATTAAACTCACGTCTCCCTGTTAGAAGCTGGAGACCAAAGTGCACCTTACTATACAACGCATTCCTCAACCATGTTGTAATCCAAGAGGGACAAATAGGTTCACTGTGAAAAAAAAGAACCCTTGGTACCACCTTTGAGATTTTTACAGTCTTTTATTAGCAACCATGTGTTTTGTTGTACATTAGAAACAATGAGAGAAACAATTCTGCTTTGCTGTAGTCTCAGAAAAAAACAACTATGAGCGATATACCGAGATAGAGCAACACTGCAGTTAAAAACACCACTAATAATAACCATAATCATATGAATATTGTGGAGTAATAAATATATCATCTGTTTTAATTCTCTAAAATTCTCTATGGCACAACATTTCCTGTGATACTGTACGTAAAATCCCAAGAAAGCAAAAACTTATAATAATAACGTTGCATTGACAAGAGCATTTGCGTGTGTGTGTGTGTATGTGTGTGTACAGTATATGTTTCTTATGTCTGTGTGTACAATATGTGCAGAAAGAGTTGCACCGCACATGAATGGATCTTGTGTAAATAAAATACCTAGGTAAACCAAATAAGTCACACATAGGTCAGAAAAAATGTGTCCTTGTGGAAAAACTGTGAAAAATTACCGGAAAAGAGAAAGAGAGAAAATGAGAGCAAATAAGAGTAGTGTCCATCAGGAAAGACAATTACACAAGCCTTCAGCTTTCAGCCCCTCACCCAACCATCAATAGTCACTTTAATTAATTCTGGGCAACATATAATCTCATTAAAAGAATGGCCGGCCAATTTGCCTGGTGAGCATGAAAAACAGCATTCCCTCCATCCTGTGGGCCGTTTGAGTCCAAGGCTTTCCTAACAGATCCCAGATAAAATGATCCCAGGGTCATGAGAAAGAAGACCACGGAGCAATTCATCATTAAGTCCAACGAGTCGAGTGCAGAAAGAGCACAGAATTTTCAATGAGGAGAGGTTAATATAATTGATTGCTAGCCAGTGAATCAATGATATGAGACAACATCAGGAATTAGGAGAAAATACCACCATTTGTAACTCTAGTGAACAAAATAACTATTAATCACGCGGTTAACCTTGAGTGTTGCTGGAGAAAAACAAAATTTCGCTTCGCGAACTCCAACGGCGGTTGAAGAGCACGTAGCAGACATCTTCTGTTTCAACAATATTCATTAAAATCTCGGAAGAAAATAAACATTTGAAAAAATGTCAACAACAGCAAACCCCAAAGATTTCGTTTAGGCTAGGTAAACAATCCCTATTTTAAAATGTTATTGCAATTTTGGGACAAGTGTTGGAGTTCTCAATGTGTGTGATAGTATATGCTGTCTTGTATCGATCTTGGTTTGGAAACAATAGAGCCTGATAGGTAGACTGCGTAAGACGCACGCAGTGCCTACACCTTTGGCACATTTGTTTAAAGGGGCCACCCTTTGAGAACACAGTCCCTCGTCCAGCGCGGAGCATCTCAGAAATATGTAGAAATCTAAGCAAGGGGGTCCGTCCTTGTCAAGCCCTTTATGTCATAGCCTAGAATGACTTGTTCTTTATTGCCTGTGTGTCCCCCTCCCAATCTGCCCGCCTGCAGTTCACCGCGTGGTAATTTCACCATTTTAATTCAACGACTTTTCTTATTTTAGATCAGGCTCTGAATTGAACAGGACACTGTGAACTTTCCAATTCCTGGAGAAAAAGGCCATGGAACCCTCCTTGTTTAAACAAGGTTCAAGGACTGTGTTTTCAGCAGCAACAGTGGACATGTTTGGATGTATACAAGTCTGTAAGATTGGTGGGCTGTAAGTCTGAAGAGTGTAACCATAATCCAAATGTAAGGAACCAGTGTGAGAACCAATTTCTTTTTTGCACAAACAGGAATAAAAGGAAAGGCTTCAAAACAAACAACTTGCGGATTGGCCAAATGGACTTGACTACATATAAGCCAGTGAGGGTGGCCCTCTGCCTTGTGAAGCGTTAGTCTCTACTTCAGTTTGGACACGCTGCCCTCTCCAATCCGAGTCCTACATGCCTCCCGACGCGGTAGAGCCCGGCCCAGTCCAGACCGGGCCAGCCCTGGGCTCTCTACACGTCGGTGCTGATGCTGCAGCTGCGGGTGAACATGTCCCTCATGGTGACGGAGCGCGTGAGGTGGAGCTTGCGGTAGCTGGGCAGGTCCATGACGGGCACGGGCAGCGGCAGCTCCAGGTCCTGCTGCTGGACGCTGCGGTAGCTGATGCGCTCGCCGCCGTTCCTCAGCGACTCCTGGTGGTGGAGGAGGTGGTGCGGCGCGGGGGCTGGGGCGGGCTGCAGGTAGAAGGGCAGGTCGTAGTGGGTGCAGGACGGGCAGAAGGTCTGCGAGCGCGTCAGCTTGCGCGCCAGCGGCGGCGTGGCGAAGAGGGCGGGGCCATTGGGGACGGCGGAGGCGGCGGCCGCGGCCGCCACGATGTTGTGGTTGGAGTGGATGGGCGGGAGGCGGGACGTGACGGCAAAGTCCGGCTCCTCCTCCTCCGACTCAGACTCCTCCTTCTTACAGCAATAATACTGCCCGGCGGGAGGAGCAAAGGAGGAGCGATGGAGAGAAGCAGAGGGGGTGGGAATCAGAGTGAGAAAGGGAGAAAAGAGAGAGGGAGCGACAGACGAGGCAGGACATTAGTCGCAGCCAATCAGTGGGAACTCAAAGTAACAATACTGTTCACATTAAGGTCAGTGGATATGGTGTGCTCCCATCATGTCCAACCCCTCCTCCTCTATGCTCCTGTCTCCTGGGCCTGCTACCTGTGTGCCAGTCAGAAGGTATAATATCGTTCACGGTGCTTGCATATGGATGAGAAGAAATTAAGTCTGAGCAAACGGCTGTGTGATGAAGTGATTAAAGAGCTGGCTCTCTGCTGGCTGAACGGAATAGGAGTGGATGGCTGGTTAATTAAATGTCACATCTGGGTGACCCACTTGCAGTCATTTTACACTCAGCCCAGCGCCCGGTATTACAAATCAATAATGTCCCACTGCTTTACTGATACAGCCATGGATGAATATTCATCCGTGCAGCATTTTCCCATTTGGAGCGAAAGATATGCGTATCGCCTGGCCCCAGCGTTAATCGACAGGGCCACAGAAGAGCCGCAACAGCTGAGTTTCACTAGGGTCGCGCTAATCAGGGCGGGGGGCGCATTTTTTGCCCATTTAAAAAGAAAACAAGTTGGTAATTTGGGTTTCTTGAACACCATGCCCCTCTTCATAGACCATTTGCGTGGAGGCAACAATACGTTCAACGTACATGGTCAACGTGTATTCGGTTGGTTCAACACAATGAGCAGAATGGACAACTAGGATGACGAAGATAGGCTAGTTAAGACGTCTAAACGTGGAGAGTTGTTGGAGGGACTCTGAACACGAAATGATGCACGTATCACGTTTCCATTGACCACCACAGTACATGTGATGTGTGTGTGTGTGTGTGTGTGTGTGTGTGTCTGCTGCCTGGTGAAGGCACGGCGACCGTTATGGTACGGTGGAATAGCCTTACCTGCAGCCTGCAGTAACATAGCACTGCAATGATACACAGGAGGATCACTGTAGCTAGAATTCCACCTGTGATGACCACTGTCCCGGCTGTCATTCGAATTCCTCTCCATCAACACCCTGGAATGGAACGACAAGGGAGGGGGAGAGATGGAGAGACAAAGAGAGTGAGAGAGAGAGAGAGAGAGAGAGAGAGAGAGAGAGAGAGAGAGAGAGAGAGAGAGAGAGACACACAGAGAGACAGAGAGAGAGACAGAGAGACAGAGAGAGAGAGACACAGTGAGACAGAGAGAGAGAGAGAGAAGGGAAGGGGAGAGAGGAGACGGAATGCACCTTCATTAAGTGGATTAGAACTACGTGTCATCCCGTTAAGCGTTATTGGATTATCCTCAGTAAACTAGACAAGTAATATAATCACAGCAAAACCACCGCGCATCATTGAGACTGGCCTTAACTTGAGGCAGCTAGAGACAAAGAGATTCAGCCAGACAGGGAGAGAGAGAGAGAACAGGAGATGGAACGGAGCTCAGGCAGACAAACTCGCATGCCATAAGTATTTATTAAAGGTGAACACAGTTCAGCTGGGCGTGGTCGGATCGGCTACGTATATTGCGTTCCCTGCCATACCATATCCGGGACCAGACTCCGCTGGCAGGGTGCCCACACTCATCAGTCCCCCTTCTAGAACAGATTGGCAGACCCAAGGTGCCAGCTGGGGTGGAGGTGGGGACAATTCTCACCACCTCATCCGATAAGCACGGAACATAACAGGTTCCCGGTCTCTTAAATAGCCCCCCATCACTGACACACACAGTGTGGTGTGTATGTGTGCGTGAGCACACGCAGCATGGCGGCGCCCTCGTCAGCATTGCACAGACGAGTTCTCTGCCTGAACTTTAGTCAAGCAAGAGAGAGAGAATAGAAGAGAGAGGGACACAGAGGGACGGAAAGATGTGGCTTCCGAAAAAGAGGAGGGAGAAACGGCAGGCTAACATAAAAGAGCTGGAGCAGGCAAATTGAGAGACCAGTGCTGGAACGGGCAGCTGCAGAGTGACGGGAGCTCCAGAAACACAGGGGTGAGGGTGAGGGGCCGCTCAGAGAAAAGGATGCGGGAGAGAGAGACGGATGACTAAAAGAGACAACGGAGGACCAGACAAAACGAAGGAAACGGTCAAGGGACAAAGGCCGACGCCCTAGAGATCCAGACCTACAGCCCATGACCTTTGGAGCTGACGCAGAGGGCTCTCCATTTCTCTGGGGAGCATTTCCCCATACACTGGTCAC
>CM030172.1:21244200-21281700 GCA_017639675.1 Aplochiton taeniatus | reverse complement strand
AGCTGTGTGGTGTTGGGGGCGTGGGCAGCCCAGCGGTTACACAGAAACACACCAAGACACACAAAGAGACAAAAAGACAGATACACAGAGAGATACAAAGACAGACACACTCAGAGACACAAAAAGACACACAGAGAGATACAAAAACACAGAGAGATACAAAGAGAGACACACAGAGAGATACAAAGAGAGACACACACAGATATACACACATAGATACACACAGAGATACAAAGACAGACACACCGAGAGACACCAAAATACACACAGAGAGATACAAAAACACAGAGAGATACAAAGAGAGACACACAGAGAGATTCAAAAAGGCACACAGAGACACAAAAAGCCACAGAGAAATACAAAAAGACACACAGAGAGATACAAAGAGAGACACACAGAGAGATACAAAGAGATACATGCAGAGATATACACAGAGAGATACAAGGAGAGACACACCAAGAGATACAAAAAAGACAGATACACAGGGGTTCTGACAAGAACATAGAAATGGATCCTTGCAGTGACTCACTCTGCATTCTAACAAAGCAGCCTTCTCCTTTCAATACAACCGCTGTCAAGATAATATGTAGCACCACAAACATCTTAAAACACATCAAAATAGATGTGTATAGGCTCTGCTGTCCTGATGAACATATCAAATCACTGAGTCATACTGCAAAGAGTGAGGTACTGCGGGATATAGCGCGCACACACACACACACACACACACACACACACACACACACAACCACACACAATGATTAATTTCTATAATGGCGAATGTCTGCCATCCTACCTATAGAGTCTTGTATAGTGATTGTGATAGTGACACCATAATGTCATGCATCGTGTTATAGGAGTTGCGAATGTGTGAGCGTGCGTATTTTAAGAGAATGGTTTCATAGAGGCTGAGCAACCAAGCGCGTCTGTGCCAATGAGGGCCAAGGCTGTGTGTGTGAGTGTGTGTGTGTGTGTGTGTGTGTGTGTGTGTGTGTGTGTGTGTGTGTGTGTGTGTGTGTGTGTGAGTGTGTGTGTTTGTGTGTGTTTGATATTTATTAGAGTAGGAGGCTAGAGGGATAAAAGGGGGAGGGGAAAAGAAGGCAAAGGGAAGGAGGGGGGCATCAAAAGGAAGTGAGTACAGAGTTTGAGACGTGTGTAGTATAAATGGCCTGGCGGTGGACAAGGAAAGAGGGGAGAGGTCGAGATGCGGATAAAAGAGAGAGGGTTGATGGAGGGTGGGGTAGGGCACGGGGGTTAAAAAGCTGGATGCAGGACCAGGCGTGTTCCAGAGGGATTACTGGAACCATATAGATGGCAGTGGACTGGGAAACCACACTATAGATTCCCTCTATCTGGGCCATGCACCATGAGTACCATGGAGACTGGGTCCTGGCATGATACTTTACAATATATGCAAACCCCTGCAGCCCGCTGACGGTATTATTATGGCACAGTGGTCGGAGATTACAGACAGACACTCAAACACTCAAACACATACACACGTGCAGACTCTCTCTCTCTCTCACATACAGACACACACACACAGACACACACACACACACACACTCAAACACGTGAACATTGTATTGTAAAGACGTGGAGGAGAGAAGAACGCTGGATGGCATGGCCGCCCCCCTCTGCTAAGCCAGAGACTATTTGACTGAGCTCTCTTTCTTTTTTTCTTCTTTTTTTTTTGCAGTCAATCTCTAGCAACAAGGGGAGCTGGCTGGAGATGTGTGGGAGTGTCTATGTACACAGTATGTGACCGCCCTCACCAACTGTGCATGCCTGAGTGATTGTTTTCAAGCAAAGAGTTTGTGCATGAATAGGTGTTTTGGAGCATGCCTCCTTCCAGGAACTGTACTGTTGAATAGGGTTAGGAGGACCTAAGGGCAGAGGGTGGGAGGAGGAGGGAGGGGAGGGACTGCCCCGGGCTAATGTTATCATTGAGCAGCCATAAAACACTCTCCTCCCTGTGTCTCTCTCCCTTGCCTCTCCCCGCATGCTGCCGTGCCCTGTTCTCTTCCGTATTATCCCACCCTTCCTCATTCCTCTCCTTCCGTTTCCCTCGCCAGTCCCTCCATGGGGGGTCAAGGATAGTCTACGATGAACGTGTGTGTGTGTGTGTTGGGGTTGGTGACTAGCTGGGTGTATGTATGTGTGTGCGGGTGGCTGACGCAATTGTGTGAGTGTGTATGTGTGTGTGTGTGAGAGACAGACACAAATAGCTAAGATCTCCCAGGGGGGTGTTTCAAGGGTCACCAGGAGGGAGTCGCCATGGGAACACAAGTTCAGCCTTTTCTATTTGAGTGCTATGTCCAATGTTCAAAATTCACCATTGGCAAGCCACCTTTGGATAAAATATATGTGGAAACCTTGTTCCTAACTAATTGGCTATAGGTCAACAGCCTTTTTCACACCCTGGTGCACTTTTTCTAGGCAAAGGGCTTACTTTGAAAAGGAGACATGCAGGACTTTTAAAAATCCATTTACCTTGTTCTCATTTCTAAACAGTGTGACTATTCGGACTTTGCTGTCTGATTGTTTTACTTGGGCTCAGCAGGCGAGGAGTTGGAGAGGAGTGCTTATGCCAGAAAACGGTGACAGCAGCTGAAGTACACAGACCACACCTCTCTCTCTTTCTCTCTCTCAGCTGGCCGGCTGCAGCCCACATGACTGGCACGTCAAAACTGCTTCAGACCACAAAACCACTTCTGGTCTCTCTAACTTGCTCTCTCCCTCTACCTGAACATCTGTCACTGTTTTATCTACTCTGTTTTTTCTTCATCTTCACTTTTGTACAGAGCGTGTCAGTCAAAAAAGGGAAATGATCAATAGTGCATTGGGGCGGTGGGTGGGTGGAGTTAATACCTATGGATGGCTAAAGTTGGCAAAGATTTTATGTCACACAATAAATCTATATGGATTAAGTACATTTTGCGTAATAATAGCGTAGCAATCAGTGATATAAAACGATTTGATCCGCTATGAAAAATGATGGTCAAGCAAGTGTTTCACACTTGAAAATAAGCGATGGGGGAAAATATGGAGACGCACAGATTCTTTCTTTTTCAGCACCATGGACAGCAGCATTGTAAAGCTGGCTACTCTTTAACCTCTCATTGACTTTGGAAGACGTTACAAGCGACGCTTCTCAAACCTCATAACTCGTGTAACAGTCCAACATGTATAATGAAGTGGTCTATGACAGGCAGTCAATTCATCTCAAGGTGAAAAACACCAGCGTTAATAATTCTACCACGTAACATGTAAGGATTTCATGAAAGTTATCATTAGTTAAGTCATTCCATTGTTAGATCTGGTTGAGCCTTACCTTAACAGATATTAGAAATAAACAGGGTCACATCTGCGATGGTGTTGGCTCGTGGGAGCTCTTTTCCCGACCATCAGTGAGGCTGCTGACACACTAGACACCTAACGGTCGCGGCAGCCTCCGGCACTGATGCTTTGTTTCTCTCACTCCCCACAGAGATCCCTAAACGGCGTCGACCTCATCCGGCTCACCGAACAAAGTGACCGATTTCGTACACCATTCACACGCCGAGATTGGTGGGCTATCGCTTGCACCAGATTTTGGAAAGGAAAATGTTCTAGATTTACCAATATATTCAGTCAAAATTGCTTGGTAAAAGATAGCAGCATAACAGGTCTCCTATTTAAGCTGAGTGTATAAAAACAAACATGTGGTTCCTTGTGAAATTTGTAAACACGTATGTTTTGTATTTGTTCCTCCGTTCACATTTTGTTGATATTTCAAGTCAAGTCCAGGCGCACAAATGGTATTCAACAACTCTCCACGGCAGCTGAAATAGGCCAATAGAAAAAAAATTAGGAGCGAATACTGAGCAATTAGGCAGCCGAAAATGCAGGGTTTCTCAAGGCAACAACATGCGCCGCTCGGAGAGCTGACTAGGCTTCAGTTGATAGCTTTCGCAATAACACGGACCTTAACACAAGACGCAAACAGCATCAGGAGACCAAAGGGAAAATCTCGACAGCTGGCTTTCAGCAATCAGTTACCCACCCTTCAACGAGGTCAGATATTTGCTGGCAAGGCTAATAGCTTACGAGACATGACTGGCGACTCTAAGCTTCTCTCTCCTCCGTTACCCCTGCCTGATAAGTGATGTGTCCAGAGCACTACCGGTTGCAGTTGGTAACTCCAGCTACCGTTTGTTAATGACAGCCGATAGAATCTCGGGAACCGGGAGCCAGAGTGGCTGAATATTGCGCGGACCGACTGCGCTATGTGGCTTTTATGCGTAAAGACAGTTTCTTCTTTGCGCTAGCAGCAGCCATACTACAAGATGACGCTTCAATATCAGAAGCAATAAAAACGACGTATGGGAATGAGAGAGAGAGAGAGAGAGAGAGAGAGAGAGAGAGAGAGAGAGAGAGAGAGAGAGAGAGAGAGAGAGAGAGAGAGAGAGAGAGAGAGAGATGGGGTGGGGGTGGGTGGGTGGGTGGGTGGGGGTGGGGGTGGGTGGGGGGGGTATATATACAGAAGAAGCAGAGAGATAGGGAGATTTCGCAAGCGTAGGGAGGGAGGCAGGGATAGTTGTCCAGCCCAGCCCGGCACACGGCCAAAACAAACGGATCATCCATCTGTACTCTCTGGTCCACTTCCTGAGTTCAGTCTGCCTGGTGCTGATCTCTGCTGTGTGTGTGTGTGTGTGTGTGTGTGTGTGTGTGTGTGTGTGTGTGTGTGTGTAACGTTGTGTGTTAAGCACCACAGGCACAGTGCAGGGCATCCATGGAGTCATGCACAGACACTAACCATCACCATATACTGGATGTGTTCTGATGACTTACAGAGATGTAAAGCAAAATATTAGTGTGAGGCACCAATGAAATATAACATCTATAAATAGGCAATGAAAACCATACTACATAAGAATAACTGCTGCCCTGTAAAGTTGGTACAGCTGTTTCAAAATGTAAGTTGAATTACAAAAGGCAAATGTCTTGTTTCCTGCCAAGGGTCTGTCTATTCAGAACAACAAATGAGCTTCTCTGGTTCAAACCTCTCATTAGATTACATTCAAATAGCAGACAAGGCAGCCTCTCTCTCTGCCTTTCTCTCTCTGTGTTTCTCCTTCTCTCTCTCTCTACCTCTCCCTCTCCTCCTTTTCTCTCCCTCTCTCTCTCCCTCTCTCTGTCTTACTCTGTCAGTCTCTACCTCCATTCTCCTCAAATTTCTCTCTCCATGACCACAGAGCTGATCTCAGTCTCCCCCTCTCTCCTCTTTTGAAATTGTTCTTCCCCTGTTCCTCACTCCTACACACCCATATTCTCACCCTTACAACTCAGATAGTCAAACAGAAGTGGTTCAAGCACTACTGTAAAGTTTGTACTAAATTAATTTATGAAACTGTCTACATGTTAGAGAAGATTAGACATTATCATCCTTCAAACTATATTATTACCGTCCCTACAAAGATCAGATTTAACAAATCCATTTTAAAATGGCCATACTCCACAAAATGTTCATTCTATCATGCAATTAAATTCCACTGTATTCAGAGAGAGGGAGAGAAAATGTGTGTGTGTGTGTGTCTGTGTGTGTGTGTGTTGTGTGTGTAGGAGGGAGGATGTGTTCGGACCTTCTCAGCCTGTTTTCTGCCTGTCCCGTCTGAAAATAATGCATGATGGGAAGGTTTTAGGAGCAGTGACCAGATTGTTCCAGAATGGATAATGTCAGTTAGACCCGCAGGCTCTCTGGTCATGGTTTAACATACACAAACACACACACTCTCTAGTTTCAACTCTTTTCTCTAATATCCTTCCCTTTCATTCACAGGCCCTTTTTATGGTGTCTTTTATGTATGAATTAGCAACAGAGAGGGATCAAGACAGAGAGAGAGAGAGAGAGAGAGAGAGAGAGAGAGAGAGAGAGAGAGAGAGAGAGACCTAGAGTGAGAAAGAGAGAGCTAGAGTGAGAAAAGGGCTGAAGAGGACAACCCTGGCTCTCAAGAGAATACACAGGACATGTCAGGATTGAACTGAAGATGAGGCCGAAGTTCACTTCGTCATCTCATGTCCAAAATATAATCCCATGTAAAAAATAGCCCCATTAAAATAAACAAACAAGACTGACCCTATTTACTTATAAAATGCCAAACGACACAGCCCTTTTAGCAAATGTAGTGTATAAATGGCTCAATCTGAAGAGAACCGGAGGAACCAGAGAACAAAGCGACTGACTAGCCACGTGAAATGGTCTTATTAGATCCGTTGTTTTCTGTTGTTTAGTTTTTGTACATTTTGTCATCACGTTTGTCATTAACTTATTTCTTGTTGACCGTGGTCGTCATGTTTTGGCAACGTGAATGTTCATCTCACCATGCCAATAACTCGAGACTGAATGTGAGAGCGATGGAGCTCGAGAGAGGAGGAGGTAGACCAGAGAGGGAGAGCACCAGGGCCCATGCCTCCTCTCCTTCCCCCAGGGCTGATGCTCATCTCGGTCTTCATTGAATTATTACCCAACACTGCTGCGGCTGTCTCACAGGCTGAGCTCTCTGCTCTGACCCCACCCTGACTGAACGTTCAACCACCTCTTCAACCTCCATCCTGCTTCTCTATCTATCCATCCCTCCAGCCACCCGTCCTTACAGTCACCCCTATTTCCTTCCTAAGGGCAGCTACAGGCTGGTCGCTGACTGGGCTAACCTTTTAAACCTGCAGGTAGTTGCCCATGTGTCTTGATCGACAAACCCACAATTGCTAGTCGTTAGATTAGCGCGTGCCGTGTCCTGGAGGGATCCAAAGACAAATCACATTCAGCCATGGAACTGCTGCACCTTAAAAAACAAGCGAGAGCATAAAGCAACGGGTTGACTTGTGCTGGGAACATGGCGCTACGGCAAAACTCTTGGCTGCAAACTCGTCATAGCCTTGTACTGTCACGTCGTAGCCTTGTACTGAGCCATGTATGAGTAAGACCCAAATGGAGGGTAGGTGGTAAAATGATGCAAGACAAGAAACCAGAGACACAAACCCAGTGGCCAACTCGTGACTTTAAGTCAGACCAAAGGAACCGGGACATAAAACAATTTCCAGAAAAAAAAAAACGCAGGTCAGAAAAAGAAAGAAAAGACACAGGTGAAATCTATTATCCTAATGACAAAGGCAAAATCCATAATCCACAGACACAGGTGAAAGGTACAGTCATGACACGCATACATTTATTTGTACGGTACAGTGCCGATTCTTTAGCCGTAAATATTACTCTGAGATGTCAAACTCACAGGCCATAAGTAAAGCAATAAACCTCAGTGAGTCCAAACAGATTGCCATTGATAATGTCCATGGTTCAATTTGGATCAATTAGAAATGGGCAGACGTCAAGAAATGTGCTTGACCCCAGGGCTTTAGAAAAACAATTGAATTTTCGTCAACAAAGGTAATGCTATTAGGCTAGATAAATAGACACTAATGACATGGGAGGGCACTCTTAAAGAGCTGGAAATGTGGGATCCGAGAGAAAGAGAGACAGAGAGAGAGGAATAGAGGCAGATCACGGACAAAAGAGGCACAGCCCTCAAAAGAGACCAAAAACCTGTTTTAAAAGTTGGTGAAAATTCGAATGAGACGGAAGACCGGGAGGATTGTGTGCATTGGGGAGACGAGGCTATAGAAGGCGGTCAGAGAAGAGAAGCACCGGACAACCACGCTGACCCATCAGGCTCTACTGACCCCAGGACAAAGAAGATACAACCGCTGGGAAGCTTTTCATCAGGGGAATCAGATTTACCGAAAGATAGCGAATACGGTCAATGCTGTCGACCACTGGTGTTACCACAGTCAAAGTGTGAGGAAGGGGAGACAGAGGCAGACACCGACCACCGCGCTGTGAGTGTTCAGAGAGAAGGCTATGAGGATCCTCAACAGGCACGTGCGCCTCCAGGATTTTTCCCTCATGTATGGGATCATCCTGGCCACCTTGCTGGTCATCATAGTGGCCTCCTACCAGGGTCCGACCACCATCACTGACCCTTCCTTCCAGCCCCAGCCCCAGCCCCTGCCCCAGCCCCTGCCCCAGCCCCAACCCCCTGGCCCTGCCTTGCCCATGCCCTTCCACGTTCCCTTAGACCCCCACAAGGAGCTCCAGTTAGCCTGGAACATCAGCTACGCCACCCAGGAGGTGACCCTGGAGCTCAGGGTGGCCCGGCCCCGACACGGTGTGGTTCTGGGGATGTCGGACCGCGGGGAGCTGACCAATGCTGATCTGGTGATACTCTGGGATGACGGCACAAACAGCTACTTTGGGGTAAGGCTGAAGATTTGTCTGTCACAGAAAAATTATAACGAACCTAATGGCACCATCATTGAAATAATGATCGTTGAGGTTCATATTTATAATGTGTGTTTATCATACATGATTCTTTTACTTCTATATTCAAATTTATATTTTTTTATTATAATTTGTCTATTTTCTTGAAAGACAACTGCTTTGTCTTTGGTTGGGCAAAGGATGAGAACATTTTCCAGACAAAGAAAGATTAAAGCAGCCTGGTGGCTGAGAACACCAGCGTTTACACTTGACTCAGTCTGAGGAAAAAGAACATTCTGTTCCTTGAACCACGGCGTAAGAACTTTGTAACAGACTTAACAGCAGCAATTTTTTGCGATTATGAAATATCACTCCTGCCATTTTGTCCCTGACAGCTCTGTGATCGCTAGTAAGGTGCATTTCCACGTCCTTACTACTTTCAGTATATAAAACCGAAAAACCCAAACCATAAAAATCGCAGGCAGGCTACCGCACAAGAGGTGCCAAAGAAACGGAGAATCTCTCTCAATTAATTGAGGCATGGCTGCATTGGACTTAACAAAAATCCTTTAGCTCACTGTTCCTCGGATGTTTAAAGCCTGCGAGGCGTGAAACTGCTGTTATTTTCCTGAGGAGGTAACCTCCACACGGGTTGGTCTCTTAATCACTTAATCCAGGACAAGGGGAGGTCCCAGCCGCCTGATGAGAATCACATCACAGGGGACGTGCTCAACCTGCGCTAATTGGTAGATCGTTATTAGTCTAATTTAAAATCCCTTATCAAGACCCCACGGTGGAGACATGAAGAGACGAGCCTTCTCAGTTGACCATCTCTCTGCTCTTTTGAAATTGCCGGTCCCCTCTGCCTCCCTCCTCCTCACCCTTAGAACTCAAATTAGATAAGCAAAGAGAAGTTACTCAAGCTGTGCTGAAAAGTTTGTGTTAATGAATTCATGTCTACATGTTAGAGAAGGTGGAGATTGGCCGGTATTGTCCTTCAAACTTTATTCTTCCTGACCCCACAGAGATCCGATTTAACAAATCCATTAACGGTTCTACTCCACAAAATGTTCATTATATCATGCAATTAAATTTCACTGCAGAGAGAGAGAGAGAGAGAGAGAGAGAGAGAGAGAGAGAGAGAGAGAGAGAGAGAGAGAGAGAGAGAGAGAGAGAGGGAGAGATAGAGTGTGTGTGTGTGTGTGTGTGTGTGTGTGTGTGTGTGTGTGTGTGTGTGTGTGTGTAGGAGAGAGGATGTGTTTGAACCTGCTCGTGCTCAGCCTAGTCTCTGCCTGTCCCGTCTGAAAGTAATGCATGATGGGAAGGTTTTAGGAGCAGTGACCAGATTGTTCCAGAATGGATAATGTCAGTTAGACCCTCAGGCTCTCTGGTCATGGTTTAACATACACAAACACACACTCTCTAGTTTTGACTCTTTTCTCTAATATCCTTCCCTTTCATTCACAGGCCCTTTTATGGTGTCTTTTATGTATGAATAAGCAACAGAGAGGGATCAAGACAGAGAGAGAGAGAGCTAGCATGAGAAAGAGTGAGAGAGAGAGTGCTAGAGTGAGAGAGAGAGAGAGAGAGTGAGAAAAAAAGAGCTAGAGTGAGAAAAGGGCTGAAGAGGACAACCCTGGCTGCCATGAGAATACACAGGACATGGCAGGAGGGCAGCGAAAAGAAAGTTGAGGCGGAGGGTCAGTTCGGCAAAATATTGGATAATGTCTCTGCCTACATTGACAAATATTCGCAAACAATTTGGACACATATTATACCTACTAACTAAAGACTAACCAAATTCCTTATCGAGACCCACCAATAGATCGACAAAATAACAAACTCTTTTGAGGAGCTTTTCATGTGCATGTGTTGTATTATATTATGTTGTACTTTCTAAAATAATGCTTTGTAAAGAAATACTCCTGGACAGGGAACACTGCATTCTGACAGGAGGTACAACGCTCTCTGTGCCAATAGAAAACATGTATTGACATTACCAAGGCACACAGGGTTTTGTTTGCTCATTTCCCACTAGTTTCTTTGCGATATCTACCAGCAAATTATATTCAGCGAGTTCAGCTGTTGAAGTCATGGTAAGTTCCGGTGACACATCAAGCATTTCCAAATTTTGAGAAAGAGTGCTTTCCCATGGAGAGTGTACCCTGATTTACTAGAGGGACAGTGGTGTGAGCAAAACATGTTTTATTTTTCTTCAAAATGTAGGTTTCTTATTAGTCTAATTTAGCAGGCACTCCTATGTAACGGGTAAACCTGTCATGTTACTCTGGCATGTATGAAAATGTAAGGCTTCCAATCTGTGTTCACAGTTCACTAATAAACACACAGACACACATACACACAGACAGACACAAACTGTCTTCTACGGGCTCCCATATTCAACATATCCGATCTTAAAACCTTGCATCAGACATTCAATTGTGGTTAAGGTGTAAATAGTTTTTGGGATATTGTTTTTTCTCTCGCCTGTAGGAATAATGAAAATGCTAGGAATAAAGAAATCAATGGGAGACTGAAACTGAGGTGCATCTGTGTGTGTGTGTGTGTGTGTGTGTGTGTGTGTGTGCGTGTGTGTGTGTGTGTGTGTGTGTGTGTGTGAAGGGACTCAGTGTGACAGGCTGACAAAACACTCTTCTACATTAGCACAACACCCACCAGCCCCTCCATTTATAGCCCTGCCAGTCTGTCACTGGGCCTGCCCTCTGTTGCCTCCAAGACCACATCCCTTTCTCTCCACATCTCTGGTTCGCTCTTTTCCACTTCCGATAGCGACATGTTGTTTTCCCTTATCTGTCGCCTTTATGACGTCTTTTCTCTTCTTCCCTTTCATCTCCACGCTCTTCTGAGCCCCCTCTGCTCTCCTAAAAGGGCAGACCGGGGCTCTGAGGGCTCCTGAAAGAGTAACGGTAAAAGCCCGGGGCCATCTCAGGTCACGGCACAGCCGAGGCTCCAGAGAGGGACGGTACGAGCACACCATAACGCAGCCCTACAAGCCGTGCACACTGACTACCTGAATGGCTCGGGGTGCCTGCAAACAAAATCGTTTAGCACCGAAGAACGAGGGAGGGAGAGAAAGAGGAGGAAGAGAGGGAGTGAACGAAGGAAGATAAAGAGATAAAGCGAGAGAGGCAGCTATTTTAAAGCATGGGTACGTACACAGTGCGAGCAGCGGTGAGACCCAACGGGAAACAACAGACTCCGAGGACCTGGGGTCTCCTGGGGAGAGAGGTCTGTCTCCACGGTCTGGCCTGCCGTCACCTTGGTTACTCCCAACCCTTTTTAAGGCAGGCCCCTGGGTTTGACCCCATGATCTCAAGTGTGGGTCGCACCCAGAGAGATCAATGGAGAGGTGCTCGATGCTGCACGTCGCTTCACTTCCTCTGTCCCTTAGTTGATAGAATGGTCTTGTCTGAGAAATTGAGGAGGGTGGACGCCAAAGACTAGTATGACAGAAGAGCTAGAACAATTTGCTCTAGTTGAACAAAAACCCTTGTGTGTGTGTGTGTGTGTGTGTGTGTGTGTGTGTGTGTCTGTCTGTGAGAGAGAGCGTACCCGGGTGTATGGGAAACCAAATGGGTCACGGGGTTTGTGTCGACTTGTGAGTTTGTGACCGTCTCGGGCGTCTTTGTTTCTGTGTGTGGGCGCCCCCAGGACGCGTGGAGCGACGCTCAGGGCCGCGTGTCTCTGGACAGCCAGCAGGACTACCAGCTGCTGGAGAGCAAGAAGACACCCCAGGGACTCTACCTGCTGTTCAAGAGGCCCTTCAGAACCTGTGACTCCAGAGACTACCTCATAGAGGTAACACACACACGCACTCTGCTTCTTGGGTTCGGGGACTGGTGGTGCTGATTAACTCACACCACCATCATCTCGCCTGTGTTTTGTTTCATGAATGAAGGAGGTGTGCGCGGACTTGTAAGTAGCGAGAGTAAAGGGCTCAGTGAGAAGGGTCTTCTATGTTGCCAAATGTAATGACAGGCTTAATGGCAGCCTAATGCCCACCTTATCCAGTGAATACAAGCCCTGATCTTTTCCATCGATCCATGTGTCTAAGAACCCTAAAGCAATGCCACCCACTAATACTCTTTGTTTCAAGTAGCCAAATTGACTGAAACAGATTCAAATCTTCCCTCTGCTTTGCCATTGGACAGGAGGGCACGGTGCACGTGATCTATGGAGTGCTCGAGCGGCCAATGAGCTCCGTCGATCAGCTCAACTTATCCCGGATCCAGACAGGGATTCAAAGGGTGCTGATGCTCCGTCCAGACAGCCCCACGCCCTCTCTCCCCAAAGACGTCCGGACACTAGAGGTCTTGGCCCCCGACGTCGTCATCCCCAGCCAGGAGACGACCTACTGGTGCCACATCTTCGACCTGCCGCCGAACATACCCAAGAACCACATTGTCATGGTAACCACTCCCCAGCTGCAGCCATAAGGAAGGCGCCGCAACCGATTGGCTGACAGAAACAAATAAATAAATAAACGATGGACGTTTTGGTCCTTCTTGGTTATCGTAACAGCACCTGCGCTTGCAGTTCTGTGGGGGCCACGCGAAGGACCTGTAACTGTACCTCTTCTTCTTCTGCTTTCTAATCTTTCTCCTTCCTCTACTCCCGCTGACTGCAGTACGAGGCGGTGATAACCCCCGGGAACGAGGCCGTGGTGCACCACATGGAGGTGTTCGAGTGTTCCCCTGACATTGAGAGCGTTCCGCACTACAGTGGCCCCTGTGACGACAAGATGAAGCCCAATAAGCTCAACTACTGCAGACACGTCCTGGCAGCCTGGGCCATGGGGGCAGAGGTGCACACTCACACACACACACACACACACACACACACACACACACACACACACACACACACACACACACACACACACAACCACCTGACGTCCACACGCAAACACATCTGACACGCACGCAGAAAAAGTAAACAGCGGGACTCTGACAGAAAAATAGTTTTACTTACACAGCACCGTTGGCTGCACTCCCTTATTGAGATGAACTACCTCATCAGAGGCAGCAGAGAGGTGTAAAATATACGTACATGAAAGCAGTTGAGACAGGGGAAAACAAGAGTAAAAAGGCAGAGGGAATATTCCAAAAAAGCACACGTCCCATTGAGTTGGATTCATCTAGAGCAGGCACACCTGGGCACACTCAATTAAGCATGAATACATGCATATGCTTGCACACAACAACACACACACCCACACACACACACACCCACACACACACACACCCACACACACACACACACACACACCCACGTGGAACTTGTGTTGACGACACGCAAGCAATGCGTTTGTCAGCGGTGGGAGAGCAGAGGCATCCAGGTTGTTCAGAATTACCAGCTACTTATCCAACCAGTCAAGGAGGCATATAGCCAGCCAGTCAACCATGCATTTAGCCAACCAGTCAACCAGCCAACCAGATAACCAGGCATATAGCCAACCAGTCAACCAGGCATTTAGCCAACCAGTCAACCAGCCAACCAGATAACCAGGCATATAGCCAACCAGTCAACCAGGCATTTAGCCAACCAGTCAACCAGCCAACCAGATAACCAGGCATTTAGCCAACCAGTCAACCAGGCAGCTTCCAAGCCAGCCAACAAGCCAGCCTGGCGGGCCACTTGAGAACAGCCCTTCCCTCACCGCTCGGCTCCATGCCGTGCTCAGGGCCCTTTTCCGAATGGATTATCTGTCAGTCAAACAAAAACAGCGTTCTGTCAGGTGGGAGGGCGAGCTGTGGAGACGAGATTAGGTGGGAAATATTCAGGGCCTCTTTTCAGCACATCTCAGTGTTGTTGCTGTGCTTTTCTCTCCAACCACCTTCACACACACTAAAGGGAAATCAGAGCCTTATGAAACATGTGAAAGGAGAGATGCAGAGAGACAGAGAAAGGGCGAGAGAGAGAGAGAGAGAGAGAGAGAGAGAGAGAGAGAGAGAGAGAGAGAGAGAGAGAGAGAGAGAGAGAGAGAGAGAGAGAGAGAGAGAGAGAGATAGAAAGCGGCCGTGTGTGGGGGAGGAGAGGAACAGTTATGTAAAAGATTCCTCAGGATGCCAAAGCAAAGAGAAATGACATCCATGATGCTTCCCCCTCCATTAAACCAGCTTGGCAAAGCCTGACTTGGACCTCCGTTCCTCCTTCATACTGTGAGTCCCTGACCCCTTCCCACACCTTGGTGGCTCACACGCTGCATTCGCACCGGAGCGACGGGGTTATGTTCAGCTCTCATTGGTGTTATTGTTGACAAAGCGGTTGTGGAACTGTCCCGTGTCAGCCAGAATGTCCCTGATCCCTTTCTAATCGGGGACAGAGCCCCTTGGTGAAGTTGAGTTATGTGGAAGGTACGCTTCTTCTCTCCTCGCTTCCATAAGCAGAGTAGACAGGAGCACTGGAGACACACCACATGAAAACTTGATTGGTTCTCTCTGGATCAGTTCAAGGCTAGGCTACTTCTTTTTCACCACTTTTGATTTGATCTCTCAAGGAATCTGAGGATGACTGGCATGTGTAATGATAGAAATGGAGTGTGTGTGTGTTTGTGTGTGTGCGTGTACATGTGAGTAGGCATTCTATTACCCTCCTGATGTAGGGCTTGCATTCGGCGGACCAGGATCCTCACGCTTCTTAAGACTGGAGGTGCACTACCACAACCCCCTCATTATTTCAGGTATGAGACGCGCGCACACACACACACACACACACACACACACACACACACACACACACACACACACACACACACACACACACACACACTCCAAAGCCAGATGAATTTCATAATGTTCCCGCCATCGTAAAAGAACCAACGACTGTGGCTCTTTTCTGGCAGATTTCAACTGTCAATAACCACGAAAACCTCTAGAAAATGTGTCGCTAATAATCTCTCCTCGTCCACTCCATTATTCTCATTCTCCTCCTCCTCCCTACTCTGACCTCCCCCCTCCCCCTTAGGGGCTTAGCCCCCCCCCCTCTCTGACTCCCTCACAAACTCACCCCCTTTCATCTCCAGCATTGTCATTCTCCTCACCACCTTCTCCGGCTCACTCCATCCCATCCCTCATCCATCCCCCCCCCCATGTCATCCTCCTCTCTCCCTCTCCTTTCCATTCCCCCGTCGTCCTCCACCTCATCCCCCTTTCCTAAGCCCTCCCGGCGCCTCTCATTTGGGGCTAATGAAAACCCATCCCCCCTTCTTTCCGTCATCCATAATCCCCCTCCCCCACGCCGTGTCGCGTCTCCATTCCTCCTCCCCGGCGTTCAGAGGACCTGCAGCGCTACCACGGGCCAGCAGGCTGGCTGCTGATTTGTCAAAGCCTCACGGTTTCCCGTGGCCTTCCTTACTTCTGTTGTGTTGCTGCTTGGATGGGCTCAGTGGCTCCGTTTCACTCGCGTCCTTCCTCCCAGCCCCGCTTCAGTGCCAGTCGGACTGGGGTCTGTGTGTGTGTGCGTGTGTGTGTGTGTGCGTGTGTGTGTGTGTGTGTGTGTGTGTGTGTGTGCGTGTGTGTGTGCGTGCGTGTGTGTTTGAGTGTGTGTGTGCGTGTGTGTGTGTGCGTGTGTGTGTGTGCGTGTGCGTGTGTGTGCGTGTGTGTTTGAGTGTGTGTGTAACAAGTCGTTACGTGCGCAGGTCGACGAGACTCCTCGGGGGTGCGCTTGCATTACACTCCCACTCTGAGGCGGTTGGATGCAGGGATCATGGAGCTGGGCCTGGCCTATACTCCTTTAATGGCCATTCCACCCAAACAGAGCAGCTTCCCGCTCACCGGATTCTGCACGTCCAAGTGCACCAAGACTGTCAGTACTCAATCTTCTTACTGCAATCCTAGGATGTGATTATGTCTTGTGGCCAGATGCTAAAGAGGATACTGAGGCGGTGTGTTTCTAATGACATCCGTTTTTTGGGGTTATTCTTGTTGATGGGCCAAATCTGGAATGACAGTTCAGCAGTAGTAATCAGATCAGTTTTAAGCAGGCATCAAATATCCGAAATGACTCTGTTGTCAATCATAAGCCCCTTATCTTATCCGTGTGTTTGTGGGGCTCCTCCAGGCCTTACCCCCCGGGGGCATCCACATCTTTGCCTCCCAGCTGCACACCCACCTGGCCGGGCGCGGGGTGAGGACCGTCCTGGTGAGGGGGGGGGAGGAGGTGGAGATGGTGCAGGAGGACAAGCATTTCAGCACACACTATCAGGTAATTTGTGGGGCTTCATAGTACGCGCACACACACACACACACACACACTTTTATAAATGCATTTTAAATCCCATTATGTAACTGTTTGAGGTTAGTTGGTGAAACCTGAACATCCTTTATTACACTCACAGCACTTTTTAATTTTCAAAAGGACCTTCAGACCTTCAGTAACCACGTGCTAACAATACATTTAGAATGACTGTTCACTATCCCTTCGCCCAGAACTTGATAAATAGAAAACAGCTTGTTTCAATTTAGAGCAAATTTTGTTATATATAAATATACTTCCTATGGTTTCCAGGAGGTCTCTGAGTAATGGTGTCATCAATTTCTATTAGCCTGCAAAGATTATAGGACACATGCTATTGCTGTGTCACTTTATCTTTATAGCGCTTGTGTCACCTTTCGATTACCCATAGCTCACTGACGCCACTTCTGGGTTAATGTCAACACCCGGAGCTTGTAAACGATAAGAATTACTTATGCCCACCCTTACCCTCAAAAAAAGGCCAGCCGAAAGAACAAATGTGTTTGCTTCCACACAACCGCTACCTTGAGCTTTGCTTGCAAATAACTTGGCCCAGCAACTTTGAACGCGCAAGTATATTTATTAAAGAACCTCGTGGATGCTTTTAATATACTTGGTATTTTATGATATTTACCTCTGCCCTGAAATCAGTCCCCGTAGTGTTTTGTGGTTTTGGAGGGAAATACCAATGATTTAACACACAAAAGCGAGCCTCCAACCAACACAGCACTGGCCCCCGTAAGCCACTGTAAGACACCATTACTTAGCAGCAATGGGGAAGACAGTCTCTGCCTCATCTCACATACGCTGAGGCTTAGGATTGAACCCTTTAGGCCTCTAGGCAAACGCGGCACACACACACACACTCACACTCACACTCACACTCACACTCACACTCACACTCACACTCACACTCACACTCACACTCACACAACCAGTTCAGTTCCTCCAGCTGGTTGAGGACAGAGACGGTAAACAACATATCCTGTCCCTGGCTGTTGGATTCAACCATCCCACAGCCAGTCGAGGAAGAAAAAGAACACAGCATTCAACTCGATTTAAACATCAAACAAATACACTCCCTATGCAATGTAATCCTGTTATTCAAAATACAACACTGTCCCATGGAACAAACTACAGTACCAGACGCTACATGTTGGGAATGTCCATTGAGAGATTTTTCCCGCTTGTTTTCTGATAAGTGCTTCTACTCTGCAGACCATCAGGAGACTCCATAAGATGGTGAATGTCTTACCTGTAAGTATTCCATGTCAGCACGACATCTCCTATCTAAACTTTAGGAAGCTTCCCAGCGCATTTATAATCCACCCAGGGCGGGAAAGAGGGACAATGTAACTTTAACGGAGACTCCAGCACAGACTGAGTAGGAATGCCTGAGGGCCAGCTAGAAGCAAAAATACGACTGACGCTCTGTAGGGCCTGTTGTATATCCCTGAAGAAAAAAAAGAAAAAAAAAACATCTATTAAATAATGAAGGACTCAATGTCCATTTTTCCAGCGTAACACTTTGATACCCTCTTGACCAACCAAACATGTTTAACCTGTGCTTCTGTTTCCAAGGGGGACACCCTGATAACTAAGTGCACATACAACACTGAAGATAGAACAGGGCCAACAGTGGTGAGTAGGACACAGACCTTTCCACTGCTTCCCTCTCCCTAAGAAATGGAAATCCATTTGAAAAATGTACTTCTATGAACAGCTAAGTACAACAAAGGTGTGTGTGTGGGGGGGATCTCTAACCTTCATGCCTCTCTCTCTTTGTATATCACTCGCCCTCTTAAACATACACTTGCTGGTCTCCTCTTCTCCCTCCCTCCACACGTCAAACACCAGGGGGGTTTCGGCATCATGGAGGAGATGTGTGTGAACTACATCCACTACTACCCCCGCACCCACCTGGAGCTCTGCAAGAGCGACATTGACGAAAAATACCTGCAGAAATACTTCAGCTTCATCAACAGGTGCCACAGCCACCATTTCCCTCTCAACCCACCCTCCCTTCTGAAAATGTCAAATACATGACACACTAGCAATGCATTAGTGCTCTGAGTGGTTTAAGTTTATACTGGAAGTGTGTGCTATTCAGGAACGCCGCACTGCAATGGGCAACAAACTGCATACGAACGCCAGCCGCTTAATAAATTGGCTCGCTTTCTCTCCGAACTTTCCTTCTTTCTTCTCTCACTCTCTTTCTCTCAGGTTCCAGGGAGAAGACCAGTGTGTGTGTGCTGACACTGGAGTCACACAGCAGTACTCCCAACTGCGGTGGGACTCGTTCAGCGTGGAGGTTCTGAGCTCCCTCTATAACTCTGCCCCAATAACCATGCACTGCAACAAGTCCAGCGCTGACATGTTCCCTGTGAGTACACACACACACACACACACACACACACACACAGGAATAGTTGCCTCAAGAACATCAAAGCAACTTGTACTCGCAATTATACATTAAAATATCAGTTCAAATATAAGTACATTGTTCGTAAAAAAAAAAAATCTTCATATAAGCAAACAATGCGTTCATAATCACAAACATAACCACACATCTTTATTTAGTCACTGTGAGAAACACTGATGCCATTTTTCAAACGTGCATGAGGTGCACTGCAGCAGCCCGGCAGTCTGTGGTGACACCACCCAGGTGGTGGCTGGGCGGTTCACTGAACAGCTCACTGGCACAGCGTGCAGTCCTGCCTCGGGCAGCAGGTTAACACAGGCTACAGATAGGAAGCTTATAACAAACCACTACCTCCCTCTCCCTCTCCCTCTCCCTCTCCCTCTCCCACTCCCTCTCCCCTCCCCTCTCTCTCTCTCTCTCTCTCTCTCTCTCTCTCTCTCTCTCTCTCTCTCTCTCTCTCTCTCTCTCTCTCTCTCTCTCTCTCTCTCTCTCTCTCTCTCTCTCTCTCTCTCTCTCTCTCTCTCTCTCTCTCTCTCTCTCTCTCTCTCTCTCTCTCTCTCTCTCTCTCTCTCTCTCTCTCTCTCTCTCTCATGTTGTCCCTACCTTAAACAGGATTTTACCCTTCTTCTGCAGGGCGAGTGGTGTAAGCAGGAGCTCCCTGTAGTAACGTCCCTGCTCCCGAGACCCAGATACCCCTGTGAGGGGGAACGACTTCCCAAGGACCAGAGCTAGGAGACCAGGCCGGGCTAACCAGTCAAAGGGGTCTACACCTCTGACATAACCCGTCAGGGAAGACCTTGGGCCTGGGTATAGATTCCCCAGTGCCGTCCCTCTCCTGGAGGACGTAAAAGGTTTTTTTCCTGCCCTCCTGTTATTAAATCAAATCTACGGTAGCCTTGTGATTGTAACTCTTAATTTTTGGTCTGACACCGTGTTGATACTTTTAACGGTATTCAGAACAGCGGCGTACAAAACTAAACTAATCAAAGTTTCTGTCTGCTCCTTGCTCATGCCCAGCAGTGGTTGTGTGAGGGGGAAGAATTATACCAACTATTGTTAGTGCACAGTTCAGAACAGAATACCAGTAGCGACATATCAAATCATGATGTTTTTCTTTTCACACTACCAATTAAAGTGGAACTCGTTACAAAGCATTCAACCAGAAATGCATTTATTAATTACTTGTCATACACTTGTTACATTGTGTAAAGAAATTGGATGAATACAAAATAAACGTTTCTTCGCACTGGTCTTCATCATATCCCATCTACTGCTTGATGGCTCTTTTAAACTAGTTAAGACATTTGGAGAAAAATATTTCAATCTTTCTAAGGTATTTTTGAAGGTAAGGATAAAGTATTGCTGTGGCTGCATAGATTAGAGACCATGCAAAGATACCATACCAGCCTAATATTCACCACACACTATTCACAACAGACAAAACAAAGTCTTTCAAAATCGGTTTCACACTGTTACAATAAATCACGGTGCTACTACCGAGTGACACCCCATTTTAAATGAATAACGGCCTCTCTGAATTGATCAATGAATTCTCAGGAATTACTCGGTTGAGGTTGCGTGCTGAATTTGCAGCACCATGCACACACACAATTGTCCGAAAGCAATTAGTAGCTATAAACACGTTTTTGCAATTGCTGACACAGTTTTTCAGTCATGATCAATAGTCATTGTGTGCCAGGCATGAGTTTTTAGCAGTAAACACATACAATATCAGGTAAAGCATGGAAATAAAGTGAAGTACAGCAAAACCCCAGATTTTGTCCATTTTACAATTATCATTGCATGGAAATACCATAGCACATGCCTACTTTACAAACAACAACTTCAGGAAAGAAAGGATATGTACGTGTATTATGGTTGACATTTCAATTACAAAATGTTAAATCACGCAAAGTCTTTCATTTGTTGATAAGTTATTGACTTTTTTGAAACATTTATGAATATTAAGACTTAGCGTTAGTTAACTCATCTTTCTGGCTTCCAAAGGCACTTTTGTCAAGTAATAAAAAACCAACCTGATGGAGGTTAAGGAAATCTATTAAAATCACTTCAATAACGGGACGTCAATGATTGTTTATTTTGTTCCATTTGCAAGACAAGGTCCACAAGGATTTAAACCCAAATTTGCCCCAAATGTTTGGCTGTTCTCTACACAACGCCAACTGTTCCAAACAGGTGGGCAGGCATAGGGCCAGTGCAGGTAAACAGGTCCTTCATGTCAAGGATATCAGAGAAGCTAAAATGCTCTTTACATATACTGCACTGTCACCAAACTGCCTATGTGGATAAAAGCAGCAGTTGAACAACGTCTATATTGACATCTCCAATTAGAGAGATATGCACTCTCTGGACTTCAAAGACTCGGTAACACAAGTAGGGAGGGGCAAAATAAACTAAATCAAACACAGACACTTGAGTTATCATGGTCAAACTAGTACTTTTTTTTTTTTGGAACACAAAGCGACTTCATAATGTGGCCAGTCTTGTTACCGCGGCAACAAATGACTGCAACCGATTAATCCTAAGCTAATAGTGTCTGCTCTGCCCATGTATGATTTGCTTCTTTATCTTCCTGCTCCCCCTCAACAAAAACCCCCTCTTCTGCGGAGCTGCGAAATGTGACCTTTACACGTCCATGATTTGCCCATCTACAATCCCTGAACACACAGAGAGCAATGCAAAGGTCACATTATGAGAATTAGATAAACATTGCCTTTGTCAAGTTCAATATGTTGAGTAATCATTTCAAAGGGTACCGTTTCATACCTTCACAAGGTCCAGCTGGCCTCACCAGGATGGCCAAGATAGCCTTGCATTGTGTGTCCACATAAATGTAATACTGGTTATTTTTTGGGGTGTGCGGCTCACCTCCCTTATTGCGAAGGTTAGCGCGTTAACCGGGATGATTGAATCCAACGGTCCTTTATCATATTGTGATCCCGTAAAACAAACTGAGGGACCTGAGCGTGATTAACAGGACTTGCTAAGCAGCGTACGTGAAACAAAGCCCTGGCCTCCCACTCTGCAGGGGCAGCCTGGTCTACACGTGTGCTTTGTGCAGGCCGAGGTCCTCCACGGGGTAAATGCCCTTGATGCGCTGGTTCCCGGAGTCAAAGGGCGACTTCAGGTGGGCCTTGGCCGCATAAGTCACCCCCATCCTCTCCAAGGTGAACGTCCCACTCTTGATGAAGTCAGCACTCACCTGGGCAGGGGGGTACAGTGGGGTTAGGGTAAGGGGGGGGATTGATATAAGGTTACTCCACACATTAACACAGAGAGAGAGAGAGAGGGGGGGGGGGGGGGCGTGACCAACTCTGTGTTGTTTGTTCCTATTCTCTTTGCTCCCCACAGACCGCTAAGCGGGAGGCTTCACCCACGACAAGAACACGACGTGTGTGTCGTGTCCAAATGCAGTGAAAGGGGAGCTGTGAAATAAGACGGGAGGTATCAAAGAAACGATGGAAGACAGAAGCAAAGGCTCAGACAAAGACAGAGAATTATCATAATGGCAACTTCTCCGCGAGCCTGTCTTGAATATGTTTAAGATAATAAGCTGGGCCCCGAGTGTCTGAACAGCGACGGCCAGATTGGTCATCGCAGGGCGCATCTCTAATTATGGGATGAGGACAGGAAGTGACAGAGGTTATGAAACACTCAGTTTATTCACTGGTGCATTTCCTTACGCCTCAGTGTCACCCCCCCCTCTGCCCCCAGCTCACCCTCCTTCAATTAGTTCTCTTCCTTTCCAACTCCCTCGCTCCCTTCCTCTCTTAAATCTATCCCAACTCCTTTACTCCGACCCGTCCCGTGCCCTCACTTCCTCTCTCCCCCTCAGTCTCCCCCTCTCTCCCATCCCCAGCTCCTCCCATCCCTCTCTCTCCTCCCAGCTCCCTAGGAGCCATCCTCTCCCGGGTCCAAACCACCCCAATGCCGTTCTGTGTCCACTGAAGTCTGCACTGATCTCTGTTCTCTAATTAGTGTCTCCCTCGCTATACTTCATCTAAACACACACACACACACACACACACACACACACACCCTCGTCCCTCCCCTCTTGTTTTATGCAAGTCTAAACAGTTTCCACCCAAATAGTTTTAAAAAGTGACTCATTTTGTTGTTGCTGTGGCTCTGTAACTACTTCCTGTAGTTACCAAACGATATTCCCACGGTCACCGTGAAGACCTCGTCGTCTCAATCCTTCACGGGGAAGGTGTTTTGACAGTGAGTTTAGACCCACGCAACATTTCACTGGGTTTCAAAGGGCAGAAGGGGCTGTTCTTGGTGCTGTGTTCTCTCTTGTCTGACAGGCGCGGGCATCTCAAACCGCTGTAGTGTAAGACGTTGTCCGAGTCTACCGCACAGACCCCTAACCTGTCTCTGAGGATCTAACTCACTGTCTCTCAGCATTAGGTGTGTGCGCGCGCACACGCTCACGCACACAGCCGTAGGCGAGTGGATTGTTGTGAAAGCAAAGGTCCTGTGCGTCCTTCATGTCAGCCTCACAGCAGCTGAGTCACAGGGGGATGCAGTGGTCTGTGCCCCTGGTTCACTTGCTGACAAACACGTGCAAATCGGGTGACTTCGATGTTTGACTATTTCTCCAAGCAGCAAACTGTCATTGAATTGAGTGCTGCGCCCTTAAGCAAGGCAATCAATCCACCAGAAACGTGCTCCTCCACATAAAGAAGTGGTTGGGGTAGGCGGCGGGTTGCACGTGCGTCCTGGGTGTGGGGCGTGCTCTTTCTTGTGTGAGAGCAGAGAAGTAGCCGGCTGATGTCTTTGCAGGACACGCCGTTGGTGGGTGTCCCTATTGTCCAAGCAGACGGCTGAGAGGGGCTGGGGGCGGCAACGCAGGGCAGGAGGGCTAAAACCGGCACATCAACCCTTTAAAAGCATTTATTTTAAATGTTTTCACCAATGGCATTGGACAGAAAGGCATTTGTTTGTGCTGGGTAGATAAGATAATGATCGGAAACACCCACGCAGGTCCACAAAAGAAAACTGCGAAAAAACAAGAAATGTAACGTTTTAAAATGGCCACAGACCGTAAGCTCATTGAGATGCCGCGGCCGAAATGAGAAGCTGATGCTAAAACCATCCACACACGTCACGGAGTTGAAGCGGCTCTGCCTTTGAGGAGTTAGCCACATTTCTTTCAGGGCTCTTTGATAGACTAATCAGTGGTTGAAGTTATTTGTGGTAGTGGCAGCATAAACTGATATGAAGTCATAGGGGCCACTTACTTTCTCACTTTCACAGTTTTTTTTTTTGGGGGGGGGGGAATAAATGACGCAAATATCCAAATGTGGGGATGTTCTTTCACTAAGGGTAGCTTTAACCTAGTATGGAGTTTTACTGTAAGATCTGACCGAGTGCAACTTTTCAGCGCTGGTCACATTCTGTGTGGGCGATGTCAGCACCAGTCCAGTCCCACTCCAGACCTTGGTGTTGTGCTAGCATCAATGCCCAGCATCGGCATTCACCGGAGGATCGGTTCACCTCACTACTTTTGGCCGTCACACACACACACACACACACACACACACACACACACACAAACAAAAGGTTCTTTTTCAATCTGCACCACACTTCCTACAAGGAGATACTTCTTGGTTGTAGAAATCGACCTGATAGGCTGTGCCAAAAAAACGAATCAGAGAATTCTGCTGCAAAACCCTTTGAAGGAGAGATAGTGAGTGAATAAGGGTGTGTGCGTGTGTGTTCAAGGTGTATGAAGTCCCTGCTCACCACTCCTCCATCGGGGTTGCGGATGTAGCCGTATCCGATGGTCTTGTCGATGAAGAAGCCGTAGTCAGATCGCCGCAGATGCCCTACGGGAACGCCGTTCCGGAAGATTGCTTCCAAGCCAAACATGGGTACTTTTCTGAGAGGAAGAAGGAGAGAGAGGGGATGAAAGATGGTGGGAGAGCGTTTTAGAGAGTATGCGGTGTGTCTGATTCCACCACGTCACGACCAATCTGACAACAGACCCTCATGTGCACACACACACACACACACACACACACACACACACACACACACACACACACACACACACACACACACACACACACACACACACACACACACACAAAGCCAGAGCGGGACAAAAAAACACAATTGAACTGACCAAACTTCCTGACCTTTGAACTGTCTTCTATGTGTTATTGAGTCTACACATCTCTATTATGGAGTCTTTCTATCTGCTGCAATAGGAAATAGACTGTGACTATAGTCTGTCTACAAAACGACCCACTCGTCAATGGTGAAGCAGACGATGCGGCGCCTCAGGCCCTCGGCCTTCTGCTTCTCCAGAGAATCTCGGCCCAGGAAGGGGATGGAACTCTTCATCTTACAGGTGAACGCAAGCCCCGCCTCCAGTGGAGTGTCATCGGGGCGCAGGTCAGCGTGCCAATGTCTGTAGCCTGGAGAGGGAGGGAGGGAGAAAGATATGGGAGAAAGGTATAAGGGAGAGGGGGAGAGAGGCTCTTTTTTCCAATGCCTAGAGACTACACAGTGAGGGCGAAAGATAAACAGAGAGAAGGGGAGTGATAGGAAATGTTCATCATCAATGTCTATAAACTGGACAGTGAGGGAGAATGGTATAAGAAAGAGAGAGAAGGGAGAGAAGAATAGTATTTCAATGTATGAAGCCTTCACAGTGAAGGAGAAAGAAAGAGAGAGAAGGGAGAGAAGAATAGTATTTCAATGTATGAAACCTTCACAGTGAAGGAGAAAGAAAGAGAGAGAAGGGAGAGAAGAATAGTATTTCAATGTATGAAGCCTTCACAGTGAAGGAGAAAGAAAGAGAGAGAAATAAAGCGGAGAGAGGCTTGTCTGATTGGCCAATTAAATTGATAGAGCCGGATGAATGTTGAATACACACTCACAAAGCACTTTATTAGGAACCCCTGTACACCTTGTAATTCATGCAATTATCTAATCAGCCAATCATGTGAAAGCAGCCCAATGCATAAAATCCTGCAGATACGGGCCAGCAGCTACTGGTAATATTCACATCAACCAATAGAATGAGGGGGGGGGGGGCGGTGCAGTGCAGTGCGATCTATGATTTTGAAGGTGCAGTGCGATCTATGATTTTGAAGGTGCAGTGCAGTGCGATCTATGATTTTGAAGGTGCAGTGCAGTGCGATCTATGATTTTGAAGTTGCAGTGCAGTGCGTTCTATGATTTTGAAGGTGCAGTGCAGTGCGGTCTATGATTTTGAAGGTGCAGTGCAGTGCAGTGCGATCTATGATTTTGAAGGTGCAGTGCAGTGCGATCTATGATTTTGAAGGTGCAGTGCAGTGCGATCTATGATTTTGAAGGTGCAGTGCAGTGCGATCTATGATTTTGAAGGTGCAGTGCAGTGCGATCTATGATTTTGAAGGTGCAGTGCAGTGCGATCTATGATTTTGAAGGTGCAGTGCAGTGCGATCTATGATTTTGAAGGTGCAGTGCAGTGCGATCTACGATTTTGAAGGTGGGCTGATTGTTGGTGCCAGACGGGCCAGTTGGAGTGTTTCTCAAACTGCTGATCTCCTGGGATATTCGTGAACAACACTTCCTAGAGTTTACTCAGGGGGTCTAATAGTGAAAAAGAACTCCAGTGCGCTGCAGTTCTATGGAGAGAGACACCTCGTTGATGAGAGATCAACAGAGAATGGCCTGACTGGCTTGAGCTGACGAAGGCTACAGTTACTCAGACAACCACTCTGTGCAACTCGGTTGAAAGCACTACTTTGTAAGTCGCTTTGGATAAAAGAGTCTGCAAAATGACTTATGTAATGTGTTGTGATGAGCATCTCCAAAATGCACAATGTGTTGAACCTTGAGGCGGATGGGCTGCCACAGCAGGAGGCTCAGCAAAGAACAGAACGCTGAGACCGCAGCAGAAGACTGGAAAAGCCTGATCTGATGAATCTCGATTTCTGCTGAGGCACACAGGGTCGGATTTAGGAACCAACAGCATGAATCCATGGACCCAGCCTGCCTTGTGTCAACAGTCCAAGCTGGTGGAGGTAGTGTAGTGTAGGGAATGTTTTCTGGGCATGCTTCAGACCTGTGAATACCAATCAATTATCGCTTGAATGCCACAGGCTATTTTGGGATTGTTGCTGGCAATGTGCATCCCTTCATGGCCACAATTTCGAACGGCTACTTCCCACGTGATAATGCACCATGTCACAAAGCAAACGTCGTCTCAAAGTGGTTTCATGAACATGACCGTGAGTTCAGTGGCCTTCCAACCAGTCACCGGATCGGAATCCAATAGATCCCCTTTGGGATGTGGTAGAACGTGAGACTCACAGCTTGAAAGTGCACCTGAATTCTGGGATGCAACCATGTCAACATGGACCGGAATCTCAAAAGGAATGTTTCCAACATTTTGGGAAATCCATGCCACCAAGAATTTAGGCTGTTTTGAGAGCAAATGAAGGCCCTTCCCAGTATTAGTATGTTCCTAATAAAGTGCTCGGTGAGTCAGTAATACATTAGGCAGCATCTCATATAACTAGCACATTAGATAATAGCTATATGACCATAGATATGATTATTATAATAAACTGCACTTCTTTTAAATGCCTGAAGGCCTTTTTAAAGATGTAGGCTGCGGTTTTGCTTCCGACATTTCGGAACTCCTTGCATAGTCAATCTAGGTCGGATAAATAATGTAGGAATAAAGGGTAGTCCAATCCCTATTTGACAATAGGCTGCAATCCCACTTTCTTAATGTGTGCGACTCCGCCTGCATGCCTGATGCCGGAGATCTATATTCACAGTCGACTTCCAACGTGGAGCACATGCAGCCAGTCTTAAGCTTGTCAAGGTGATTGCACCATCGTCTCTCCTTTAAAGGTTGAGAATTCAAGAACACCTGCACGCCATCACGCTCCCTCGCCTAGGCAACCTCCCTGGCCCACTAACGTCAATGTTTTACACACTACTACAAAGAATGGGGGGGACATCGCAGGGGAGAAGGACATAACGCACAGACTCAGGCACACACAGCACATAAGAAAACGAAGTATTGAACGCATGTAGAAACCTGGGACATCAAAAAACACACACACACACACACACACACACACACACACACACACACACACACACACACACACACACACACACAATGAAGGAGAGAGAGAGAGAGAGAGAGAGAGAGAGAGGAGGGTTCCATTACAATTACTGCACGCATCAATAGCATGTTCAGTTAACTCTGTTCTACTCTTAGTATACTCTGGGGAGCAACGCTCTGTCTACACATGGATATGAGCGAGAGAGAGAGTATGTGTCAGAGAGAGAAAGAGTGTGTGTCATAGAGAGAGACAGTGTGTGTGTGTGTGTGTGTGTGTGTGTGTGTGTGTCAGAGAGAGAAAACATGTGTCGGAGAGTGTCTTGTATGAGTGCTAGTGTGTGGGTGTGTGAGAGATAGTGGCCCACTCTGACCGCGTCTTCAACCGTAGATAAACATATAGCATACAGCTTTCCAAGGCAGCCCTCTTCAACAGGCGTTTGCAGACCACCTACATTCTTCTTGTTTTTCTTCCAATCGTAAAGGGCACTTTTAAGGACTACATTTGAAACAAGCAAATGTATAAAAATAATGCTATAACCTTGGTATTTTTCTCACCCAATTGGTTGCCAAAATGCAAGACTAATTACTTGAATTTGGAATGCGCACTATATTAAACTGTGTACTACGTTAGCAGAATAAAATTATCGGTAAACATTAGCAGGAAATGCTAATAGGATTTCAATGGAAATAAATAAATGAACGAAAGTGCACCAATGCACGGCCACGTCTGAGATGCCAGGTCAGAACGGAACAAATCAGAAGAGAGAAAAACAGTTCTAAATGAAACGAGAGAAAAGAGCAGAAAGGAAAGAAGGAAAAGGGTCTCTGTTCCACGGTAGGGTGCATTGGGTGTCCGTGGTCATGTCGCTGACTGGGATCAGTCTGCGGCGTTGTGTCTTGCTCATGACTTGTGACCCTTGTGCGAGCAAACACTGTCGGCTCCTCCGCTGATCCCCTACGCTAAGGGTCAAACACTGTCGGCTCCTCCGCTGATCCCCTACGCTAAGGGTCAAACACTGTCGGCTCCTCCTCTGATCCCCTACGCTAAGGGTCAAACACTGTCGCTCCTCCCCTGATCCCCTACGCTAAGGGTCAAACACTGTCGGCTCCTCCTCTGATCCCCTACGCTAAGGGACAAACACTGTCGGCTCCTCCCCTGATCCCCTACGCCAAGGGTCAAACACTGTCGGCTCCTCCCCTGATCCCCTACGCTAAGGGTCAAACACTGGGTTCTGTGCTTGCCAGCACCGGAACTAGTCAACCAGCCAACTACTCCCACACTCCTAGCAATTGTATATCCAGGTGATCTAGCCAGTTTATACCATCCAGAGTCTGTTACATTCAGTTGTAGTTTTGGTAAAACGTTGAAGCAGTGGAGCCTATTGCATCCGTTTCTGTTGATCGAGTCAATGGCTGGTTGTAGAATGACTAGGTCTCATAGTGGCCAGCCTTACCTTTCTCTATGCTGAGGGAGTTGATGGCTGGTGGTAGGATGACTAGGTTTCATAGTGGCCAGCCTTACCTTTCTCTATGCTGAGGGAGTTGATGGCTGGTGGTAGGATGACTAGGTCTCATAGTGGCCAGCCTTACCTTTCTCTATGCTGAGGGAGTTGATGGCTGGTGGTAGGATGACTAGGTTTCATAGTGGCCAGCCTTACCTTTCTCTATGCTGAGGGAGTCGATGGCTGGTGGTAGGATGACTAGGTTTCATAGTGGCCAGCCTTACCTTTCTCTATGCTGAGGGAGTCGATGGCTCGATAGCCAGAGTTGATGATGCCGTGTTTGGCGCCAGCAGCCATGACGGCGTGGTAGACTGGCAGGCAAGAGTCTTTGGGGATGTGGAGCTCCCAGCCCAGCTCCCCCACAAAGGACAGGCGCATGGCTCGCACCTGGGGGTGGACAGAAAGACAGGTGGCAATATGAGTCTGTGTGTGTGCACGTGGGCGTGTGTGTGTGTGTGTGTGTGTGTGTGTGTGTGGTTGTGTGTGTGTATTGTATGCGAGTCGCCTTAGGGATGACCAGCTTTAAACTCCTTGCAACCTCGAGGCACAGAGGTGGGAGCGGGGCGCAACAATGAAGGAGACCAGGAGCACAAAGGGAGCAGTGTGTCATAGTCTCCAAGGACGAGTACACTGTTTCTTAGCCTAGACCTCTTTCTGGATTCTAGCATGGTCTCAAACAACTCAGGTCAGCCCAGCATTGTAAACGTATGCGATGCATCACATCTGATGCATGCAAAACACTCACACAAAGAGTTCTCTATACACACACACACACACACACACACACACACACACACACACCCTGCTCACAGCATGCTGCCACACAACACACACACACACACACACACACACACACACACACACACACACACACACACACACACACACGACAGAGGGAGCACGTCTTCCGAACTCCCAGCGTGTCCTCAAGGACATGGTCTACCTGACTCCCATTCTAATGACCTGCTCCCTCTGGCTACTCCACAGGGAGAGAGGGATGAGAGAGGGATGAGAGAGGGATGAGAGCGAGGACGGAGAACAGAGGAAGACGGGAGGAGAGGGATAAATGCAATAGAGGGAGGACCAGGAGGAGAGTGTAAAGTGGACAGAGATGGAGCAGAAGGAAAGGGAGAGGCTGCTCGGAAGACAAGATGGCCAACTGAAGACGGTTGAGTGAAAGTATCCATGACAGGGACACTAAAGGGACTGAAGAGAGATTAAAAATGAGACGTGGAGGTCAGAGAGTGGGAGAGACCGAGAGAGATTAAGAACGGGGGGGTTGATGATGTGTGACAGAGTCAGGGAGAGGGGCAAGGAGACATCTGACGAGAGTGTGGGAGGAGCCAGGGCAGTAAAAAAACAACGAGAGAGAGAGACAGCGGGGGGGGGGGGAATGAGGGTTGGTGGTGCAGGTAGTGAGTGAGAGAGAGAGAGAGAGAGAGAGAGAGAGAGAGAGAGGGAAAGACAGAATGGGGGGAAAACAATGAGGGTTGGTGGTGCTGGTAGTGAGAGAAAGAGAGAGAGAAAGAGAGAAAGAGAGAGAGAAAGAGAGAGAGAAAGAGAGAAAGAGAGAGAGATAGAGATAGAGATAGACCGAGACAGAAGGGGAAAAAAAGAATGAGGGTTGGTGGTGCAGGTAGTGAGAGAGAGAGAGAGAGAGAGAGAGAGAGAGAGAGAGAGAGAGAGAGGGAGAGAAAGAGAGAAAGAGAGAGAGAGACCCTCGACGGAGGAGGAGTGACATCCGCATGGCCGCCTCTCCCCACCCGGAGCCCCAGAAGAAAGGCAGTGCCAGCCAGACCATCTGGCCAGCCAACACGCGCCCTGGGCCCGTTGTGCAACGCCAGGAGAAACTGGGGGTCCAGAAACACAACTAGGCCACCGCCGCCACCACACAGCCACCACACACACACACTGCAGCACGGGTCCCAGTGGATGCACATGTGTGGGAGACGGTCTACAGCGAGCTGGGACTAGAGGAAGTCGACGCAGACATCGCCCGGGCTCACGGCGGCGGATCGCGCGGCCATCCAAATGTCACAGAGCCAGACAGACTGTACCACTGGAGAATAATGAAAGGTAAATTATTAGCTCCATTTGAAATGTCGAAGTCGTAATGAAAACTTGTCTGAGGTTGTTTCGATGACATTGGTTGGAGGTAAAACCAAGGACTGGATTTGGTTTGGAGGAGAATGAAGGAGTCCTTTTGCAAAGACACTGTGATACAATGCCATCTGTCCTCCACGCACACACCCGCCACAGGTGCCTGAGCACCCTCCAGGCAACTATGTCCACACACACACACACACACACACACACACACACACACACACACACACACACACACACACACACACACACACACACACACACACACACAGCATGCCAAGAATAAACTCTGTCTTCCTTTATCCTTGAATGTACTACCTGCTCCTGAATCAGCATTCGAAGCATTACTTAACGGTCTGGATAATTCTAGAACATCTCTATGACACATGTGCTCAATTACATCCTATAGTTATGCAATGAAGTGATCAACAAGAAGAATGTTGTTGGATACTGCAAATGTGTGTGTGTGTGTGTGTGTGTGTGTGTGTGTGTGTGTGCGTCTCACCTTGTGTCCCGCTGCGTTGACCACTTTGTGCGTAGAGAAGGGGAAGGCCTCGTTACTCAGGTCCGTATCTAACACCTCCTGTAGCACCTCCCGACTACAGGGACAGAAAAACACACTCCTCTCATCACTGAACACTAGACGTAGCATTCACATAGGGGGGGTTAATATGGTGTTTAATTAGGTGGGAAAACGTCAGGGGACAACACAAATGTCCACACTCACAGATCTTAATACAACAGGAGAGCCTCAGTCAACGACCAGAGCTCTTCAAAGAACGCACATGGACGAGGCTTTGTCTAACAGGCCTGAAGTCCCCCAGGTCAGCCTGTGAACTAACCCTGCACATTCAGACTTCCATCACTTGAGGCCAAGGCCACGTTCCCACTGGGCCACGCTTTCCCTTTGTCAGACATTCTGGCTGAGCTAGAACAATGGAGACTAAATAGAGGCTTGGCAGCAGGCAGAGAGCCATGGAAAGGCCCCAGGTCTTCAGCTGGCTGCCAGACAGGTAGCATAATGGGAGCCGGATGCTGGATCTGCTCTGCTCCCGGGCAGCATGAGTTACCCTGCCCTCCGCCCAGACGGCCTGTCCCAGGGATGGATGTTTACAGGTGGGAGGCGCGGCCCGCTGACAGTGGCAGCGGTGTCGCTAACACCGCTAGGCTACATCCATAAACAGACACCCCCCTGCTGTCCCACTCGAGGCAAAAAATGTGGACAATTACCCGGACAAACAACCCCACGCACACTGGGGGAAGAGCCCGATCGCTAAGACAACACAGACAGTTCCAATTCCACCTGCTAGGAGTCTGCACACGCACTTTAAACAGAATGGGAATCAGCAGAATGCAACAAGGGTGTGGGGTCTTTCGGGCAAGCAAGTTTGCGTGTGACGGCGAAGGAGGGAGTGAGCGAAAAATTGACCTTGATGTATTGCATGTGTATGTGTGTATCACTATCTGAAAATCGACTGTAACAAGGGCTCTGATATCTGATTTAGACCCGCCTCCGATTTCATTGCTTCAGAAACGGCAGCACGTTCACTGCAGCAAGCCAATTAGCTATGCCATACACTGTATGATGTAAACTTTGTTGGTGTGTGTGTGTGTGTGTGTGTGTGCGCGTGCGCGCGCGTGTGTGTGTGTGTGTGTAGGCAGTGGAACAGCCAATTAATTGCTGTGACTAGTGGTTTACTGTGGTAGTTAGATGAGGATCAGAGAATCTGTTCACCCTTAATTCACTTCCCTCTACTAGGTAGAGCCTAGGGGCCGATAAAACACACACCCACACACAAACCTCTCACACACTCATAAATACACACAATTACATGGTATCACAGCAAAATCTAGATAGGCCCTTTATATTGAAATTGGCGTTACTTTGCTATTTTTTGCTGTTGGGATGTCGTGACGCAAAAATTATTTTGAATTGTCTGCTGTTTGAAAGAAAAAGACCTCACAGAAACCGCAGAGACGTGAAAACCTTTTCTGTAACTATCAATGGCCCTCTGCGCTCACAGCATATCTCTATACTGTTCTAACATAGAAGCCTGTGGGAAAGACAATCTTCCACTTAATATTATCTCCTCTACTCCATATCGCCACGGCAAATATGGAGACGCTGTATTGATTCAATGAGGCAAACGTTCTCATATCAAGGCTTTTACTGGGGCTCAGGAGGACGGAAATCTACACTGGGAGCACGAGCACCACATCCACACGTTAGGTCTCACGGGCTCCACATTACACGGAGAAAAGATCAGATAGGACCGTGTGTGTGTGTGTGTGTGTGTGTGTGTGTGAGTGTGTGTGTGTGTTAGGTGGGTCGACGCACACATCCAAAGGCTGACGTCAGGACAGAGACAGGAGGAGAGAATCCGTTGACTGGCCTGCCCTCGCCCCCCACGGAGAAACAAAGAGAGGGGGAGGATGGAACAGAGCCATGATGGTAGGGAGGAGGAAGAGAAAGGCACCCCCACAGGATGTGAGAAGGACCTGACCCTCCTCCGTAGAGATTTAAAAAATGAGAGGAAAGGGAGGGAGGGCGGATGAAGGCAGAAAGGCATACAAAAATTGAGATAAGAGATAACACTACCAAAAGCGCCTTCTCCCTCCCTCCCTCCATTCATCCCTCTCTCCCTCCATTCATCCCTCTCTTTCCTCTTAATGTAATGGCCGACGACACGACATCTATCCGAGCCTCCATTTGAAGCACAAAGGATTACACCCCTGCCTGGACCCCGCCCCCCTGCCCCCCCAACAGACCTCCTGGGCCCCTGGATGCTGATCATGCCCATCTCCTCCGAGTGGTCGGTCAGCGTGCAGCGGAAGCCCTGGTCCTGCAGGACGGAGCGCACGTGGTTCCAGTTGTGCTCCGCCACGCCCCCGCCAATGGCCAGGTAGTACGCCTCACCTGGGGGCGGCCAGGAGGAGAAACAAACACACAGGCGCGAGCGCTGCGTTAGCAAAGCGCCCGGGAAACGCATCGAGTGGGAGAGTGTGACGCACGGGCCGTTCACTCACAGCCCAGGCAGAGACAGCACTCTGTTACCATAACAACTCTCTCTTCATTTATTCAGAAGTGGGCGGGAGAGGTCTGAGCCACACAGACACCCCGGTGGTCCCGACTCCTCAGTCCTGCTAGTGCTGAGGGCAGGCAGGCAGGCAGACACACACACACGCACGCACGCACGCACGCACGCACGCACGCACGCACGCACGCACGCACAGAGCGGTTTGTCGTACCGTTAGATTCGGGTGCCAGGGGCAGCATGGCTGTGCCAGGCTCCAGACGGCTCACTGTCAGGTCGGCCTCCGCTCCTCCTCTCTTGTTCAGCATGCAGGTGTACACGGTGGAACCTGCAAAACACACACACACACACACACACACACACACACACACACACACACACACACACACACACACACACACACACACACACACACACAGATATGGTAATGTCAGGAGGATATAGACACACAACCAAAAAGATGAGCAAACAGCTGTTAATAATAGTTTTTAAACATTCTCAAAAGTTTTGGATACAACTGCATTCAGGTCCGCACCTTAACATGATCTAGTGAATAAGTTTACAACTAGTCCATGCACTCAAGTCTGGGGGGCAGGGGGGGTAGTGGGGGGGGGTCAGGGTGTGAATGACGTTGTGTAAGCTCTTAGCTCCTCTACAGTCCGGAGGGTCTGGCCTTTTTGGGTTCTAGAAGGCTACAAACGACTTTGCTGGGCGGCTCTATTGAAGGTTAATTCTAGGTCTCTTTCACTGCTATGAGTGAAGGCTGCTTTGGAGATGGAGAACGTAGCTACTCTCTAAGGCTAGTAGGGAGACCTCCACAGCTGAAAAGGTACAGAAACAGCAATCAGAGCGCCTTTAGTGGTCCGGTAAGCGAATGGGATGTTACCGGGGGCTTTGTTGACGTCGGCAGAGAAGAGCCAATCGGCCGCCTTCTTAGCGTCTGGTCCCGTCAGGTAGAACTTGCCGAAGTAGGACATGTCAAACACCGCTACGCCCTGCCTGCATGTCAGACACTCACTCCTGATCTGGGACACACACACACACACACACACACACACACCCACACACAAGTTACTTTGCATCAGTGGGCACTCCCACTGAGTCATTAGCAATCAAACCCAACAGTCTTACCACATCATGATGAGGAGGGAAGCCAAAAGTATATTCTTTCCCCAGTAGGTCATTGTATTTGTAGTTTTCATTCTTCTTCACATCGTAGGCACCATAGAAGTCATAGTCCAGAACCTACTCACACACACACACACACACACACACACACACACACACACACACACACACACAGTATGTGTTACATGTGCAATGCTTTGAGACAGCCATGATAATCAATCGGCAATTAGTAAGTTGACAGATGTCAGAGTGACTGTGTAATAGAAACTAAGTGTGATTCAGACATTGCAAGGAGAGAGAGAGAGAGAGAGAGAGAGAGAGAGAGAGAGAGAGAGAGAGAGAGAGAGAGAGAGAGAGAGAGAGAGAGAGAGAGAGAGAGAGAGAGAGAGAGAGAGAGAGAGAGAGAGAGAGACTGACCGGCGCGGCTCCATCAAGGTTGAACCAGCCAGGTCTCTCCCAACCGTGTCGCTCCTGGAACACACAGCCCTGCTCTGTCAGCACCTGGAACACACACACACACGCACACAGTTAATAAAACACAAAGAGAGCTATTGCCCATTCAACACGTTGGTTGTTCAAGGTAGGCCACTTGTTGAAATACGACAATACAAACGTGTTTCATTCGGTCTAAACTACTGAGAATCTGTACGAGTCTTAAGGACACGAAACACACAGTCAGATGACCTAGAGCCCAAGATTTACTACCAAATACTACAAACATTTAATTCTGAATTCCTATCCATTGCTTCAACGTGCTTCTTGATGGTTTTTATTTTAATTCATTAATTATTTTAGGTCTATGGCTTATTCAATCCTTTTAAGACAACCTAAACATATTTAATATTTAATATGCAATATTTATGGTACATAAAAAATGACCAACACGTCTAATATGAAGGGTGTTTGGTTGTGAATAGTCTATACTCACTGAACAGAGAGCTAGCAGTCTGCAGCCAAACATCCCACTCTAAACTATATATATTTCCCTCCAGCTCAGGAGGTCTGAGAGAAACGTGTGGGTAGTGGTGCGATGCCTTGTCAAAGCTAGTCTTTTTTAAGCTGTAAGTGGATTACATACAGAATCGACGCCTAAAGAACATATTATCATTTGTAAAATTTCCTCAAAGAAATGAAAATATCCTGTTCGACCGGCAGCCGCCAAATGAAAATAGTTGTCGTGACGACCACAGAGTGCAATATCTGATGCCGGGTAATGTTTGCAAATAAAATGAAACCTTGCTGCCCTCCTCCTCCTTCTCCTCCTCTGCATCCCTGCATACCCCAGAATAGACACATTCTTCTAGTTTCTGGAACATTGAGGAGGCTGGTTGCTAATCGATCCCTCTCATTGAGCTGCTGCTCAGGGTTCTACTGGGCTGTCTGTTTGGTTGGCTGCTGGGGGTTGGACCGACCCCACATTGCAGGGGCTAGGAGCTCACCCAGAAAGTAGTTATTTGTATCCCTCATAATGATTATGTAGCTAGTCAACGTCATAATTGCTGGGTGCAAAAATAATGAGGCTTTTCTTGTAACAGTCGCCATGCCAATAAAGGCCATCTTGGTGGAAGCTATAGAATCTAGCGGATGCTTGATGCGGACTTCGGCGCCTCGCCAACCGGTGCATTACAAATATCAAAGTAATACTAAGCGAAATT
>CM030172.1:21176700-21234200 GCA_017639675.1 Aplochiton taeniatus | reverse complement strand
TGTGTGTGTGTGTACATTAGCACAACAGTGCATATCCACATCCTTTTAAGAAGGAGCTGATTTCTCTGTGTCTAACCCATAGGCCCTGCGGGCATGGACACACTAAAGCACCGACATGTGAAACCCTTTCTCTCCATCCTATAACAACACACTTGTCTCATGTATCAATAATGGGTGAGAGTGGGCCTCAGCGTGACACACACACACACACACACACACACACACACACACACGCTATCTCAGTAGGAACATAATGCAATCTCAGTAGACACCCCCTTCTCTGCTGGTAGTAGCCTACACACAGCCTCAGGAGAAGGCTTTACAGACCAAGCTGTCAGTTGTTTGACATAGATGTGTGCTACTTCACATAACAGCAAAACTGGGGGCCATTGACTGGTAGTAAACAGATACTTGCATAGCCCCCCAATAGAAAAAAACAAAGGGAAAAGCCTGATATTTATTTTAGCAAACACACTGCCGGGTCTAAAGGTGGAGTAACACTGCCCTCTGTTGGTGACGGAGTCCAAACCCCAGATCCACTGTGAACCTCCCTATCGGAAAGCTGATTCAAAAGACATGCTTTTGATGTTACTATTGACCATAACAAACACATTAGGCTGCCATTGGGTTTTAGGCACAGGCTATCTTACATCTGGGTGTCATGAGGAAACCAAACCCAGCTCACTCAGTAATAAAAAAAAAGGTTACTGATGGGCAGGAAAGAAGGAACGATCTTACCTGGATCCCTTCGATCCTCTCTGTGACAACATAGGCATGGTGCATAGCTACCAGGGGAACTCTGACACCCGCCATGTCACCAAGCTTGGTGGCCCACACACCTGCAAGAACACACAAAAAGCATACTCTCTTTAAAAAAGTTTGAATTATAAATGGGAGGGTACAATCATGTCTTCTAATGAGCAGACATCTAAAGAGCACCTCTGTCATCGACCACTCACTAAAGTTTGGTCAAATGTTAGCCGGGCTTCCTGGCCATGACACAGCACATGGAATTTGTTTAGCGTATCCAAGCCTTTAAAAACACACAGGCAATTTATAACAATTGTTGAGAGTGGTCGTTGTTTGTTTAGCGTGCTATCCCCGTAGCAGGCTGTGTGCTACTGTTTGGCTGTGACCTGCCGTACCTGCACAGTTAACCACGCAGGGTGTCTGGATGATTCCGTGGGCCGTCTCTACGGCCTTCACTCTCTTCACACCGAGGTCGTCGACCCCCACCTGGATCCCAGTCACCGGGCAGTTCTCGATCACCTGACAGAGAAAAGCCAGACAGTAAACATGTTTATCAACCCCCTTCCTGACATGTGTTGGGACTGAATTGTAAGGATTTAGACATGGTTGTTGGAAAATGTATAGCAGGGGATATAGCTAGATGGACAAAAATTATATTTGATTGGATAATACTATATTGTTGAGTTAGACCAATTGCAAAAATTGTGGCAATCTACCTACAGAAATAATATTTAGCATTCCACTTAAAATGGCAAAAACACTACATAGATGGAATCCCTTGGTTTTGTCTGCCTCAGCTGCAGCCTACTCAAGTGAAAAACCCACAGATGACTAAAGACACACAGGTCAGGTAGCATGAGTTTTGTATTGTGGGGACAGGTATAGACTGCCAAGACTCACACACCTTGAAGCTATATCCCAAAAACGTTTTAAAAACGTGATTTTGTCTTTAAAGTGACTGTGGTCAAGCCAACTAGTTTTAACTCACTGTGGTTTAGAATTGTTTTCATAATCGTGTAAGCACAGGACATAACACTTTGATTTCTCCAAAAGAATGTGAATCTCGAGTCAAAAACGATGGAGTAACAAAAGTGTTATTAGTTAATTATAGAGTTACACATGTAGATATTATCAAAGGGGACGTGCCAAAGTACAGGAGCTGAGGAGACAAAAGAAGACAATAAAAAAGACAGGAGAAGACCACATGAGCACACAAGAAGACAAGAGAAGACACAAGAGGGCAAGATAAAACACCAGAGGACAGGAGAAGACTACATAAGAAGACAATAGAGGGGAATAAAGTTGAGAAGACCACACAGGACATGAGAACATAATAGAGGACAGGAAAAGACACCGGAGGACACAACAAGACAGCAGAGGACAGAAGAAGACAGCAGAGGACAAAAGAAGACACCAGAGGACACAACAAGACAGCAGAGGACAGAAGAAGACAGCAGAGGACACAAGAAGACCGCAGAGGACAGAAGAAGACCGCAGAGGACAAGATAAAACACCAGAGGACAGGAGAAGACACCAGAGGACAAGATAAAACACCAGAGGACAGGGGAAGACACCAGAGGACAGGAGAACACACCAGGGGACAGGAGAACACACCAGGGGACAGGGGAAGACACCAGAGGACAGGGAAAGACTACACGAGAAGACAATAGAGGGGAATAAAGTTGAGGACACACAACAGACCCTACCAGAATAGCCATTATTCTGTGTAGGCTCTACCTTAGCTCCCCTGGCGGAGGCTGCTCTGGACAGCGTGGTACAGGTACCAGCCGGGTCCATGGTACCATCTTTGGGCACATACAGGGTTCCGTACAGGTCGTCCACGTTCATCAAAGGGTACAGATCTTTGGTCTCCGCAGGCGACAGAACGTGGGACTCGATGCCATACACCTTGCCGAGCTAAAGAGATCAATAGCGCTTTCAAATACCAGGCACCCATTAGTATGATTATGGCTTTAGCTATTTATATCAGTAGGAACCCCATAAACGCTCAACAATGTTAATACCACTACGGATGTTCATATGTGCTCCCGTCCCCAAATGTAATCTGTTCTGTACTCTGTGAGCGAGTCCGTCCGTCTCCTACCGACATGAGCCGCTTGTACTCGTCCAGCCTCTGTTTGTTGGAGGCGATGAAGAGGCCTCCGTTCTGGATCCAGCCCGTCTCCAGGCCCGTCTCCTCTGGGAGGTCTTTGCTGATCACCGTCCTGGTGTGGCCCAGAAGCTCCACCTCCACATCGCTGGGACGCAGCTGCCAAAGCAGGCCTGATACAAATGCACACGCACTCACGAACACACGCACGAACACACACACACACACACACACACACACACACACACACAACACACACACAATGGAGGGAGAGATATAAAGCTGAGGGTGGTTGGAAAAAGAGGAAGCTTGTTTAACAGGCGCCCTCAAGTGGGCTTAGGACACGCAGATACACAATCATAACATTCTAAAGTCTAACCCCCACTTCATCCACATAAAGACAGACCCGCGCGCGCACACACACACACACACACACACACACACACACACACACACACACACACACACACACACACACACCAGCAGTGTGCCAGGTGGTGCCGGCAGTGAGCCGGTCTCTCTCCAGTAGCACCACATTGGTCATGCCCATCTTGGCTAAGTGGTAGAGGGTCTGGCAGCCAAGACTCCCCCCTCCAATTACCACGGCATCCGCAGACCTGGAGGGGGACAAATAATATGTGACAAAAACTCAGGTTCTTTCTACATGGGTTGAGTTTTTTGGGCCAAACCCATAAACATAGGCATGCTGCCAGTGGACTACTTTCCAGAACAAGAGTCCTGATTCAGTAAATGATTTGGCTTTTTAAAAATGTTCTATCGTACCACTAGATGTCAGCATTTCAGCAACTATCTTACAAATTAGATCATTTTAATACCACAATTTGCATTGTCATTATTGTCATTGTCTGTGACTAGTGTTAAAGGTATGGCTGGGATAACCATCGCGGCAGGATAGAGGTTATATACAGTGTCTATCCTTTATACTGGTGCAAAGACTGACTCAAAATGTTCTTTATATTTCCAAATTCAGTGGACATGGCTTTGAAAAACGGTACTGCTACAGGTCAAACAATCAAGACATCGAGATGTAAGAAGCGGATCATTCTAAATAAATTCGGGTCACATTAGGACAAGCTATATTAAAACATTGTTAAAATCTTCGTCTTAAATTGAAATTGCACACCGATATTAACCAAAATTAAGAGGGCACCAACAAGAGAACCAAAGAACATTTTAATGCCACACATATATTCCAGAGTGCCATGTCTGCCTCTCTATCCATCCCCCACCTGGGTAGTGGTTTGGTGGGCCCTGAAGAGGAGCCCTCCTCCTGTTTCAGGGTGGTCTCATACGGGACGCTCTTCTCGTTGGTGGGCTCCGAGCTGAAGGAACGGGCGCTCACACAGCACGGCGGGGTGCGGGGGGGCCGAACGGCCACAGAGACCCTTCGCGCTACACACCCCAGGAACGCCATGGACCTGTGATCGGGAAAACACACAGAATGAACCGGAGTGTGCTATGCCAATACTTTACGATCCATGGACTAATGTGCCAAAGACTCCATATTATCATATGTGACAATGAGTCCATGGGTTCAGAAAAATGTTGCCATTTCCACAAGCACATTCCACAGATTAGGGTGGAGAGAGTGTTTTGGTTGATTAGATTAACTATATGATAAAATCTACATGTTGGGTAGATAAAATGACCCCAGGGAAGGAACTGTGGTGTATTGCAGCACTTTTAGGTTATTTTATCAAGTCTACTCCAACAACACAATTGATATTGTTTAAGTGTTTAATTGTCATGCAACAGATTAGAGATATCTGCCAGGCAACTTACTCAGATAAAGCCTGACTGAAACACCTGTGCTTAAGGCGGTGAGCAAAATAAAGAGCAGTCTAGTCTCAATATTTAACTATGACCAGACCAACCCAGTTTCCTGGTTATGAAAACAGCAGTAGGACAGGAGTTATAGAGCACCACAAGTACAACCCTAAGCCAAATGGTTAAACCGTAGGGTCAGTCAATATTATTACATCAAGTCATAACGTAACTTGATGGTTATCTATCAGTAAGATATCTGTAGTCACACACTTTTGTTCGAAGCACAAAGACTGACAAGTTGAAATAACACAATGTGCAATGTGCAATGTGCATTCAAACTGGAGCATAGGGTGCGTATCTGTTGCAACCAGGTCAAAATGCACTTTACATATAGGCAACCTACTTTTTGGATCGCCAAAGCAGCTGTTACCACGTTAACTACTATGTTGGTTGTCCTCTCTGACTGATTTAATTACTTTGTTCGATCGTCCGAATAAATTACACACTGTATGCGGATAAATAAAACGAACTGTACTCTAGACACTGTAGCATATAAAGTTAGACTATAAGTTAGGAAAAACAAAGTTCAGTGTGGCTGCCGCGTTGGCATCAATAATACATGGTAGCGTGCACTGCTTTCCCTAAACTAGTTTCTTACAGGTTGCCAATGCAGTCTCGCAGTTAGCATAGTCTCATCGAACTATAAACTGTACTTCAAAATTGGATACATTGCATCGCTTCATATTCCATTGTGCATTCCAGAGTGGACGAAACTTCAACTTGAGCCTGTAAATAATTGAACTCATAAGATCTAGCTCCAAGTGGCTCCTTTGCTGTTTTAAACTGTATATATTGTTCATAACTTACCTTTAAACACCTTTCGTAATTCTTTAAAAACAACCACGCGAGTAATATCATTAAACGTTACAACACAGTGCAGGCAAACGTTTTCGTGCTGTTAATTCCCCGCCCATTACTATCAGGCAAAGTGCTGATTGGCTCACTGCAGGTTGACATGTCTAATTTGAAGCCATCTCCCTCTGGACAGAATGTACTTACTGTTATGGATAATAGTTCCGTTTTCTGGGTAAATCCAAACATTGTCTGTATCATTAGTATCAACCTTATTCATTTAAAAAAAGATATACTCTTGGACTAAAGGGGAATTTTTCTGGGAAATAAATAATTCCCATTAGCTCTCGTCCAATATTAAGAAATTCAAAACACTACACCTTTCATCAGGTAATGGCTGAATTGAAATTTAAACGGCTAAGGATACATTCTAAATTAATAAATATTTAAACAGACACAATTCACAATACTTAATTATAAAGCTCAAAAACTGCTTAAACCAGTCGGTTGAAAGAGCTAAGTTGCAGAATAGACACTAATGATCCAAAATGCAAAATATCCTACAGAATGCAGTTGGGCGTGTGTGTGTGTGTGTGTGTGTGGGGGGGGGGGGGGGGGGGGGGGGGGGGGGAAGCAGCTGTTACAGCCCTCCAGTCCTATAGACCCAGAAACCAAACCAACCAGAAGTGGGGCAGGCGTCAGTACAGCTCACATATGTCTTTCTGTAGTCAGTGTGCTTGTGAGAGTGGAATAGAAAGAGAGAGTACCATGTTGCACTTTTTAGAATGTTCCGTACATCTTACAGATGATAGCTAGCTATTCACAACTTAATTTCACATACTTTCTTAGTTTTAGTTACAAAAGTTACTTTTACAGTGGGGATTGCTCCTTATCTTACAAGAAAACGTGTAACTTATTATTTAGGGACTTAGTAACTCACTCATTCACTCCCATATCTACACAAACCTATGGATTTGAAATTGTTCTAAGATATTTGCTAAGGCTTCATGTTATTCTCTACCACTAGGGAACTTGTTAAACCCGCCTCCATCCCTAAAGCCAATGAGCTGCTTATAGAAGGTCCCCACCTCCATGAGTAAGAACTCTCCAGCTCCGGCTGGCCCAAACCAGCGTGTCTGTATGATGTGTGTGTGTGTGTGTGTGTGTGTGTGTGTGTGTGTGTGTGTGTGTGTGTGTGTGTGCATGCGTGTGTGTGTGTGTGTGTGTGCATGCGTGTGTGTGTGTGTGTGTGTGTGTTTGTGTGTGTGCGTGCATGTGTGTGTGTGCGTCCATGTGCTTGTTTGCTCTTGTACATTTTGCAGCTTCACAGACAAACAGACATATTGACACAAACTCACACAAACAAATGACCATAGCTCCAGAAGCAGCACCATGGTTTATTCTGTGGCGTTATGCAGGGAGATATAAGGTCAGAGGGAACCTGATAGGTTACAAAACATACGTTTCAACCAGTTGTGGAATCTATGGAGGAAAACTCAATACCCTAGCCTCTCCTGTTTCACACCCTGGCACTCAGGGATTTCTGTTTATATATTGTGCTTGTGTGAAAGAGTGTGTGAGAGAGAGAGAGAGAGAGAGAGAGAGAGAGAGAGAGAGAGAGAGAGAGAGAGAGAGAGAGAGAGAGAGAGAGAGAGAGAGAGAGAGAGAGAGAGAGATGAGATGAGAAAAGAGAAGCTTGACACATTTGGCTGGGTTCTGGAGTTACCTAACGTCATGTAGGACTAGATCTTGTGGGTGTGTGTGGCCTCCCATTTTGTAATTTTGAGCTACACAGGGTATTATGCAATGACTTGATTCTGTGGCCAAATTCCAATCAGCCAGTAGAGAATTTGTGAATGGTTCTGTGGTGGGCTAAGAGGACAAACTACCATTAATAAACTCTAAATTGTTTGTTAAGATGCAGATAAAGGTTTTAGTCTTAGTCCAAGATATGTTTTATTACTCTCAATGCAATGCGCTGTTGTAGAGGCATAAATTAAGTAAAAAGGCATATATTATAATGTTTACATGGTTACATTACCATATCAGTTACCACATGCTGCAAAAGTAAATGATCAGGAAACTTTGACAAATCTTTTACAGTCCTCTTGTGGTGTGTTGGTGAAAGTACAGTTCCTGTGTCAGGAATCAGGAATCATCTAGTACCCATACCAGAGCATAAACCCATTTGTTTACACAGAGGTAAAAGGAAAATGGAACTACTAAATACATTTCTATGCTGAACTTTATCATCACACCTTGGTAAAAATTGTTCCAAATATCTGATTAGAATTAGATGATAAAAAGTAGTCTACTGATAAGAAGGTTAATAAGAAAGTTGGCCTAATGATAAGAATCGTTCCAATTTTACAGTAGATTAAAGGTACAATTAAACTATAAAGAAGACACCTTGATCACGCCAATTGATTCATGTCATTTTCCTTTTTATTCACATTCAGACATTTTATGTATGTTGTAACACTTTCTGCACATTTGACGAGGCTTGACTTGCATGCTGCCATGAAATACATGGTTTTCTTTTGAATTTCACTTGTCTGTATAGTGTGTGTTGTATGTAAAAACAAACACGCATAAATGACAAATAAACAAATAAATAAGAAATAACAGTAATAAAACAATAATATCAACAGAATCTGTACCACAATATAAAACCTCAGTTTGCTCAACACTGCACGCAACTTAATTATCATTTTTGGAACATAAATGGTTAATGTGCAGGTAAACATCTCATCTCCACGCAAACACGCAAACCGACGGACAAAATCGTTTTTGCGGCATAAACAAGGGTTTGTAAGATTAAAAAGCAAAAATTACATGTCTTTTGTTTTAACGTATCTTGTGTGGCATCCTGGGGTTACTGTATAGCAATAGTAGAATATAGATTCAAGAGTCATTCAGTGATGAAAATACATCACAAACTGTTCTTTAAATAAAGGTTCTCCTTGTACAAGCCACGTTAATATTACTTTTCTGATCATGCGAAGTTAATAACAAATAGATACAAAAACATTCCAAAAAAGTACTTCACCAACGGTCAAATACAAAGGGTATTTAAAAAAAAATTGGGAAATATAATGTAACTTACAAACGGCATATTGGAATTTCACTGTAGCCCATGTTGGTCTTTTCACAAGTGAAATTAGGCACACAAGTTAAACAAATAAGTATAATAAGAATATTTACAGTTGAACAACTTTCTGTAAAAAAAACATCAACATTCAGACACACTCACACTCCAAGTGAATCAGGAACCAGTATCTCTACCCAGGTCCATGTAACGGGCATTATACATGAACTCCACAGAAAGAAAGACTCATGAAGGAATCTATAAACTCCCAGCACACAGAAACAAACACAGACGCATATTTTAACAGGCTCTATTCCTCCACTAACTCCTCTCAGCAGTTAGGCCGGGTCCTCACGGCCTTTCGGATCCTCCTTCTCTGCGACAACTGTTGACCCCGCAGTGACCCCTAAAGTTCATCTCTATACGTGGTCTGTAACATTTCCGGGAGTGACCCCTTCAGGGTCTTGTGGGAGCCCCTCCAGTCTGTCTGCACCTCGTCGTCGTCCCACAGGGTGGAGGTCTCCGTGTCACTCACCCACTGGGGGTCCCCGGCGTAGTGGCATGGCTGCACCAGCAGGGGGCGTGTGGAGAAGGCCTGCAGGTTCCTGTTGGGGAAGTGAGACTTGTAGTCCTCACTGGGGGGGGGGGGGGGAGTTAAAAGATTCAACAGAGTCTACGCTTTATATATTCCATTAAAAAAAAAAAATTCTGTGCGATTGACTCCCTACTGAGTCAAGAGCATGTTGGACGATTAGAAAAATGCAATGCCACGTGGCCACATGGACAGATCAGAGGAGGAGGAAATAGATGAGACAGGGCTCCGTCCATGACTTCTCCCCCAGGCCCTAACCAACAACCATCTAGAGAACAGTGTGCTGTAGCCTCAGGCCCTATTCGCTGTAACAGCACAAGGCTCTGGAATGTACTACCTTGGTCTACCAGGGACCGACATAGCACCCCAAAGGGCTGTGTGAATACTCCCTAATCTTACCTTCTTCTTCTTTTTCATGAATCTCTCAAATCTCAGTCAATAAGGGGGTCAAGGAAAAGTGGAGAAGAGGAAAGAAACGAATTGAACGCAGTCCAGACCAACCAGATGGTTCTTACTCCATAGTGACCAGTATGAAAATAGGTACTGTCTGCATGCATGGCTTGAAATCTGTTTCCAAAGTATTTTTAAAGAAACCAAATATTGCGCCATTTTGTGCCTCATACGTTCCAGAAAGAGAATCAGCTGGGAGCCCAAACTTTGTGAGGACATTGTCTATTCCAGTACCAGCCTACAGGTGGCAACCACAGCCCAATTCCATTATATAATCTACAATCAGTACAAGAACAATATGTACTATACCTGTATATTAACAAATAACTGTAAAATGCCTACAAATCGCAATAAAATCTGACCATAGTACTCTTTGGACCTATTTGACTGGGAATACGATGGTTTTAGCTTTTTGAGTTTGGCTGCAGAGGAAATTTAAGAGAGGCTATTCCATGACAGGATGCCAGTGTGCAACAGATTTGGAGAGGGCTATTAATTGCTTATGGATTGATTCAGTAGATATTTGATTCAATGAGTTATTCTCAACAGAGACAGGTCTATATGAACAACAACATATCATGAGGTAAAATGGTTTTTGAATGAGAACCTCAAACAAATGCTATGTGTAATAACATTATAATAATGAGCTCAAAGGTACCCAAGCGTGCTCCCACACCGTTTTGGCGACCGAGCATTGCTTTGCGGGGGGCACCTCAGGTGACTGGGCCGAGGTGGGGGGGTGTCATACGTACTTGGGGTGTTTGTCGTACATGATAGGCAGGAACTCGTCCACCGGTAACATCTTGGACAGAGGCTCGCCGTTGAGCAGCTTCTGGGCGCCCTGAAGGGATACAACGTAGGACAGCGTCCAGTAGGAGAAGCCAGCTACCACCAGGTTCCTCACATTCTCCACGGCCTCCTCTTCGCCTGGGATCACCTGTTTCCGGCCCAGATAGCTATAACAACACACAGACATACATTTAGAACGTTCCCTTTTTGGACGTGTTCTGTCTAGACTCCCCTTCCCACACCCCTCCCGACCCCCTTACCCGCCTCGCCCAATTCCCACACATAGAAATTAAGTTTTGACAACACATAATTAACTAAATGTGCAACACTGTCCTCACTAGCACAAATTTCACTGGGAGCTAATTGAGAAAGTATGGAGGTATATACGTTGTTTCAGTGGAGCCTTTGTTCCAGCCTAGAATGAACACTGACACCAACTTACATGAGGTCCCAGTCGAGCTCCACCTTCTCCACCTCCTCCATTAGCCTGCGAAGGCGTCGCTTGAAGTCGGCTTGAAAACGGACATCGTCCTCCAGGATCAGAGCCTTGTCCATCTGCATGTCCACGACCTGAGGGGACCCACCGTCAGACACCACGGAAGGAACAAACACAAATATTTTGGAACATTTTAAGAAGCTTGTTACGTGTGACATATGCAGATTTTTATCCAGCATATTTGTTTTGATTCAGTTTTTCTTTAGAACGTGTACTGCTACCAGTCTTTTATATTCAGGAATCAGATGTTGCCGAGCTGCTCCTACCAAAGGTATTCCCCTAAGACCCCACCCCACCATTTCTTTTTCCACACTTGCACACTTGTGACGTAATGTCTTTAACAAGTTATGGTGGTGTAAATCTAGGAATGAATTCCTCTTAAAGCTTTAAGTGTGTGTGATGTTTGATATCGTTGGTGCCACTCTGTTGCTGCTCGTTCTCTTAAAAAAGAGCAGCAAGGATAACCGGGAGAGGGTCAGTATTGTTTTTTCAGTATTCTTTCCACAAAATATATACGTATATATATATATATATATATATATAAATATATATATGTATATATATATATATATATATATATATATATATATATATATATATTTATTTATGTAAATATATATTTATTTATTTAAATATATACGTATACATATATTTACATAAATAAATATATATATATATTTATTTATGTAAATATATGTATATATATATATACTAATAATAAAGAAAATATGGTCAATGTTGATGGAATGATCTATCATATTTTAATCAGTAAACCATAATAGGATGTGCTAAATCTTTTGTGAAGAACACAATATTTGACATTACATTTGAGCAGTATTGTTTTGAAATTCTCAAGCTTTAAAGTTGCAAGTCTCTGTGCTTCTTTCCCGTTCTTATGCTAAATGTGTAAGCTTTAGAGTGTGCTTTCCTGACCCATGCATTCCTCACCTCCTTCCAGATGTAGTAGTGGCTGAGGAAGCAGCCCACCTCTCCCTTGGTCAGGGTTCGACCGGAGAACGTGTCATGGTAACCAGGCAAAAGGTCCACACCCAGGACCTTTATGTCACTGCTGTTCAGAGCACTGTAGGAATGAGAAGCAGAGATGGAGAGATCGAGAGAGAATAGCTACAAAGAGACAAATGCTACGTTTATTTGCTCTTGCAACAACTCACAAAGGGGAATAGAATAAACAACAGAGTTTAGTACTTAGCTTTTCTATGCTATGTTCTCTCTCCCTGCTTGGCTTGTCCACCTCCCCCTCTCTCCCCAAGCCCCCCTCTATCCTCTGTCTTTACTTACTTCCCGTCCACGCCGTCCACCACCTTGACATCTATCTCCATCTCGTTGAGCGAGAACAGCATCCTGTCTCGGCGGTCCTGGCGGCGACGCAGGTTGATCAGGTACACCTGGAGGTCAGGGTGTAGAGGTAAAATGTCCAATATAGACAGACATTCAGGTAGATATAGATATATATATGGTGGAATATAGATGTACAGGTACAGACATAGAGGTATGTAGAAATACAGGTAGATCAAGTGGTATATAGAAATACAGACAGACATTCAGGTAGATATAGATATAGATATACAGGTGCAGACATAGAGGTATGTAGAAATACAGGTAGATCAAGTGGTATATAGAAATACAGACAGACATTCAGGTAGATATAGATATAGATATACAGGTACAGACATAGAGTTATGTAGAAATACAGGTAGATCAAGTGGTATATAGAAATACAGACAGACATTCAGGTAGATATAGATATAGATATACAGGTACAGATAGAGGTATGTAGAAATACAGGTAGATCAAGTGGTATATAGAAATACAGACAGACATTCAGGTAGATATAGATATAGATATGGTGGAATATAGATATACAGACAGACATACAGGTACAGACATAGAGGTATGTAGAAATACAGACAGACATACAAGTAGATATAATGGAATATAGAAATATGGCCAGACATACAGGTAGATGGATTGGTAGACACGAAAACAGACAGGCAGACAGACAGACAGTCTCACTTCATCAAAGCCCATAAGGTCTCTCTGTTTGGGGAAGTAATGTATGAGTCTGGAGTGGTACATTGGGGGACCGTCGACTGTAGAAGAGAGGAGGGTGTGTTCAGTTCACCGACATTTCAAACAAATTAAAGCAGTTGGCATTTTCTGAAAGGGTCTAAAATGTCTCCCGTCTTCACTGGTAAAAAGCACAAGGCCCATGACGTTAAGCTCACTCATGGAGTCCAGGTGCAAGTGGACAAAGTTAAGGCGGTCGTCTTCCAGGGTTTGATGAGGCTTGGCTGGGATGTTCACGAAGCCATAGCGCACCTTGTTACACAGATACATCTGGATCTCTGGAAGAAGAACAAGATACAGGGAAATGGACACACACATACTGTGGACAGAAACACCATTTGAGCCGTGTACTTCAACTGTGTATGTCAGGCTTTACTATATGATAATGTTAATATTATACAACTTTTTTCTATTGCAAATATTATTACCAAATGAATCTGAATATATCAAAGAGACTAAATAAAAACCCCTCTACATTTGAGGTAGATTTTCTTCTGCATATACTTATGGCCTATGAAATGAATGATGGAGTGTCCCCATAGTTCTCACATCCATATTTAATGTCTCTTAGGATTGATATTATGTTTTCTCTTTCAAGATGATAAAAAAGCATAACAAAATAGTGAGGCAGATTAATAATACGTTTGCGGCAAATGCAGTATATTTTAAGTTGAGGGTTTCAAGGGACAGGCTGCATATCTGTGTCCCGTGTGTGGTGGGTGTGCGCGAGCGTAGGCTGTACCGGCAGCGCGGCAGGAGAAGGCAAACACGATGATGTCGTCGAAGGGCCAGGAGTAGTCCTGGTGCGGTGGGTGGAAGGCCAGCTGCTTCATGTCCTGTTTCCTCAGGTCCAGCAGCATGGTGGAGTGGACCATGGGCACCGGGTAGCAGCCCAGCCGGTGGCGGTGCCGCGTGGGGAAGTACTCGGCCGTCCGCCGGTAGTAGCCCTGGAGCAGGGAGAGGGAGTTGAAAAACATGGAAACCATCACGGACGAAATCCCCTTTGTCCAATAGGGACAAGGGAATTGTGTTATATCGTGGGCGCATACACGAATTTGCTTCCTACACAATCTTTTCAAATTGGCAAATGGAGTAGCTGAAGATTGATTTTAAATAACTGATGTAATTTGGTTTTGACAAATTGCCTCCAACAGGCAGCTGTAATGCCTCCTACCAGAGGAAGTGTAACCGACCTGAGGAGTTATACCACACCAGTAGTTGGAGTAGGCCCCCTGGGAGTCTAGCATAGGGGCTATCACTGACTTGTTCTCTGCTATCAGCAGGGCCAGAGTGTCTGGGTTGGTCAATATGTTGTCCGTATCTGCATACTGACAAAGAGGGACAAAGAGAAAGAGAGAGAGAGAGACAGCGAGAGTGTGTACATGGGCTGTACATGGGCTACAAAAGTAGTGATTATAATGCAGTATAGAAAGAAAAACCCCAACATAACATCTTGTTCAAACAAATTCCCTTGAAAATAACAGTGAGCCTAAACTTTAAATACAGTAATCCAACCACAATTGTAAGTCAGAAACATTCTTCACATACAAATTATTTTAACCGTCCCCCAAAATGGACAATCTGTAAGTACCAGGATGTAGTCAGCCCAGCGTTTGTGAGCGAAATTGAGCGCAGCCTGTTTCAGTTTCATCACATACTCATATCTGCTGTTAGGCCAATGTTTGGGCCCAAGCTCCCCAGCATAGTAACTGAAGTGGAGACAAACAGAAAGATCCGTAATCATACCACTAACCATGTACATTTTAGGTAAAAAAAAAAACGTTAAATGTTTACTTTGGTTGTCCTTCATCACATCACAACGGGTAAAGTTTGAATCCCTCTGCGATATTGTTTTGTTTTCTTTGAATTGATGCAAATAATGGTGATTGAAAAGCTAAATTATTAAAAGAATAGAGGGGGTAGAGGAGATAAAACAGACAAACAGGGAAAACCCACATAGAAGATTCACACACCTCCTCTCAGCAGCTTAAGTTGCTGCAAACGCATTCTGTCAACACGCGCACACACACACACACACACACACACACACACAGACACACACACACACACACACACGCGCGTGCGCGCTAAGAGAGAGAAAGAGAGAGAGGGAGAGCCCGACAGAGAGATGAGCCTCTGCAGACAAGCAGAAACATGCAGCACAATTCCTTTAACAGAGAAGAGAGACAGTAAGAGAGCAAGAGGGAGAGAGAAGGAGATGGTAAGAACCAATCAAGAGGGACTTTCTGTGACTGGTGGTGTCTGATAAACTCACGTGGGCTGGTCCATGGGTCTCCACTCAACATAGTGGTAGAACTTCTGCATGACCGTCAGCCATTCTCTCAGTATGGCTGTGGTGTTGTCTAAGTTATGGTCAGTGGCTGCCCTGAGAGACACAGAGAAAGTTTCATAATAGCATGATTACAGTATTAGAGATCATTTTTGGTGGGTCTGTGTATGCTCAAATTCAGTTACGGTGTTGAAACACACTGACATTGCATTTTTCATCATGACACGGATAATGATTTTGTGTTGGGAAAATGTGGGTTCTCAAGCACAGGAGTCCACGGATATCCAATCTCAATCTACAACAGTACTTTTCTGAATCCTCAATGGTGTTGATCCACATAGACAGCCATAAAAATATGCCAAACAGACTACACAGTTTATAATAATCCTAAAACCTATGACACCGATTTTTAAGAGTGTAGAGATCGAATTTATTCCAAGATGTAACCGAGAGTAGGTTTATCAATCAATGAGAATAAGAAAGCACTGGATAGGAGCCGTTTTGACGAAGCACATTAGGAGTCTAATGTCAATGTGATGGAACATTATAACGGCGAGAAGCCTGATAAATGCCCGCCTGAGAACACCATGCCAGTTGGCAAGCAGTCACATCACCGGAGCAATTCACCTACCACACAGAGATGCGATCTTTGGGGTAGTTCAGTTTTTCTAAGGCACCAAGGTAGTACGGTAGAGAGTGTGCATTGTTCCTAGCTATAATAGCAATAACAACAGTAGGCGGCTGCATTTTCGACTCTTCAGGATATTTTTCCTCCGAAAAGTAACATGTTATGCTGCATACCGAAGCACCTAAAACTAAAAACCAAAGTAACATGGTGGATCAATGCAGTGAACGGCTGCTGCCCGTTTATTCTCTGTCCGCGTCAGCAGTAGGCCTGCAGGAAAAAGGGGCTATTCCGAACTTTTCAGTCCCCTCCAGCCCTCTTCTTCCGAGGCCAGATCCTTACGTGGTAGAGCCAGGGTTTTGAATTACAACTTCCGCACACTTCCAAAACTAAGCAGGCACATCCAAGTAGACTGTATGACTATAGTTAATTGCCACCTCTCGATGTCAGCTTAAATTCATTCTAAAATTCAACTACAGTACTACACGAACCAAAATGATTATCAAGTAAGTTACATGCACAAATCAAACAATACGTCACATAACTAAGATCAATAGCTACACAACATTTGTGGATTAAAGTGAGATGTTCTCGACCAACATATCAGAATCCAAATAGCTACCTTGATTTATACATGTATGCTTATATTCTTATGTATTTTATTACAGAAGCTAGGTCTATATGGCTTTTTAAAAATCAAATCATTAAAGTAAATACACAAAAAAAAATACTTTCATTTAACAAAGCGACTTCAAAAAGTAAGCTATATGCATTCCTTCATATTCATCTTACATCTACTTATTTTGTGCGATCGACAAAACCTAATGCGTCAGTATGCCTATTCAGTCACTTTCAACCAGTCGCCAGCAGAGAGAGGCATTGCATTCTCTTTCCAACCATGACATAATTCGTTTATTTTCCTGTCTCCCTGGTTGGCTACAGGCTAACTTGCAAGTGGAAAGCACATCAAGACTGATCCTTAGGTATAGGCCTAACTGTTTTCACGTAGCTTTGTGGAAGTCGGTAGCTTACCTTTATATTAACTGTTGATATCGTCTGATTTATTTCATGAAATGGCATCTCCTTTAGTCAGGTCAGTTTTTAAAGAAAAAGTGTTAATTTTGTTAATTTTAATCCCTCAAACATATTTCTATTTTGGGCTATTATCTGGGAACTAACTATGAGTAATTGAGAAATGTTAGTTTCAAGATGAGGTTGAGGATATCAAATGATGTCTCTATATAGTTGACTAAACCAATTTGTCTCATTTAGTTTAGAACACAGTAGCATATGAATCAAACATTCATTACCAGTTATCCGACAGGCTACAACACATATGTTGCAAAATGGTTCTCAATACATACAATTTAAACCTATGGATTTGAGAATCCTAACAAGTGCATGAGAAGAGGGACCTGGTCAGCAGCAAAAAAAAGAAGGCTTCTGGGGTAGAAAAAGAAAGAAGCTAGATAAAGAAAGAGAGATGGGGGGTAGGCATATATCAGCTCCGAATTACGATAACGACAGCAATCTAAACTGAATTTAGGAGCTTATGGCTCTTTTTGAGAGGCCTTATGAATAGGCGATGGCACTCAAAGTTGACAATAGCAGGGAGAGAGAAAGATGGGTGGGGGGCATTGAGGGAAGGAGACCCCGGTTCCGGACAGGTCAGGGGTCCAGGGTCAAAGGGATCTCCATTCATGGCACCCTGAATGTGTCCCTGTTCACACACACACACACACAGGCACACACACATATATGACCCTGGACTCTGTGCCGTGGCACTTTCCCAGCATCCTCGGCAGCAGCAGGTCTGGGAGAGTTCAACCTTGGGTCCACTAACTTTTCATTGCTGTGTCAAAGGTCATTGGTGTGGTGTGGCTGTGGTGTGTGAGAGTGAGAGTGAGGGAGAAAGAAATAGATGGCGGGAGATCGGGAGGGAGTGAGATCATATATTTCATTTTGTGAGGGTGGAATGACCGAGAAGGAGCAAGTGCAAGGGGAGAGACCACTCTTGGGATTATGGAAGTGTGTTTAAGGTAGCAAGGTGGGAGACCAAAGATTTTGTGTGTATGTGAGTGTGGGTGCAGTAAAAGAGAGGGAGATGGGGTTGTTACTTGATGAGATTGAGATGCCTAGTCCCAAATCCTAGTGGGGGGTCTGATCTACAAGGGGCCTCACTGATATATGCCTGTACAAGCACACACATACACACACACACACACACACACACACACATGCACACACACACGCACAGGCACAAACACGCACACATACACACAAACACGCACACATACACACAAGCAACCCACCCCCACATGATCACTGTGCCACCAATCTTTTTTCTGCCCCTTTCTTAACAAAGTCAAAATTCCTTGGGGTGCAGTGGGAGGAAGCAAAGAGGAGGAGGATGACGAGGGAAAATGGAGGAGGAGAAAGAGGGGAGGAGGGGTGTTAGAGTCGTGACAGTCCAAGAACCTTCCGGAACCTTTATTGCCGTGACAATAATCAATAATGGCATTCCCACGGAGACGTCTCGGTGCTAGCTGGGTCAATAGCCGTCACTCAGGGTCCCAGAGCTGGCACACAGGCTCTTACTCAGCAGCGTCCGAAAACGGCCAGGCCCATCCCTTCAGCACTGGGCACCACTGCTCTGTTTGGTATATACTACCCTGCCAGCCTGACTTTACTTCTCCTTTCAGTCTCTCTCTCTCTCTCTCTCTCTCTCTCTCTCTCTCTCTCTCTCTCTCTCTCTCTCTCTCTCTCTCTCTCTCTCTCTCTCTCTCTCTCTCTTTCTCCACACTCCTCACCCGTACTTCTCCTCAGTCTATCATGTTTGCTGGTTTGCACCACTCCGGGGGTCGTATGGTTTGCTTTCAGAAGAGCCCCAATTGTATCTCATTCTCTTTTCTCACTAGTATCTGCCCCTCCCTCTCCCAGTCTCTCTGTTTCTCTCAGTCTAACGAACACTGATGATGTCAGAACAGCTTTTCCACCTCGGAACTTAACAGTTTCATCCTTTTTTCTTGACAACAATGCAGGTTGCTATGGAGCTAATGAGGTCACTTTTTTTTACCAGCCAGAGGAGCCCCAAACAGCCGAATGGCTGAATAACAAGCAGCGAAAGAGAAGCAAGTTGAAACTATATAGATAAATTGACTGCAGGGCTAGTGCTTTGCCGTTTTTACCCCAAGTGGCCAATACCGCTGTTTGGCCAAAGCACTTAAACCGGATTGCTTCAGTAAAAAATGACCTGTGCTTGAAGGTTTCTAATCCATGCCACTTGCCCAGCTTGAGGAGATTAAAAAGCCGGTTAAACATATCCCATTTAAACACATTGCCCTGGAAGGTTATGTACTTTTCATTTCATGAAGTCGTAAGGTTTACATTTAAAAAAATAAACAATTATTTGCGACTTGAAACTGAATGGAAAATATAGCAACTAATACCGGGTGGGAGTGGAGACTCATGGCTCCACTGCATAAAGGGGTAAATTAGGACAGGCCACGGGGCACCTACAGTCATTTCCCATAGGTAGAGTGGTACATACCATAATAGAAGCAGGGAAAGCGGAGGAGGAATGTGAGGTAGAGTAGGAATGGGCAGATCCATAGTGGGAGTTAAGAGCAGAGGGGAAGACCTAGGAACGCTGTGATGGCTGTCCTCCACTCTTCAGTTGCTCTCCTGGATAACACCGACCGTTGCCAGGCAACTATGCAGCCACCGTCAAAGAATCCTGGAGATGTGTAAGCAGCGGCATTCTTGGGGTAAGGCAGTGTGTGTATTGTGTGTGTGTGTGTGTGTGTGTGTGTGTGTGTGTGTGTGTATGTGTGTGTGTATGTATTTGAGTTAGGAATGTGTATTGAGGTAAAACAAGATCAGCAGGACACTTTTAATACATGCTTTTGGTTCATTAGGAAAAAAAAATTTGTTTGTCCTCAATCCCTTTGACTACTGGAGTAGCAGCTATGCTTCCTGGGGTCAACAACATCGTTGCTTTAGTTTAAATAGACTAACAATGATGCTATCTTCATCCCTACATCCATACTCACATCAACACCTACAGTATATATTTCAAAACATGACAAAACAAAAAGAAAGGAAAAAAGACAATAGAAGTACACTGCCACGTACATTAATCTGTATTGCCCATGGCTATTGTACACACTGCAGATAAATTGTATCCTACAGTTGTATAAGAATGCAATTAGGTCAACGCTTAATTTAGACTCTTGACCTAATCAGAGCTCCCTCTGGAAGTTAACTGTACCTTCATTCATGTGCCTCCTACCTCCATGTGTGTCACCCAGGTTTCTACCTCATGTTCATCTCCACTGCATATCCATGGAAGTACAACACATGTAGATTAATAACATGTGTTGGATGGCGAATAGTAATTATTAGGGATGTCGCGATACTATACCAAGACCGATAGCAAACATTTTGAAACAAGTATGGGCATCGGTTATATTAAGTCGGCGAATTCCGATTCTTGTCAATTGACGTCAAATTTTGTAAGACCTATATTATCAAAATATATTTTATAGTTTGTTTAATTTGTTAGAAAATAATAAAGGAAATGAAAGTAAAGCTGTACTGCAGGCTATTCTTGATGAATGCTGTTAATCAATTGTCAAACAATCTAAATTAAATTGGTTTTACTAACTTGCAGAACACACTGTGATGCTGTGTCTAAGAAAATACAAATATCGGATTGGTGCTCGGTAGCGGCAGATACTGAATATGAAAGTATTGGATCGGATGTTAAACTTCCAGGCTGAGGTAATATCAAGCCGAGTAGATGAGATTCTACTCTTGTCTGTCCTTCATCCTCTCTACTCAAAATTCGCTTTCTACCTGCCTCTAGAACCTGCTGCATGTTAGGGGGTGTCTATAAAGACAGGTTAGCTAACACTCATCTTATCCCCACCTATTCCTCTCCTACCCGCAGGGAGTAAAATGTCTTCTCCTGGGGAGGTTTATTTAAGGGATTCCCCAGCTCCTTTTGTAACTTCACCCCCCTCTCCGTCTCCCTGCAGAGCGGTTTGATGGCCCACCCCGCCAACCGGGCCCCCTCTCCCCTGCCAGGGCCTTTTAAGCACCGGGTTGAACATTGATTTGTGAATGAAGGCAGTATAGTGACCACTGGAAGGGAGGAATGGGCCCCTACTGTTTCTGTGTATCCTCAACAACTATACCACCAACCACATGAAAGCGGATGGGTTCACTCGCAGGCATGCTGGAGCCCATGACTCAGCAAGGGAAGTAGGAGGCTGTGGTTTGAGTGGAGAGGAGCGTTAGGGGCTTCCAAAGGCATCCTCCACGACATTTTTGGAATGTGATTGGAATTTGGGTAGATGCTACTTTTATGTTTTCTGTATGTAACTCAGTTGTCAGAGGCCATAGTTACCAAAAAATTCCAAGGAAGAAATAAGGAACTATGCCTAGTCCATTCCATAAACTGGGAATTACATTATTGACCAAGCAATCCGACAACTATGATGATGCAATTTTGAGCTTCACAAGAGGTATCATCAAACGGCAACCCATCTTTTTAATAGGGGATAGGAATATGCTGCTATATCATTTCCTGAGAGCTCTCACCTCAAGAGTCAGACTCGAAAAGGCAGAGTGGAGTAGAGAGGAGAAAAAGAGGTTTGTCTTTCACCGTCCAAATGAACAATGCAACGATGAAAGAATGAATGGAAGAGGCGCTGGGCCTATAGAGAGGCTCGAGCCCTGCAGATCAGGAGAGGTTAACTGGCCTCCTTCACAGGAATAAAAAGGAAAACGGATTTTGCTTTAAGGAGGTGGACCCCCCGCGCCTGGAGGCGGGATCAGCTACAATGATTTATGGGGAGAGAGAGGAGAGCAGCGGCTCGCGCCTGGGGTTCCTTCAGTAAGTGGATGGGTTGTGCGTCATATGGTATGGTGTGTGGTGTTCACATGCAGGCAAAGCGTGGATATGCAGACTTTGAGGATAGGTTTGAAGTCAGTATGTTGTGTTCGAATAAGAAAAAGATTGGGTGATCCCTGGCATGTTGGGTGATCCCTGGCTATCAAACTGCAACAAAACTGTTTTGTTTTTTTGTGAATTTGTTGGTAACATATAAAGTGTTATGAAATGAGTGCACAGCAGAATTAAGTCTTATTGTCGAGTAATTAGATCGGGTAGCCATAACAACATGGCCTTTAAGTTTTGGCTTGCACCTAAACATTCAGTTTGGTTACAATTAAAACCTGCCGGAAATGTTTGGCACAGTCTCTCCAATGGTTGTCAATGACTGATTATGATCATCGCGATCGTCTCAAAAGTGCACGCAGCCTACAGCCATGTTTCAGGGTTCAGACCAAAGCATTACAGGATATGTCCAAATGTTTGATTCAAAATGATCGTGAATTAATAAGTAATTACAATTAAAACGGTGCAGATTAAATAGTCTCTTTGGATTCTAATAATAATAATGACTGTATTCTATTGCCTGCGTAAAACGGGCCCACGTATTGGCCTCTCACTGCGCATCGTGCAAGTTAATCCTAAATGTATATAATCAATTGCATAGTCAATCGATGGAAACGTCATTATAGCACCTTCAGTTCATCATTTTTCTGCATCCAACTTTTAATATTTACAGAAAGAAGCTTCTGTATACTTTTTCCAGCTTAATGACCCACGCCCGCAGTGAAGGGCCTGCTTTATTTCTTAGTATCTGGATACGGCGTTGCACTAGTTTGCTCACACAAGAGCGGGAACACACAAAAACACAAACGTCATGCAGTGCGGTCAGTGCGTTTTGGCGCTGAATTAACAGTGTTCGGATTGTAATCTCTTTTGGGTAGAAAATAGGGCTGTTGTGTCTTTAAGAGGGGCTGCTGGTCCTTCGCTCGCAGCTGCTGGCTTGTGTGTGTGTGCGCCATACAGGACAGTGGAGATTCATTACTTAAGCAGCACAATGGACATTTATCACCCCGTGGTGTTATTCAAATTCAGTACCAAGCGAAGACCTTCCCCACTCTCTCTCTCACTGTCAGTCGCGGCAGCACGTATTGTTAAGCGATCCCAAGAAAAGCCAGGACAGCAGCTAGCTAGTCAGTCAGTGCCTTTCCATGGGAAAGCGTCTGTCCCGTTAAGACTGAGGACTGCGTGATTACTGATACTCTATTTTACCGAGAGTCAACGCTCCCTCTCCTCTCTTCTCATCATGCGCCTTCCCATCCTCTCGCTGTGGGCATTTGAACCGAGGATAACATATAGCGCACGTCATGGGAATAGAGCCGAGGACGCACAAGGATCTAACGGGTCTTTTTTAGACCTTATAGGCTGCAGTTTAACGTTGTAGGAAAGAAGCACTCCAGAGTACTGCTCATGTTCTTTGAAGAGAGGACGTCTGAAAAACTGTTGCTGGTTTAGAAGCTAGAAGACTTCATTTCAACGATGAAACAATATGGAAACTACGGTGAATTTGCGAACCTAACAGGTGCAGAAATGGCGAAAGATTTTATTGCCACAACGGCTTGGACTTTGATGGGTGTCTTGTTCAGCTATAAAGGCTATGTTTGATTTTCAAAAACTTCACTACTTCAATCACTTTAGACTCGCTAAAGTATAAAGTACATAACATGACATTTCTTTAAGATGCTAAGGCCACGCAGCCATCTTAGGCCTATAGCCTGGCTGGAGAGTTGTTCTAAGTTTATGGCGTCTTTTCTAAATAGAAAAAAACTACGAACAGCATGATGAAGTTTGAAAGCGAAAAAAATCTTTGAATTTAAATGATTATTTTTGAATGATTTGAGACTAAAATAGCTGTATAATAATTGAGGTGAGAATATCATTGGCATCGTACACTAAAGCCTTAGGGCCTGCAACCTCCATTTAGGCTATATTGGAAAATGTGTAGTTTCCTTATAGAATATGCAGCAGATAACCAGAGCCGTCTCGAAACAGTCGATGGTTAGAATACATAAACCTGTAATTGACCAAATTCAGCTTGTCATATGGTTAGATCTGTAATTTATATTACACACTCACACTCACACTCACACCCACACCCACACTCACACACACACACACACACACACACACACACACACACACACACACACTATATTTCTCAGTTAAGCCTGCATGATAGTTTGTTAACTTGATACTCATAAGCTATACTTCATAGAATACTTTGATGTGGAAAATGTCTATAGGCCTATGGCGACCAATGGCAAAAAAATGAAACATGGTACAACTTTTCAATGTATTTACTATTCAAATTCTACACATCCATAATGTATTTTTGAATATTGTTTACATTCGTTTTTATAACATCTCGTTGAAGGTTTAAGGTTATTATGAACATTTTTTCGTTTATTTGACACCATGCTGAATAATATGCTGCAGATGCATGCATAGGCCTTGTGTAGACGTATTTGTCTTTATAATTAGTTAACATATGTTCCAATCTTTTTATTTGAGAAAGGCTATTTTAAGAGTCTCTAGCTGCTGATTGTCCAAACGCAATTCTTGAGAAGTACCAAACCAAACACCAAGAATTGTGCATGGACATCTGTTGCTGGTGACTACGATTCATCGTTGATAGCCATATAGCCAAATGCTACATCTAATATACACCATTTATAACATAAGATGTATTTCATTGCAATGCAGGTAAGAGATCCACAATTTACAACATAGATCGTTGTCCTATATGTTTAGGTCTTCAAATAGATTATATATCGACATTTACATGGTTGGCAAATAAAATGGAAACAAGTCATTGTTGCCTCACGTACTGTATTTCTTCTCTGTGTGTTTTGTTGGCCCCAATTGGTATTTACACTTTGTCGAAAATCTAATCAAGTATGTTTGTCTTAAATGGCTAATATCGATTGAAATCATTGGCATTATCGACTGTTTTTTGGCAATTTGTGCAATACAGTTACTTGAATCACCGCAGAGGGCTAGAGAGTGAAATGAGCAGCTTGTCGTTAATGAAGGCCTCCCAAAATAAAGACTGAGCAGTAAAATATAAACGAGGGGCCTATAGGTGAACAAATAAGTGAAATAATGAGATTGTAAATCTGTCTTCTAAATTAGATCATTAGCGTAGCCTATACCCCTAAGCCTAAATTGAAGTGAGCGATCTGTTTCACAACAATATCAAAATCGTGCACATGTCTGGGGTATGTGTTTGGAAAGACATTGTATTATTATTGTATTTAAGAATTATTTCCATTCCGATGCTTCACCTGATGACGCTGTAAAACTACAGTGGCATCACGTGGGGCCCATTTTGGGAATAGTGTTTTTAACATGTATAACCCTTAGATCAATATGATTACCATGACAAAAGCGCTGAAGTTTTCAATGTGTTGCTAAAATGTGTCAACACAACTACAACCACAGCAGATGTGCATCTCGCTCAGCATACTTTGCAACACACGTGTCTATGTAAATGAGATAGTTAAAGAAAAGGAGAGTAGAGTGGGTGCCTCATTGCAGCTTTATTTAAATGTTTGCCAAATAAGACAGTGCCAACATGCATGCACAATTATGAGCTATTGTTAAAAAGGGTTAAACAAAACATTTCTGCAATTGTACAGGCCTATATATCAAAACAATCACTTAAAAACAAACAGGAGTTATCACACCGAGGTCTTGTCTCAAGCATTTTGTAAACTGCGGTTAGACTCGCTCTCAGCGGTTAGACTCGCTTGTTTTAGGAATCTAAAAAATAATAATATCACTTTACTTCTCTATTCCTATTCACCATTTCACAACAACCCCACTCCATCCATTTTATATAAGATATTAAGCAAACAGCGTGGACCACAGGTGCATTTAAACATATTCAATTTCTGCATACATGCATGCTTGTTTAAGAAGATGCATATTGGGGATAGACCCGTCCAGTCTATTCAAAATATTTGCATTTTAAATGTCTGCATAAGACACAATATAATTATATAGGCACATTCAAAGGTAAATGCAAGTTATATAAAGTTTAAGTAATAATAATAGTAACTTATTATAATTTGTATTAGTATTATATAATTATTATTATTTGGTTTAAGCCTAAACTATCGAACTATAAATGTGAGTGGGCCTATTTATAAGTTAATCTGCTCGCATGTTGCGTGTAGGCATATGGTTAAAAAATAAAATATATATTTATTATACGTAAATCCTTTAATCCTAAAATGTATCTTAAAGCAACAGGAAAACTAAAGTCTTCTCTTTTGGCAAGATATTTTTTGTGAACCCAAACAACCTGAAACAGAGACGATGTTTATATTTTGAACGATGTTCCCTCAAAACCCTATACGCTCCCAATGCTTTAAAAAAAAAAAGAAGAAAGAAAAAAAAAGCTCATTGTATTCAGGTTCTAGCGACCAAGCCAACTCCTGGCCTCTAAAAGGGTTACACGGCAGGAGGAGGTGCATGTTTCTTCCTCCACTAAAATAACCCCCTCCGCACACACACACGCCCAATCACCCACCCACCCACGCGCATACACACACAGGCTACTGCATTCTATACACTGACCACATTTAGCCAAACTCGCAGGATAATTTGCATTTGCATTATAGTGACTATTATCAGTCGGTTTCCCGTTGCAAATTGGAATCCACAACCGCAAAAAGGTTTTAGGCCGCTGCGGGCGATCACTGGAAAGCGGGCCTGAGGCGGTAAGGCGACCTCCCGCAGAGATCCTGTAGGTTTCCCTGGTGCTTATGAATATTCCGGATGAAGGACGGTAAATAGTCCCTAAAGCCCATTCAAATCATTCTAACACTACAATCCAATGATACAGCTGGGCTTTAATCGATCAGAAATCAGACATAATTATACAGAATTGTAAAGACAGTTATCGCCAAATGGTGATATTGGAGCTGCAATATAGTAGGCCAAGTATATCTCAAAATCAAGCCCATCTGGATTTAGCGTTAGTGAGTTTTACAATGGTAGTATTTTAAACTGAAATGAATCACAATGGAATTAAATTAATTAGGCTACAAAAGAATGCTATAAATATATATATATGTATATACACACACACACACATCAACAAAATAATGCAAAAAACTAATAGAATTATTTGACATTTTTATTATTTTTACATGAAAGTATCACGTTTTTTCCGAGATTTATTTAGCAAATTTAAATCTATTTTCTTTCCCTAAAAGGCTACACTTTTTTAGACATTTTGCTTAATTTTGTTAATAAATCTTAATTGTTCAGGGAAACAAAGGGAAAACAATTCTACTGTGACCATAAAGTTTAAGGCCACTAAGCAAAGGAATACCATTTATTCAAACAGATCAGGTAAAAAGACAAAAACACAGATTTTTTTTGCAAAAAGGACACTATGAAATGCTAATGTTAATCATAAACCTGTAATTAAAAACATAAAGATTCTGGGATTGCAAAAGATTTCCATGGAACACAGTGCAACTCATTATTTACATATAATAATTCTTTTAAGGTGAAGTGGAGATTTTGTCAAAATAGAGGCATTAGCAGAAACATGAGGTTTCCAGCCATTCAGATCAAGTCCATGTGGCTCTAATCACAAAGTCATTTCATCCCATAATATGCATGTGTGAAGTAAAGCTCAGGTCTCTCAGTCTGGATTCAGCCTGAGAGAATCAGCCTTCCAGGTATTCTGTCACTGATGAGGTCTGGAGAGGCAACGGATCCAACGGAACGTGTCGTTGTGGAGTAGGAGAGGAAGCCTAAAGCTGAGGGCTCGCTCCTTTTGTCCGTTTGTGTGTGTGTGTGTGTTTATCTAACCTCCATGGAGGGTTGAGATGAACACTATGTTGTCGCGGTCCTGGAGCTGGTACATCAACTCACCCTGTGGTAAAACACACACACACACACACACACACACACACACACACACACACACACACACACACACACACACACACACACACACACACACACACACACCCACACACATCACACATCACACATCACACAAATATGAGTAAAGCCTTAGACAATAACCAATTAACAATTAAGATTAAACAAAAGTGTCTGTCTGTGTTATACATACATTATACATAGCCATAAAGAAACTAAACGTCATAGGTTGTTTTTCCAAAGCTAGTATTACAATGTTTTCTATGGGAAATGTGTGTGTGTGTGTGTGTGTGTGTGTGTGTGTGTGTGTGAGGGAATGGAGAGGATATGGGCCCTCACCATCAGTTCCCAGTCAGCATCATTGATGAGTACCAGGATTCCAGGCCTCCTATGGAAGACAAGGGGACAGCCCAGTTGGACAACAAATGTACACTAGGCAAAAAAAAACGGTTGTTTCCCAATCACGTGCACAGAGCTTTTAAAGCCACGACCAGCTGCCCCCACACACACACGCTCACCTATGTACTTCATAGTTACACAGTTCATATCTGTCTCCAAAAGGTTTTATTTCTCTCGTTTTGTTTGATGCTGTAAAATAAGGCAATCAAAAGGATAAAACGTTGAACCTTATTGTGTAGTAAAACATGCAATGTGTATTTTAGAATAATTTTTGTCCAAAGTTGATTTAAAAATATTATTTTTGAATTTTTTGAAATATGAATAAGATATTCATTGAAAATAAAGAAACGCATGAGGCACAAAATAAAAACAATTCACGCAAGGTTGCCTTGACAATATGACTTAGTCCTTTAGCTTAGGGATTCTCTACAAACAGAAGCCAGCTAATTACAGAGTGAAATTAAGAATAAAAGAGTTCGAAGGAAACTCGTAAATTGTTACAATACAGAAGAATAAGGTTTGTGGGGAATAAAAATCGAACCAATACACACACGTATACACGGACATGATTAACCCAACCAACCCCCTCACCCCACACACACACACACACACACACACACACACACGATGGGGGTGCAGGTGCACGTAGGATCAAGCCACTTCTAAGGGGCTCGGGGGTCACAATCCCTGTTATGTGCAGACCGTCTGAGGTAACGGGGACGGGTAACGGCCGCGGCAGCGTTCCATTCTGCAGTGGATGTGTTTACATCACGGTATGAAGACGCCATCACCATAGAGAGGTCTGTGACGGCACACCGCCAGGACGAGACCAGGACAAGCTATTGGCTTCTCACACCAGCACGCACGCGCATGCGCACACACACACACACACACACACATCCACACCCACACACACACACACACACACACACGTACCTACCCACAGAATACAACACTCACACAAAACACACCGAACAGCAGAATACAACAGTCTCACATAAATATACACACACATACACACGTACCTACCCGCAGAATACAAGTCACACACACACACACACACACACACACACACACACACACACACACACACACAAATACACGAACACACCTACCCATAGAATACAACACTCACACATAAATACACCCACATATGCGCACACGCACACACACACACTCTCAGAATACAACACTCACACATTGATACACACACACCTACCCACATTACAAAAACAAACACACACGCGAGCACACACACATGCCCAACACCACACATAAGTACACACAAACAAGTACGTACAAAACACAATGCGGATTTACACCTTAAAAAATAATTCCATTCATTCCATCAAAGCCATGAGAAGGAACTGTTTCTCTGAGAAATGATCAAACAAACAAACAAATATAAACGCGCACACGCACGCACACACACACACACACACACACACACACACACACACACACACACACACACACACACACACACACACACTCTATGGCATCTATAGGTGGGCCGAGCCCAGCCTTTTAGACTTTCATTGCCTAGGTGGCCCAATAAATAGGCTTCAATAAATACAGGCTATAAAAGTCAGCCATTCCTATAAGGTAGCTCTTAGCTGAGCAGGCCTGAGTGGCTTTGTGTTCTCTAGCGCCTGCACGCACGCGCACGCGCACACAACCGCACACGCACACGCACACGCACACAGGTAATCATCGTCTCCTTTACGGCAGGGTGTTTTTCCTAGCTGGTCCTCAAAGAGGCTGCATCGATGGAGTCCAACCTCTCCTGCAGCCCAGCTACCTAATGTAAAGACTATAGCTGAATATAACTCGGTATAATCTTAGCAGGGACAAACACGTATGGTGTTTGGTGTACGATAGTCATAAAGCAGGTCTCTAAAATACAAATGAATGGAAAGGAATATGTTAAGGCTGGCTTACTTCTACTCTACACACTGAATGATGATGAATAGTAAGTGGAATGAAACCCCTCTCTCATTGTGTTTATCCTATTCTTACATTATACATAGCCATAAAGAAACTAAATGTCATAGGTTGTTTATCCAAAGCTAGTATTACAATGTTTTCTATGGGAAATGTGTGTGTGTGTGTGTGTGTGTGTGTGTGTGTGTGTGTGTGTGTGTTAGTCTACTCACACAGTGTCTCCCTGGACAAAGAGCTCGGGCCGTTCCTTTAGCAGGTTCTGTCTGATCCAGACCAGCAGCTGCTTCATGTCCCCTACATCACACACACACACACACACACCAAGCACAGACAGGGTCAAGGGTGGTAGGTCAAAGGTGAGGGTTCAAGGTGCATAGTCCCAGCCCCCAGGTCGATGTGACGCGACAGAGGCACCATTGGGGACAGGGCCAGACGGGACAAGGGCGTGTGTTTGTGGACATGGAGGGGGGATGGGCCCACGTCTCCGATCGAACGGTCTAGAGCCAAACATATCGTCCACCTTTGTCAAAGACATAAATCAGTGCGCGCGTTCTCACACACACACACACACACACACACACACACACACACACACACACACACACACACACGCTTATGATAAAAATGAGATCACAAATCCAAGAGGTCTAGTTCCCTTTGATGAGGTAGAAAAACTAAAACATCAATTGCATATATCATTAAAAAAAATTAAGCAATAAAGGGGAAAAACGTGGAGGACTAAAATAAGAAAACACCGGGCTTTTTTGTTATCCTTGTACACATTTATGTTTTCTAAAATGGTTTTACATTTCCTTTAATGGTGGAGGGTTCTAACTGACCTTGAAGAACAATAGACTGGGCAGCCCTGAGACCAACTGACCTGCAACACACCACAGCCCCAGAAAAGGAGCCACACAGCCCTGGAGCCCGAAGAAATGGACAGGAGCCTAGACCGGTGCCTAGGTGTGTGTTTTAAACCAGCAACACACGGTTTCCTTACGTAACACACTGTAGTGGGAGCCCCACGTGGGAGCGTGGAGAGACCAGGGAGCGTGTAAGTGTGTGTGCGTGCGTCCACTGTTGCTGACGTACGTATATCACCCTGATGTCTCGCAATATTTCACAAGTGGCAATGAAGACTGCATATGGTTGTCACTATCTTTCTGGTTCTCTTGGTCTCACACACACACACACACACACACACACACACACACACACACACACACACACACACACACACACACACACACACACACACACACACACAGATAAGGAGAGCTGTAGAAGAGGACGAGGCAGAACATAACAAGGTGTGAGCCAGGGGAGAAGAGAGAGGTTTGGGGGCACGGCACACGGGGGAGCAGTGAGAGTGTGGCCGCCGGCTGGAGCTGAACCGCCGAGAAGAAGAGACGGCCAAAAGGATTGCGCTTTCACAAAGAAAACCTCAAAGCTCTTCATTATGGCTGGGGACTGGCGCATTGATTTTCTCTGTGGTCATTTTCCGGCCTCAAGAAAATGAAAAGGCGACCCGTCATAGAAACGCACGGAACACTTTCTCAAAGACCCCTTTCTCAAAGACCCCTTTCTCAAAGACCACTTTCTCAAAGGTGTCTGGTCTCTTTCCCCTGACGTCGTGTGTGGACGGGTAGGTCTCCCGCTCATTTCACTCAGCCTAACGAGCACCAGACGGTGGAAGGGCTGTCCTAGTTGTGTCACAGACCACTGTGATAACACTCTTGAGGGTGTGTAGATATCAATGCACTTTTGTGTGTGTGTGTGTGTGTGTGTGTGTATATATATATATATATACATATATATATATATATATATATATATATATATATATATATATATATATATATATATATGTATACACACACAATATATATATATAGTACTGTCCAAAGGTCAGAGACCACCCTTGAGTTTTCAATTTCAGTCTAAACGACATCAGAAAAACTGAAAATACAAAAAAGTTAAATACAGACTATAAAGAAAAGTAAGGGGGAAAAATGTAGTTATTTTTACGTCAATATGTGCCTTGTGCCTCCACAGTATGTTGTGTTTGTGTTTGAGAATGCATGTGTGCGTGTGAGCGTATATTTATACATGCACTTTTTTCTGATATTGTTTAGACTGAAATTGAAAACTCAGGGTGGGCTCTGAATTTTGAATGTAACCACACACACACCCACCCACACACACACACACACACCCACACACACACACACACACAGTACACATACATACACATATATGTATTTTATAACATTTTTGTCTAAAAGATATCAGGAAAAAAGCTGATAATGCTAAAAAGTACAATAGAGATACAAAAAAGTAAGTGAAACAAACTGTCGTTTTTCACAGCTGGAGTTACATTCTATTTGAAAGATATTGAAAAAATGCAACAACCCCCACAGAACCATTCAAACCGTCACCATTAGACAAACAGAACTAGGAACTTTTATCTTTGAGAGAAACCTCAGATGGGGGTTTGTGCATCCTTACACTGAGAAGGGTAAGAAAAACAGTAACATTTGTACTAGAACACTATAACGGCTCTTCTGAGATGTGCAGTAAGGTTTTATGGACTGATTCTGAATTAGAAATCTGTGGAACAAAACAGAAGGCATAATGTTTGTGACCAAGACAATGAATGACTTGTTGAACCATGTCTGCAACCATCAGTTAATCATGGTGGAGGGTCAGTGCATGTTCCAGGATGTATAAAATCCTCTGGAGTTTGAATTTGAATGCAATACTCCCTGATACACATTTTGTGAGATGCGGAGAAGTCGAAAATCCCTTAATTCTATGACTGAATTTAGCAGGTGTCAACAAGAAGCCAAGCAAAATATCCCTGCCGATCTCAATGTTTTTTCCGCTTACTCTGCAATATTTAGTTTTTTCTGATATTGTTTAGAATAAATGTAAGCATGGTCTGTGACTTTTGAACAGTACTGTGTATATACATATATATATATATATATATATATATATATATATATATATATATATATATATATATATATATATATATATACATATATGTGTGTGTGTGTGTGTGTGTGTTTGTGTGTGTGTGTCTTAGGCTGTTCCAGGTTCATTAGAGGGCTGTCAGGCTGCAGTGTTCTGCTAGGCGTAGTCCCCCACCCCCTCCCCTCTGGCCCCTACCCCAGCGCCATGCAGGCCCCTATAAAGAAGACGGATGCCACCCCACCAACCGCTGAATATTGACCCGCACCTAGCTCTCCCATCGGTTCCAAACAGGCCCCACCACCACCACCACCACCACCATTTCTCTTTGTGTGCTGGGGGACTCTGTCTTCCTCACTCTCTGTGCTCTTTTCTCTTTTGCACGAACTCAACATCTCTCTTTCTTGTTAACTAAGCATATTTTCTTCTTTAACCCTCCTTCTCTCCTCCTGCAGACTTTTTTTTTTTACCGGTAGCCGTGCCAGACAGCAGCCAGCTCTGGAGAGAAGGTCAGACGGAACCTCTCTCTTGTAAAGACTTGACCCAGTCCACCATCTATCCCCATGGTGCTGCCACAGTGGGAGCACCTGCACACAGGCCAGCACGGTCTGGGTTTAGCTGGGTGCTAGCCGCAGCGAACGCGTGCCTGGGAATATGTAGCTCGGAGTGCTGTCAGACCTAATCCCATTGTATGGGGTCGGACACGGCGGGAGGCTTGTAACATTGGGGAGACGATTTCCTGCGGAGACGGGATGGAAGGACAGGGAGCGGCGCTCCGAGGCAAACGGAGAGGAAGGAGGACGAGGACGAGGGAGGAGGCAGGGTTTGCGTGTGCCTCGCAGGCTCCAGATGCATGGTGGGACGGCGGCGCTGCGTTGGGGGGAGAGGGGAAGGGAAGGCTGAGGCGGGCGGGGAAACGCCGGCACAACGACAGCGGTCCAACGGCATTCCGCTCTTTTTCTCTTTTGTTGTTATTGTGTTTTGTGTCTGCTCCTCTCTGGGCGGGTGCAATTATGACGGTTATGTCGACTATCCACGTGGGGGTGGGGGGGTCCATCTATCACGTCGGAGATGTGAGGGGCAGCGGCTATGATGCTTGGACCAGGGGGGGGGGGGGGGGTCTTTGGCAGAAGGGATTCAGTCGAGGGTCATCAATCACTCGCTGGGGTCAAAGAGAATACGGAGGATTCAGAAGCAATTAAATCTGGCTGCACCCCGTTTACCCCACACACACAGACCAACACACAGATACGTAGGTACATAACCCCAGGAGTCCCACACTTACAATTAAACATACATCATGGAGACGCACACAAATAAATACGTACCACACGAAACTCACGCACACAAGTGATTACATCACGCACAAACACACACATACAATATCTCTCTCTCTCTTTCTCACTTTATAGACACACACACACACACACACACACACACACACACACACACACACACACACACACACACACCCTCTCTTTCTCACTCTCTCTCTTTACACACAGAGGTCGGGTGGAGCACCAAGGTCATACCCGGCTCACATTCTCTTCTCTGGTCAACTTTTGTGTTGTGGTTGTCGTGGAGACCCCGGGTTTCACAGAGGCAAACCCTTTGTTTACCAAAGTACCGGCATTACAGCGGCCTATCAGTCAACTGGCATCCACTAGAAGTACTAAACACTTTCACGCTCATACAAACTACGAGCCATCTTCAAAGCTCAAGCTATTCTATAAGAAAGAGAGAGAGAGAGAGAGAGAGAGAGAGAGAGAGAGAGAGAGAGAGAGAGAGAGAGAGAGAGAGAGAGAGAGAGAGAGAGAGCAAAGGCTTTTGCCCGCCAAATCCCTACTAGTCTAGACCCACTGGTTACCCTGCTCCCTGTACCTCAATACCTTCCCTCTGACTGGCTACTGCATGCATGTATGTGTGTGTGTGTGTGTATGTGTGTGTGTGTGTGTGTGTGTGTGTGTGTGTGCTTGAGGATAAAAGGCCCATCAGCAGTATCAGTGGCAGCATTTACAAAAGAAAGAGCCAGCAGAATGGAGCGGTTAGACTGAGAATGGACGGCCAACGCAGGCTGCCTCACAGATGTTAGCGCAGAGAGGGAGAGGGAGGGAGAGATGGAAGGGAAAGTAGGGGGGGGGGGGGGGGGGGGGGGGGGGGGAGCAAAGAAGGAAGAGGGGAAGGGGGGCAGGATGAGGAAAAGGAAAAGGAGGATTTAAGGGGGTAGGAAAAGAAGGAAGTAGGAAAGGAAGGGGAATAAAGCAAGTTAAAAAAAATAATACACATGAATGGAGTGGACAGCAGGAGTAAAAGAGAAGAGAAGAGAAAGAAAGAAGGACAGGGAAATCATAGAGGAAAAAAAAGGAGAAATGACGAAACTGTGAGCGATTGAGCCTGGGAGAGCAGAGGAGGGGGAGGAGAAAGCAGGAAGAGACTATTGTTAGCGGACAGACTCGAGAGGGCGACGGCGGCTTTTATGTGGCCGATTTGCAACGGCGTGGGTGGGGGCGGTCTCCAGCCAACGCAGGGGAGCAAAGCTAGCCTAGCACAACAGCTGTCCCAGGGAGGAGAGGACAATGGGTCGAACAGAGAGAAACGGTGGGAAAGAGACGGACAGTTATTGAGATCGAAAACAGAGAGAGAGAACAAGAGAGAAAAAATGACAGGGCGACAGAGAGAAAAAGATGGAGAGACAGAGAGAGAGAGACGCAAGGCAGCGTAGAGAACAGCCAGGTTTGATTGTGATTACCCTTTTTGGTTGCCTCTAAAAATAGACTTCCAAAAAGCAGAGGCCAGTAAAGGTTCCAATAGTAGCACACACACTAACCTCCTGCTCTAACATCCTCTCCTTATCCCCAATGTTACATAATAGAAATAAATTACAGCTGCGTCCCCCCAAAAATCGCTCTTTTACCTACAGGGTATAGATAATCTTAACTAATTTTGACCATTTCAGATTTTGAACAGAACTATTCAAATTACTAAATGACCCCCCATCATTTCTCTCTCAATTGAGTTCAAAGGGTACCAATGAGACTGTCCTTTGGCTGGCAGCAGGGAGAGACAGATCATACTTACATGGCTCTGATTGGCTCGGCAGAGTCACCTGATGATCCTTCACGCCTTCAAACAAAAGCTCAGCCCCTCCTCTGAAAAAAGAAGCATTGACACATTGAGGTATGAGTAATGCTGTATGGACACTCATTTTTTTATTATTAGGATTATCGTTAAACATACAATCCTTTTTTTTTTTGGCAAGTCCCTAAAATATAGTAACTGATGTCACACATAAATACACGTTGCCATGTCTTGCTTGGATTATATTTATTTACCAGCTTGTGTTATGTTGGACCTTACATAGTAGGTTACAAAGGCTTAGGCTTAGTACTCATTTTGATGACATAGTGGAGGTCATTTATTGGTTCATCGACACAGTCAGAGTGGAAGGAGGAACCCAACACAATAGAGGGGGACCTTGTATCTATTGTGCAGTTTGGTATCTCCCCAAAGTAGTTTTAGGATTAGAGCTCCTGGAGGTCTGGTCATCCCAGCGGGAGAGGAACAGAGGGACGCTGTGCACGTGTGTGTGTGTGTGTGTGTGTGTGTGTATGTGTGTGTGTGGACCAGATGCAGATCGGAGATCCCCCTCCCCCCCAGGGTGAACTTGAGTGTGGCCCCTCTCTAACGTAGATCAGCTGACAAAATGATGAGTCTTTATACTCTCTTCACCACAGCCCCCTGCTGAGCGACCATCAGCAGCCTGAGCAGCCATCCTGAAGTCCCCATCACGCCCCCTGACACTCCCTGTTCAGCGGGCACACGACACACTGAACTAGCTAGTGTCAAATCCTAGCATTGATGTGATATGTAATATTAGCAAACTGTGTTGTTTGAGGATACAAGCTCAATTTCAATGTTGCTGTCCCTGCTGCCATGAGAGAGAGTGTGTGTGTCGGTGTATGTGTGTGAGTAAGGGTCTTTTAACGTTTCATAGAACAATGGTCAGTGAACGGATTTTGAATTTGCAGAAACAAGTGCTTCATTCTTCCTGGGAGTGTGTGTGTGTGTGTGTGTGTATGTTGAGATGCCAGTCAAGACCAGGACCTACTGCAGCACTGGGCCCATTCTTGGTTTTAGCTAGATATTTATAATGGGGATGCAGCTTATTCCCTTAGGCTTCGGACTTCTGTGCCTACTTTAGTTCAATCAGTTAATCAGTTTATTAACAAATAAATAAATTAACGGGATGGTGAAGAACAAAGCTAGGCATGTATTTGAGAGTGTGTATGTGTGGGTCTGGGAGTGTGGCGGGGCAGTGGTGTCTCCATTGTCTGTCAATATAGCCTGTGTGGCTATTTCTGCTATAACAGTTGTGGTGTGTGTGTGTGTGTGTGTGTGTGTGTGTGTGTGTGTGTGTGTATGGCTGGGTATTAATTAGGGTAAAAGGTTAACAAGGTTCAGGCCAAAATGTCCTCGAAAGTACAAAACGTGTGTGTGTGTGTATGTGTGTTTTGCTAATGCAGGTGCAGGCTCCATAAAGAGAGCTCTCATCCCATGGATAAAGCAGAGTTGTCCTGCAGATCCTTTGGTACTGGCCTGAAGCCCAGACAATCAGAGTAAGGAGTAAGGGCGCGCCTGCGCTTGTGTGTATATGTGCGCGCTCTGTCTGTCTGTCTGTGTCTGTGTGTCTCTCTCTCTCTCTCTCTCTCTCTCTCTCTCTCTCTCTCTCTCTCTCTCTCTCTCTCTCTCTCTCTCTCTCTCTCTCTCTCTCTCTCTCTCGGGCATGGTGAAAATGAATAGCATCACGTTTTTGTTTTACAATGACAACTTGGACTGAGAACTTTGAATACAAACCAAATCGCACAGTTCTACTAATTATTGTAAAACGCGACGATAAGAGGTCTCAGACCTTTATATACTGTTTGTCTATATATTTCTATATACTTGATATTAATAAAGTAAAGAGGAATAAACTAAAACGGATCATTTTCATTTTCCTTTCATCCTTTAACTTTATTTTTGTTCCAAATGGAGTGCCGCATCTTTAAAGAAAGCTTTCAGAATGGGCCGTCTTTCTGGTCAGAACATTTGAAAAGAGAGATGCAAACTGGCCATTCATGTCAACAAAACAATCGGCATTTTAATTCTCAACGATCTATGCATCTATAACACTAACGTTATATGGATAAAATAACACGTGAATAACAGGAATCAAGCATTAGCAACCATTATCTACTAGTTAACTTGTTAACGTCAATGTTCGCATATTGTATTGCAACATTTGCTCCAGCCAAAATAACTTTACCACATAAATTAGATTTGATAACTTAACATGGCATGACAAAAAATAAACTGCTGGTCTAATGAAGGAGCAATATTATTACCAACCCAAACTCCAGGTGTAGTGCTACGGGCGCCGCCATACTGTTTTCAACTGCAAATATTCTTCACGCAATGACGTCGGAAGTGATGTCAAACACACCTCCCCCCGGTTTAAAACATTTTCAAATTCTAATAAAAGATAAGAATCAACAATAAAAGCATGTGCATTTTCATTTCAAAACGGAAAAAAAATCAAATAATGTGTTTCTCTTTGGTCAAATGTTCATGTCTGTTATCAATTTCTCTAATGTTCCTATTTTAATGTAAAACGAAAACAGTAGCCTATGATTATAACTGTTATATGATATATAAAGCAGTTTTTCTCAATTGCTTTTGGCACAATTCACTTTTAGAGTTCTCAGCGCTGAAACAGCTCGTACGTGCAGCAAAAACCTTTAACTGACTGTAACTCAAAACCCGAAACCTTTAATTCATGTGCCAAAATTAAGTCGTTGTTTTAATGAAATAAGTCATTGTCACTAAAATGACACTTTCCTTTGACGTGTGGACTGGAAATGTTTTCATCATCTCCTAATTTCCAAACAGATTTGTCCTACATGTTTTCACAGACACTGAATGACTGTTACTTTTCTGATACTAACTTACTGCTAATGTGTATCAAAGTGACTCTTCAGATCCTGATTTCAAGAGTCCAAGGTTTCACATTCCACTTTGTAAAGCAAACGAGCAGTCACTCATGTAATGTCCGGAAAAACTATTCTACTGTATTTCTCCTGCAATGGTCACACAACACAGTGCAGTATAGTGAGCAGAAAGAAAAGACAACTTAAAATGTACACAGCACTGGACAGAACAAAAAAACATGTTGCCTGTCAATACCAAAAAACATGTACTGTGGAAACAAAACATAGGCGTACCATACGCAGTAAGCCCTACTACAGTAACAAATAAAGTTACACTGCTGGGAATCACTGGACATCATGTCGCTTCTGTCCTGATTTTGACAATTAGATGAACTATTCTGCATGAGATGACTTACACAATTCAATAATTCCAAAATATTTTGCTGAGGAAAACTATTAAACTGAAAATAAATATTATCTATTGTGATCACAAGGACATATACAACCAATAATTGTTAAAATAGTAGACAGTTGTGCGTAGCCATTATGCCTATATGTAACAAAGAATGAATGTGCTCTTTCTGTTGTACACAAGTGCCAAAATGTTGTGAAGAATTTAACGTGTTGTTTTGACGACATCAACTGTCATTCGAGAATAGTGCCTAAGCAATTGAGAAAAACTGCAAGGTAATTGAGTAATAATGAACCAATCTTCCTGTGTGTTCCTCTGTGTGTGTTCAAATACTTAGAATGCCCTATAAAGGTAAATGCTATATGTCTTTGGTCACACAATTACTAGAGCACACAACTAATAGGTCACACAATTACTAGAGCACACAACTAATAGGTCACACAACTACTGGACTACACGATGTGTATGCAACTATATCCCGAGCATGCTATTAAATCTGACACTTTCTGTGTGAAAAATATGTTGTGTGTGTTGCACTGCCCCTGTTTTCTCTGTGTCCTCGCTAATATTGGTGAAAGCCTTATCCCGATATGGGGGGTAGTTCAATTTTGAATTGCAAATTCCATGCCTTCTGTTCAAACCTTTGAGTCCAAAGCTTCACTGGGTCTTCCTATTTCCCTATTCATGTGATAATGAGGAGTCAGTCCCGGGGCGGATAGATAGATGGAAAGATAGATAGATAGATAGATAGATAGATAGATAGATAGATAGATAGATAGATAGATAGATAGATAGATAGATAGATAGATAGATAGATAGATAGATAGATAGATAGATAGATAGATGGATGGATGGATGGATGGATGGATGGATGGATGGATGGATGGATGGATGGATGGATGGATGGATGGATGGATGGATGGATGGATGGATGGATGGATGGATGGATGGATGGATGGATGGATGGATGGATGGATGGATGGATGGATGGAAGGAAGGACGGACGGACGGACGGACGGACGGACGGACGGACGGACGGACGGACGGACGGACGGACGGACGGACAGACAGATATGTAGTTACATAAGTACATGGAGGACTGAAAGAGGGGTGATTGATGGGTGTGGCTGGAAAAGGCTGAAGAGGACATGGACTGGGGCCCCACATATCCCCATCCCGGAGAAGGGTGAACCCCAGACCCAGGGCTAGTGGGCTGGATAGCAGAAGCATCTAGCATCTGGGACGTGGAGCCAACCCACACAGCTGCATAGGTTCAAGTCCCAGTGCGTGCCAGTTCTGCCACAGCTATATTACTCTCTATATTACCCCTCTAAGTTATCTAATAATTGTCAATTTTTTGTTCATGTTTGCATCTGCTCACGTGAAAGCGAGAAAGGGAGAGTGAGAAGAGCGAGAATGTCCCACCGAAGACAGAAAGAGTGGAACCGGATTGGACACGAAGCCATTGTCATCTTCCCTCAGACGTCAAACGTCTACCGCTATATCAACGACAGGACCCATGGCCGAGCATGGCCTCGGCGAAGGGTCACACATGGCCAGGCGACAATGGGCAGCAACAATAGATTAGCCGTGAAAAGGGCTTGGGGGAGATTAGACTGCTGCATTGATGAGGGAGAGGACGGTGGCTCGGGGATCTTTGGGCCTGTTTCAGGCTGCACAGTATATAAAGAGGCGAAATTAACATGTGACATGAGACCCAGAGAGAATCCTCTCATGACTCACAGCGCCGACATGACACGCGTCTCTGTGGAGATGGACGACCGAGGCTGAAGCATGATGAATGACTCCGCTTTTGGGCCGGGCAGCCAATCGAAACGCTGGCGTCACTTCCGTCACTACATCCTGTGTTGTTTTGATCTGTCGTGTGACTGTGATACTCGATTAACATCTCTTTTCTCTCTGTCATCATCTCCTCATGTCGCTCATTTTCTATTGTCTTCTTTTCGATTCTACTGCATTGTAAGCCTGTTCCATCCTATTCTATTCTATCCCTTTTCCTTAAAAGAAACATACTTTTATAAATGTCAATCCTATTTGACCATTTGAATTTGAACCAGAAACGACTCCAGAGAAAGTGGCGCCGGCCAAACCATGTGGCCGTGATGACGCACGGCGTGCAGCCGGGCCGTACCACAGGTTCTCTCCTGCGGGGGAGAAACAGGCTCCAGGGTCAGACCATTGTCCTTGTGGTCTTTGGGTCAATGGGGGCTGGTGGATCGAAGCGTCCGTGTGTGTCTGCCTAAATGCGATTTGTGTGACGCCCGTGCTACTGACTCCGAATCAAATGTGAAAGGATTGCCAAACACTCGCAAACACACAGCACACTGTCCTGTCCTTTCCTGGAGGCGAGGGGCTGAGGGAGTGTGTCATTGTACCAGCGGTGGTAGGAGCACCCTGCACTGACTGGCACACAGCTGCTCTGTGTGTTTGTGTAATGCCATGGGCTGTTCTTGGTCCGTATATGCACCCAAACCCATGCACACACACACACACGCACACACACACACACACAGACTTGTACGCACACAAACGGGCTCAAGGAACAATCATCTCAACTTTGGGCTAGCATCAAACTACTTGTATTTATGTACTGTATAGGTTTGTAATTGTAAGATTGTCTACTGGCCCTTGGGCTTATGTGTGTTAGGCACAATAGCATCACAGCAATCAAAATCCCACAGTGTCAATACAATAGTCACTGAGTCCTATTGTATTGACACTGTGGGATTTTGATTGCTGTGATGCTATTGTGCCTAACTTAACGACACTGTTGCCGTGATACTTTAGTGTCCACGTAGGCGACTGCAGCATGAACAGCGAGTCCAATTTCCTTCTAATCTTATCTTGATAGGTGAAGGTACTCTGATTCTAACATGCTCATGGGCACACTCCTAATGTTAACTCATCCTCATGCCCTCACAGATTTGTACCCACACACAGCCTCATCCAATCGGAACCCAATAGGGCTCTTGATGCTACACACAGCAGGTAATGACATTCATGTATTACCTCCATCACTACAGTGAGTGAGTGTTTCTCTTCCAGTAGAACGGCAGGAGTTTAGGACGATGCTTTCATCCAGTTTTATACCATCCACAAAAATACACCTTACATGCAAAAGCATACACATTCAAATGTCACAAACACCTTAACATGCAAACATATAGAAAAATTGGCCAGGTTTAGGAGTCACAGTATATAACAGTATCTATGTTTTTTCTTAATGTGTATGGTACATGTGTAATAGCACTGCACTGGGGAAAATGAGTAGGGCAACGGGATACTTGTGAGCATGGTTCACGGTTTGGTTGAAAGTGCTGACACCTTGTGGTTGCTTTTATTTATGACGGATTATTTAACATTTAAGGTACTAAATACAAATAAGTGGTATTTTGAAACTCTACAGCGACAATTAAAAGCGTTTATTAATAATGATACAAACTCATGGACACAAGCAATTATTTTATTTGGAAAAAACAAAGTGAATCGCTATATACATTACTTAAAAAAATGGGATCACAAACCTTTTTTTAAATTCCTTTTCATTCCAGCACGTTTGCTTTGTACAACAGGAAAATTCACACATCATGTAATTTTTACATCATTCGTAGAGAAATAAAAAAAACTAAAAAGTTAAATTACAAATCATCATCATCATCCTCTCGCAATCGTCATCAATCCTAGACAAGTAGGCTTGTTGGTCTCAAAATCCACTCATTTATGTTTTCAATTCCAAGATTCACATTGTTTTTTGTTGACAACATCCACCATTCTATCTCCCATAATGTTATATCGAAACAAATAGGTTAGAAGAATTGTAGACATGAGGCCAATATGAAGGAATGGGAGAACTGCCGTTCAGCTAACCGTCCATTTTGTAATCCGTGACAGAAGGATCAGTTGGCTGATACAAACCTCCCTCTCTATGAGGTAAACGTCTGAGGAGCACTCTATCTATCTATACCTATGACTAATGGCCTCCTCTGCACCCGCTTCACTTCAACGCCATTTCCGTGGGTGAGGTGCACTAGCTGCTGCTGAGGGTGGAGAAGGAGGGCGGTGGAGGAGGGTCCATTTCTCTAATCTATAAACTGGATCTTTACTGGGTCTAATTCAACCAGATGGCTCTCAGCCCTTGGTTGTTGAATTGGTTTAAAAAAGGATTGCATAGATCTGAGAGACGTCTCGAGCCAGCAGCAGGCTCTTATGCAGTGTTGACGGAACATCATCAGGCACACACCGCCTCAGTCAATGGCCCAGATATACAACCAGACGTCTATGGTGGGGTTTAAGTCACTTCCAATCGAATCAAAGTACCGCTTATTTGTCAGAACTAAAAACGAGAACAGTTCCACGCTGAAAGAGAATGTATGTCTCTACTGTCCTCCTCCCTCAGTCTTTCATTGAGGTCCATGTTCCTACAGTGTGCCTGTGTTTCTCCCAACGCTGGCTGTCAGTTTGACAGGAGAGGATTTAGTCCAAAATTACATTCGGTCAACATCAATCAAACATTGTCCAGTCACATCCTGTCCATTCAGTCAAACTCATAACCCTATTGTTGACATTGCTGCATATTTACTTGTGACCGGCATCTCAGCAGCTTTCTAAGATACCTCTGAAGGGAGTGGCCACTCAATGAAAGTGACCTCTCAATGGTATGGTCAAAGGTCATGGAGAAAGATAATACAATTATTTTGTATTGCCAGCCATGTACATACAGTAAACATGCTGGTATGAGGAGAATAAATGGTACAGGGATTGCAGGAAACGTATAGAAAACATGTCAATATAGATATACCACTTATGCCCCCTCTCTCTCTCTTTCTCACTCACTCACTCACTCACTCACTCACTCACTCACTCACTCACTCACACACACACACACACACACTTCACACACACACACTTCACACACACCCAAAACTATATGAGCTACATCTGAATGTCTGTGACAATGTGGGACAATCATTTAGAACAAGACAGTGGGCGTGTAAGAGAGGGTGCATGGCCAACTTCCCCGGCTCCATTTTGACCCTCTGAGCACACCGTACATTGTTGGCAGAGTCGTTTGAAGAACACATGTCACTGCATTCCTTTCAACTCCTTTTTTTATAACCACACATTGCATTTCAGTATTGAGGGAGGAAACATGCCTCCGTTTAGGGGGTTCGAACTAAACGTGTGTGTGTCTTATTGGTGGGTACACAGTTAGTGAGTGTGACACTCTCCTCACTCATCCCACTTCTTGGTGCGCTCTCCAGTCTCCATTAGCTGCCTTTCCAAACACCCCTTCGGAATACATATTGGACTCATCCGCATCCTCCACAGTCCTGCCCTGTTGGAATGTACCACTGCGATGGCTTTGCGGTGGTAGGGAATATATCAGTGCTATAGTTCGCTGTGGCGCACGGGGGGCTCCAGCTTGTGGGACAGGGCCGTGAGGACTTTGTCAAACTTCTCGTAGCGTTCTGATTGGCTGCCCTCAGAGCCGCGGCTCCCCCACAACAGACGCATCTGGAACTCGGTCTGGAAGATCTCCTGAACCTCCGCTCGCTCCTGGAACCCTGGGGGCCAGAGGAGAAAGGGTCAGTCATCGGGGACTGTGGTTTCTCTATGAGCTGTTCATACAAGGCAACATTTACATGATTGTTTATGTCCTGTGTGTCTGTGCCATCATGAACATACATTCAGTTTGGACAATAACTTATGAGATTATATTCAACTTTATTCCATTGGTTGAGTCATACCTCAAAGCAATAAACATAAAAATGAAAATGTAAGCCCTTTACCAAAATCTGATAGGCACTTGTCCACAAGCGAAATATCATGCACGATAACACAGAAGAAAATGAATGGCCTGCTAAACATCTGGAAAAGGTAATAATCCTGGCCACAGCTCCCATTGTTAACCTGCCCACCAACCAGACACATTCTCCCTGTGCTTTTGTCTGGGTGCATTATTTGGACAGTAGGCAGTAAAGAGGTCCACAGGGAGGGATGTAGATAGGGACCGGCATAGACTCCAAGGTGACCCCTGGGTTGAACCTTGGGGTGGGCTGGGTGAAACATCCAGAGGAGGAGAGGTGTGGGGAGGGCAGGAGGATCAATGTAGCGACATAGCAGAAAACACTGCTGTCCTCTGATAGCTAGCGGCCACTCAGTTCAATAAACATTAATGGCTATGGGCTCAGATCAATATCGAGCAACTAATGATCAGAGCATAAAGCTAGATCATAAAGTAACCACAGACACATAAAACACAATCCAGAACCCCCTCAATCAACAGATCAATGGTGCAGGAATGATGTCATTCAGCACACTTACACTTACACACCTACACACTTACACACACACACACACACACACGCACACACACGCACACACACGCACACACACGCACACACACGCACACACACGCACACACACACACACAAGCTAACTATAATACACGTTGGTAATATGCATTGGTAAACGACACACACAAACATATTTGACCAGTGGGATAACTAAAACAACAAATACTTTAAAACTCATCAAACATGGTACCTAAGACAATATTCTACTCTACATAGTGAACTGGGTGGAATTGAATCAAGTAAAACATGCACAACAGGACCCAAACAAAACAGCAGACAGGAGGGAGACGGACCAGGCCCTGGAAAAGCACTGCAGGAGATCCCCCCCCGGGCAGAAGGAGGCGCTACCTTGTAGTTTGGCCTCAGCGTTGGCGGTGTAGACCCCCCCGTGGTGAGCGATGGTACGGGCCGCCTCCAGGTGACACATGACCACGTCCACGCCGGCCTCGCTGCTCTCCCAGGGCTCCAGGCCCTCGCCCAACGCCACGCCGCGCTCCAGCAGGGACAGCACGGGGATGATGTGAGGGAAGGCGGTGTTGGAGAGAGCGCTGTTCTCTGGAAACACACACACACACACACACACACATTTTAGAAGCACCTCTCACGTTAAACCCCAGATTTACAAAGAGGCAAATTACAATTGAAAAAGTCTGAAAAAAAGCCCATCAAGAGGACCTCAAATGTATATCTACATCAAAGCACACGGTTTGGTTGTCAACCTTTGCCGTCGTTCATGTTCTTCATGAAGGGCTTGAGTTTCTTCTCGTAGAGAATAGCGCCCTCTGTGTGTCTCTGGCGTAATGTCACCCACGTCTGCTCCAAGCGGGAGATCTGGTGGAGGGAGATCAGGAGAGAGAGGGACAGAATGGTGTGAGTACACCATATGGCTATCTTATATCCGTACTGTACATCATGACATTCACACAAAAAAGTATGTACAGGTACGATCAAATTTTGAGGTATTTTATTTATTTACAATATCTAGAGTGTACGTATTTAAATTGATCTCTAATGTCTTATAGTCTATGCACTAAACATTGTGCTCTTGTATATGTGTGAGGGTGTGTGTGTGTGTGTGTGTGTGTGTGTGTGTGTGTGTGTGCTTGTGGGTGTGCGGTGGGCCGTGGTCCGTACCTGGGGCAGCTCCAGCGCCCTCATGACCGCGGCGAAGCCAAACATGTTGCCCAGGCTGCTCTTGAGCTCAGCGGCCAGCTGGATGGTCTTATGGAGCAGGGCGGCTCTCTCCTCCGTGCTCCCTGTGCAGCCCAGCAGGTCCACCGCCATCATGATTGACATGGTGAAGAACCTGGCCGAGGGGGCAGAGAGGGGGGTTAGCAAAGAGCTCAAAGCCCCCCAATATGTAGTTCAAGTGGGGGGTAGGGAGAAGGAGGTGAGGGATATTGAGCTGGTTTGGGTGTGGGATGTTGGGATGTTGTTGTGTAGGTTGGGTTTGTGTGTTTAGGATAGCGTGTGTGTGTGTGTGTGTGTGTGTGTGTGTGTGTGTGTGTGTGTGTGTGTGTGCGCGCGTGCGTGTGTGCGTGCGTGTGTGTGTGTACGCGTGCGTGTGTGTGTACCTCTCCAGTAGGTCCATCCTCAGTTGGTGTCCGTGCGGAAGCGTCAGCAACTCAAGCCCCGAGGCAACTCCCATCATCCTTTGCATCTCTGTGCCTACACCAACTATCCTTGCAACCTGTCAGACATAGAGCAGCAAAAGATAAATATGTTTGTGTGATCCTGTGTGTGTGTGTACGATCCTGTGTGCGTGTGTGTGTGAATGTGTGTGTGCGCGTGTGTGTGTGAATGTGTGTGTGTGTCCACACTCACAGCACAGTCGGCCATGGTGATGTGTTTGGCAGCGGTGCGGGCGTCCACCTCAGCCAGCAGTTCTTTAACTCTCTTCAGGACGGCCATCTCCAGGGGTTTGTTCTCTGCAGGCATCAAGGCTGACTGGTACCTGGAGACAGGAGACAGACAGAGGGCAGAGGTCAGAGGTCACCTTCCTACCCCAACTGAGGCACTGGACTGCGTGTACCGTGGATTACATGTAACACAGTGGGAGGGACTGGAGCGAGGGCTTGATGGGAAAATGAGCCGACAATACAAATGCAGATCGATCTGTTGACTGTTAGCTGGGCAACTCAACTGTTGAAGAGGGAACGTGTCTTTGTGCGAGCGTGCGTGTGTGTGCGTGTGTGTCTGCGTGTGTGTCTGGGTGTGAGAAAGACAGTTACCTGGAAGGTCTGAACGATGAGGCAGTCTCCACCTGTGGGGCGCTGAATCCCCCCTCCCCTCCTTCATCTTCCCCGCTCACTCCCTCCTCCCTCCCCTCCTCCACTCTCAATCGCTCCACGTAGCTCTTCACCGGGGGAGTGGGCGGGGCCACACTGTTCCCGGCGGCGACGCACGGCCGGAGGTCGCAGTAGCTTCCCGCCATTTCCGAAGCTTGCGGTTGGTAGCAGGCGTGATGGGCGGGCGTGCAGTTGGCCGAGTGGGAGGTGTGGGCGGGATGGTCGAGGCAGGGAGGGTTGTTATTGGCCGAGGGGCTGAGTTGTGGATCGCTGGCGTGGCGTAGAACAGGGGATGGCGGGACAACGGCCAGGGCACGGCCACCTGATTGGGTCCTGTGTCTGGTGACTTGAGAGAGGGGAAGAGAGAGGACATGTACAGCTAGATACAGCCAGCAAATCATTAAGGATCGTTGAACCAGATTTATGCAACCTGGTAGGCTGCATGTTGCCATCTGCAATGGCCCTACGAGCGTGTGGGTGGGTGTATGAGTGTGAGTGTGTGTGCGTTTGCTTGCATGTATGTGGGTGTGTGTGTATGAGTGGGAGTTTGCATGCATGTGTGTGTGTGTGTGCAGAACTCACTGGCAGAGTAAGCAGGTGACCGAGGCATCTCTCCTACAGGGGACAGTGGACAGCGGTACTCCTGGATCTGATCCATGCTCATCGCACAGTTCCTCATGGCGTCCTTATGGTGGTGGATGGTGGAGGGGCTGCAAACACAAACACACGCGCGCACATCATTCTCAAACTGGAGTCTTGTTTAAAGAATGCACCGCTCCTGGGTGTGGCATCGCTACACGAGGTGAGAGGAGAAGTGCCTAGAGGAGGAGGAGGAGGAGGAGGAAGAGGAGGAGGAGGAGAGTGGGGTTCGGAGTGAAAGTGACATGTCACTGCAAAAGCAACGCGGTGAGAGAGCGTGTGGAAACCAGGGAGGTGGGTCAGTGTCCAGGGAGCGGGGGCTGGCTGGGTTTCCATCGTGTTACACAGCAGAACCAGAGCGAGCTGGAGGGAGCTGGCCTGGTTGCAACCTTAAAGGAGTACTGATAGGAGTAGGGGAACCATGGGGGAAGCATTGTGACCAGCACAGCAAAGATTGGGCTCAGGACGCATTCCATTTAGCAATTCATCGAATGAAATAGTCAACAGTGTGAAGTATTTGATTAAATGTTCTCCCTTTTTATTTGTGCGAGAGATTTGAATGGGTTGAATCTGAGGCAGTCTTCCCATGCTGTGTAGTTCAGTTGTAGGCTGGTCCAGTACGGTGAGGGTACCGATGCACAAGAGGGAGGTGAAGGCGATGGTGGAAAAAGGGCCAGTGCTTAATCACAAAACCCAGATGGGCTCACACACAGTTGCACACACACGCGCACACACACACGCGCGCGCGCACACACACACACACACACACACACACACACACACACACACACAGACAAACCACCTGTATGCAGGCACGGGCTCGGCCTCAGGTTCTGGTGGTGGTGGTGCCAGTGGCTCTTCTGAACTGTCCGAATCCGGATCGCTGATTGTACAACAGGAACCAGCAATGAAACAAACTGACAGGACAGGAAGAATAATGCAAAACACACACACACACACGTACGCACACATGCCCTGACCACTTACACATGACATAGCATACACACGTTATACTTGGAATCACTCACTGAGTCATTCTAATTTAGGTCTCTCTCTCTCTCTCTCTCTCTCTCTCTCTCTCTCTCTCTCTCTCTCTCTCTCTCTCTCTCTCTCTCTCTCTCTCTCTCTCTCTCTCTCTCTCTCTCTCTCTCTCTCTCTCTCTCTCTCTCTCTCTCTCTCTCTCTCTCTCTCTCTCTCTCTCTCTCACACACACACACACACACACACACACACACACACTCACCCAAACTACACCCCCCGGTCTCACCTGTGTGGCATCATCTTCTCGGTGGTCAGCCCATCCGTCATGGTGACGCTCCGCCTCTTGATGTGCGCCCCCCTGGGACTGGACGGCGAGTGGCAGGCTCCGTGCCGGCTGTTGGCCAGCGCGAAGGTGGCCTCCAGGTAGCGCAGGGGCAGCGTGCGGCAGATGGGGCAGAAAATGTGGGCGCCGCTGGGCTGCGTCACGGCCCGCCGCTGGCCCACGTAGAACCTCACCAGCTCCTGGACTGAGTCGAAGCTGTCCGCCTCCAGCACATACTGGACCTGAGCCCAGGGAAGAGGAGGGCGAAGCCTTACAAGCAATACATCACAGTTGCAGAACAGCACGCAGATCGATTCGTTTTTTTTTACTTGAGAGACGGTGAAGTGGCAGAGAAGAGAGGAGAGAGGAGAGAGGAGAGAGGAGAGAGGGCAGAGGAGAGAGGAGAGAGGAGAGAGGGCAGAGGAGAGAGGAGAGAGGAGAGAGGAGAGAGGAGAGAGGAGAGAGGGCAGAGGCGGTGGGGGGAGAACAGTGGAGGGATCCATGCACTCACTTTGGTCTCGGTGGATTTGACCAGCACCTTGCTGATCTTGAAGTGGAGGGCCTCGTGGTCCCATCGGCAGGTCAGCACGTAGTCGCCCACGCTGGTCAGTGAATCACGCACCAGGAAGTCCCCGTTTCGCAGGACCAGAGTCTCGGAGACCTAGAGGTTCACACAGGCACACACACACGCACGCACACACGCACGCACACACGCACGCACGCACACACACACACACACACACACACACACACAGAGAGACACACACACACACACACACTCTCTCATCAACACCAGCGGACACAATCACGGGGCGGAGCTGCCGCGTACCCCATTCAGTTGAACAATTGTGGAGAGCACTACTGTCATATTTACTCAAACACTAACTGTTGGTGTGACAGAGTGATTTTCACAAAGGCTGGCGTTGTCATCCATTTCTGGAAAGCACCATTTAGTGTTTCCACTGCCTATGTGCAACACTGTAGTACCACCAGCAGATGGTGCTGTGTATACACGCCAGATCATACCAGGAGGACGAGCAGAGGAGAGAGGCTACACTGCCACGTCTAGGGCTCGCTCTCAAAGTCGGGCTTCTTTCAATACCTGAGAAATACAAATCTACTGGGAAATGGCTTCGGTGTGAGCTCAAAATGTCTTCTTTTGAGTAACGAAACAGAAATGGAGGTTAGATTGTACATGGGGAAAGGTAAACAGGCACTGGAAAGCCTCTGGAAAGCAGTGCATCTGATCTGTGCTGGTTACTAGCTCTAGTAATCGGGGGTGTCTTTCCCCTTCATTATGGATGCTCAAAGAAGAGCCACAGTTAGCAAGTGAGTGGAGAAAGGCATATGCAGGTAGGAGAAGATCGCTCTTCTCCTACCTGCATATGCCTTTCTCCACTCAATTGCTAATGGTGTCGAAGGTGTATCCGGGGGGGGGGGGGGGGGGGGTTGTGGGAGCCCGTCGCTGTGGTAACACCGCATTGTTTTGGCCACCGGAAGGGGCTCAGGTTTCCCCGTTAGCAGCAGACGGAGAAAACTGAATATGTACGTCTTTCTCTTGGAGAAGAGAAGAAGAGAGGGGAAAGAGAGTGGGAGACAGGGAGAGATGCAGAGCGAGGGAGGATGCAGAGGAGAGAGTGGGCGTGTGTCAAAACTGGGCCCTTCACACATGTGCGTGTGTGTGTGTGCAGTGTGTTCAGTATTTGTGTGTGTGTGTGTGTGTGTGTGTGTGTGTGTGTGTGTGTGTGTGTGTGTGTGTGTGTGTGTGTGTGTGTGTGTTGTACGTGGTGTGCGCGGCATGTGTGTTCACCAGCTGTGTTCTGTACTCACAGCTGTCCCTCGGGCTCCTTTATTCCAGAGACTGACTAACCTCTCACAGAGCTATTACAGATAGATATTACAGTTAGCACCAGGCTGGATTTTTATATATATATATATATATATATATATATATATATATATATATATATATACATAAGCAATTATATGATTATGTATATATATGCGCAGTAAGGGAGGGAGAAAAGGGAAGCAGCCACTGTAGTAGCTCAAGAGATAACACATGAAACCTTAGACAATGATTGTCATACAAGTCATCTGAAAGACCATTTCTGTCCTGTGCCTGGGTGCATGCCTGACTTCGCAGCTTGTGTGAGTGTGTGTGATTATGGGTATGTACTAGTCTATCAGTATGTGTTAGTGTAGGATTTTGTGTGCGTGAGTGATCATGTGTGTTTGTGTAAGCTTGTGTGTGTGAGAATGTGAGTGTGTGCATGCTTGTGTGTGTGTGTGTGTGTGTGTACCTCTCGGGGGATGTGTCCATGGTACCAGCCATGGCTCCTGATGTCTGCAGGGCTCAGCTTCAGCTCCTCCTCCAGCTCCTTGCGCAGCTTCTCTGGGGGAGACTCCAGGAGGTACTTCTCCTTGGAGAACTGCAACACACACACACACACACACCTGTGAGACAGGCGGCAACACTGCAGGGTGGCATCATGCACATGGGCACACGCCCAATTATGTTTTCATACACAGGCTCACAGGTGCGTACACATGGTGCACACACACGAACACTGCCATCCAAAGTAACCTCCCCTCAAACACACACAACCATGCTTGACCCACTCACAGACAATAACCGAACGGAACTTCACTTTGACCAACGTTGCAGCAGATAATACTGTAATAACACCAGTAATACCAGGGACAGAAATCTTAAACATAAGAGGTTCTTATGGAGGACTTGTGATTTGAGCTCATTGTTATGTGAGGAGCCTTTTCTCTGCGAAGGTGAAAAGACCCCGACAGACAACAAAGCAATTATTCCAGAGATGCCGTGTTGAAGTGCCATACAATGATGATCTTAGGAGGCCTGCCTGGACGACAAACACAATCTGACGCACGCACACACGCACACACGCACACACGCACACACGCGCACACACACACACACACACACACACACACACACACACACACACACACACACACACACACACACACACACACACACAGGGATAAACAGTAAGAGCATCTCATCTCAGGCCAGTATGAGAGAGGATAGAGTGGAGAGCAAAACAAACAGTAAACAACCCCGTCACCATGGCGGCAGACTTACACGCTGGCGCCCCCCACCCCTCTCTCTCTCTCTCTCGGAACCTGTGCCCCTGTCTCCGTCGATTTCTGTGTTTGTCAGTCTCATCGTCTCCATATCTTCCCCGTTTCCACTGAGCTCCTCCATTTATCTCTCTGTCTATTGACTGTCTGTCTTCTAAACATCTCAGCTATTGGTCTTTCTCTTCTCTCCATCCGTCCATCTCATCTTTCTGTCTGCATCATCTGTCCGTCCGTCCGTCCGTCCGTCCGTCCGTCCGTCCGTCCATCCAGTGGTCTGAATCAGTGAGATATATTACTTGAGAGGCACATCACCAGTCTAATAAGGGTTACCTTTCCCCCCAGGCTTGGGGTTAGGCTGCTCTTTCTCCCACCTTCCAATATAATATGATTGCAGCCTCCTTCTCTCCCTTCCCCCCTTCCCCTCATCCTCTCTTCCACCTGGCCTTTGAGGCCCTGAGGGAAAAGATGGAGGGATGAAACCACAGCAGTTTCCTCTTAGATTAGATTTGAAACCTTGTTTGTTTGTGTGTGTGTGTGTGTGTGTGTGTGTCAGAGGGAGAGAATAGGCCAATATCAGAGCAGGGAGGTCAAGTGTCGAGTTATTGCTTTCCTCCGTTTCCCTCGGATAACCCCAGAGAGAGGTCTGGCTCGGAGCTGACATGATGGGCCGCAATGTAATTGGCTCCAACACTTTGCAGCGTAGGGTTGTGTGTGTTTTTGTGCGTGTTGGTTCTTGGTGTGTTTGCTGTGTCTCACTGTGTGTGCACACTGACCATCAGGACTGCTGTTCTGTGGAGAAGCAGCAATCAAAAGACAGTGAGAGAAAGAGAGAGATGGAGAACCACGCATTTAAAGGACAAAGAGAGAACCACACAGTCAGACAGGCCAAGGAGCGTGCCCACAGTGGCAGCCTCTTCATGGGTTAGAGGTGCAGCCACGCTGCCCTCCTCTGGAAGTTTGGGGTACCAAGGGAGATGAGATTGAGACAGAGAGAGAAAACGCATGAGACAAATACAGAAGAACCAAGACAGACAGAGAGAGAGAGAGAGAGAGAGAGAGAGAGAGAGAGAGAGAGAGAGAGAGAGAGAGAGAGAGAGAGAGAGAGAGACTTAGGAAAATAGAAAGACAGAGGTTTTCATATGCCCCCTGTGCTGCAGCCTTGGTTGCCATAGAAACCTCTTATTGTGTGTCTGAATTGGCCCAATGCCCTGCAAAGTACAGTGCAGCATTCCTTGTTCCCCCAGCACACAGCGGCAGGTCCAACAAACACACACACACACACACACACACACACACGTGCACACACACATACACACACTCACACACACAGCTCTCCCGTGCCTCCAACAATCATCTCCACACCCAGCCTCATGTAAATGCTTTGGCATTCATCTCAATAGAATGGCGCTGACACAGCTCAGCACAGTCTAGCCTGGCACACAAAACCTCAACCAAACCAGCCTCAACTAGGAACCTTTTTAACCATTTAGATCTTGATGGGTATCCTTTCCAGCGTGCTTTGGCCCAGCCCGGCCCAGCCCGGCCCAACTGACCACTCTCTGAAGTGCTCACACGGTCTCTGTTCTGTGCTGTAGTTGGGCTTTAGGACAAAGGGACGCCCAGTTGGTTAACCAGCTGATCCACGGCGGGGCCTCCTCAGGGACTGGGGGTCGGGGGGGTAATGAGTTTGTGGGGATCGGGGTGAACACTGACTATAACATATAGCAATATGGATGGATGGGGACACATATGTGTGTGACAGAGAGAGAGAGGGGGGGAAATATGAAGGTAGGGCTCTGAGGTACGCGTGTTTGACACGTGTGTGTGTGTGTGTGTGTGTGTGTGTGTGTGTGTGTGTTCCACGGCAGCTACCATGAATAATAGCACAGCGTGGTACGTCCACTGATTTACAAGTCAATCCCCCCCTGGCCCCCACCGCCCATGCACTTCCTTTCTGATGACCAATCACAGAGCTCCGACTAACGAACTCCCGCTCTTGCCAGTGAAAACCGGCTTTCAGTTCGAAGTAAAAAAAAACACAAAAACACAGATGTACTAACAGCAGAGAGATGCAATTTATGTTTCGCAGAATACCTCTGGAGGCACATACAAACATAGACCCCGTCAAAAACAAGCTAGGAGAAGGGCACACCGTGAGATAAGAAGTTTCTCTAAAGGACAGGAATGCACCTAAAGCAGGCGAGAGCACTCAGGTTTAATCCCATGACATTCAGATAGCTAGCCCCTTGCCATCGTTACCATAGCAGCAGCCATTGGAACGGGGAACAACTCCTCCCAGCCTGCCACCATATACACACACACTTACACACACACGCACACGCACACGCACACGCACACACACACACACACACCCTTAGGGGCTAGGGCTAGGCTTTGCTCTCTTGCAGATTTAAATTCAGGATTACTGTACGTGTATGCACTGACACACACAAACACAAACACTGCCACCTAATGTTTGTCTATGGTACACTATCCATCTGTGTTCTCTGCGCTCCTTGGAGCCCAGTGTAAGCCCAGTGTAAGTCCAGTGTAAGTCCAGTCTAAGTCCAGTGTAAGTCCAGTCTAAGTCCAGTGTAAGTCCAGTCTAAGTCCAGTCTAAGTCCAGTGTAAGCCCAGTGTAAATCCAGTCTAAGTCCAGTGTAAGTCCAGTCTAAGTCCAGTGTAAGCCCAGTGTAAGTCCAGTCTAAGTCCAGTGTAAACCCAGTGTAAGCCCAGTGCAAGCCCAGTCTAAGTCCAGTGTAAGCCCAGTTTAAGTCCAGTGTAAGTCCAATGTAAGCCCAGTCTAAGTCCATGTAAGCCCAGTTTAAGCCCAGTTTAAGCCCAGTCTAAGTCCAGTTTAAGCCCAGTGTAAGCACAGTGTACGTCCAGTGTAAGCACAGTGTAAGTCCAGTGTAAGTCCAGTGCAAGCCCAATGTAAGCACAGTGTAAGCCCAGCGTAAACCCAGTTTAAGCCCAGTCTAAATCCAGTCTAAGCCCAGTGTAAGCACAGTGTAAGACCAGTGTAAGCACAGTGTAAGCCCAGTGTAAGTCCAGTGTAAGCCCAGTTTAAGCCCAGTCTAAATCCAGTCTAAGCACAGTGTAAGACCAGTGTAAGCACAGTGTAAGACCAGTGTAAGTCCAGTCTAAGCCTGGCCCAGCCTGGAGAGCCTGATTAGCAGTGGTAACCTACCATGGCAGACATCGATTATAGGAACACATTGTGATCATGCCAATGAACTTAGAGTGGTGCTCTATGGCATATCATATGTACATGGGTGTTGTGTGAGAAACTGGTTTAAAGTGAGCTCTGCATCGCAGACCAATATGAATCATCAGTACAAACGCAGCCCTGGACGCTAATGATGCTGAGCAGGAAGATGTAGACTCTCCACCGTGAGCCTCTGTACCAGTGTGTGTGTGTGTGTGTGTGTGTGTCTCTGTGGAGTTTGTGTGTCTCTGTGTGTGTGCGTCTGTGCGTGTTTGTGTGCGTTTAGGAGAGAAACTGATAGCTGTGACCTTCTACTGTCATTAGAAATGGCTGCTTGTCTTCCAGCAAACAGTTAGAAGACATATTACATGCACCCACACATTCACTCTGCCTGATAGGCCCCCTCCACCTCCTCCCCCCATCCCCTTCCCCCACCCACCCTTAGCAAGGCACCCGTGCTCGCACACGCATACACACACACAAGCTTGCACGCCGAGTCACAAACCACACACACACTTGGTTTGTCACACCAGCTTGGTGCCAGCAGCAACTTTCAGTGCCTCAGTCACTCAAAACCTACACACCCACACACAGAAACACATGAACACACACATACACACATACACACACACACACACACACACACACACACACACACACACACACACACACACACACACACACACAGACTGTCTGTGAGTGTGCCAATCAGTATGGTGTCAGTAAAGCTCTGAGGGACAGCTGGTGGGCAGGATGTGACATCCTACTGGAGTCTGGACCCCCGCTGAGGCCATACAACATCTCTCCCTCCCTCTCTCTCCCCTCTACCTCACTCTGTCCATCCCTCCCTCCCTCTCTCTCCCCTCTACCTCACTCTGTCCATCCCTCCCTCCCTCTCTCTCCCCTCTACCTCACTCTGTCCATCCCTCCCTCCCTCTACCTCACTCTGTCCATCCCTCCCTCCCTCTCTCTGTCCATCCCTCCCTCCCTCTCTCTCCCCTCTACCTCACTCTGTACATCCCTCCCTCCCTCTCTCTCTCTCCCCTCTACCCCACTCTGTCCATCCCTCCCTCCCTCTACCTCACTCTGTCCATCC
>CM030172.1:21171700-21174200 GCA_017639675.1 Aplochiton taeniatus | reverse complement strand
TGTTTCTTCCGGCTCATATCAACCCCCATCCTTCTTTACGTCTTTCCATCGTTCTCTCTCACTCTGGGTTCTCCTATTCTTTCTACTCTTTTTTATTTTTTCCTTACCTCTCTTTTTGACTGTTCATCTCGTTTCTCATCTTCCCTGCTGTTTCTAACCGTGTGTCTGTTTCTTTCCCCTTGGTTATCTCTCTATACATGAGAGCACTTCCTGGCTCTGACTCATCCTTCTGTCTGCCAGTAAGAGAGGAAGGGAGAGAGGGCGCGGAGCGAGAGATGGAGGGAGGGAGTTTAAGGCCTGCTTCACTTCCGCCTCTCTTCTCTCCAGCCCTGGATTTGTCGGTGCATCTGTCCATCATATCTGGCCCTATGAGGTTTCTCTCTCCTCCTTCTTCCTCCTCCTTCTCCATACCACTGCAGTGTCTCTCCTCCTCTTCCTCCTCCTCCTCCACTATCTCTCCCTGTATCTCTCCCTCTATCTCTGTCCAGCCATTCTTTCCTCCTCTGTCTCTCCTCCCTCCATTGCTACCCGTCCTCCCCCTCTATCCGGCTGTCTCGCTAACACATATCATCTCCTTCTCCTTCTAGTGCACTTACCCTCCCTGAATCCCTGCCTGTCAACATGTGTGTGTGCACGTGTGTGTGTGTGTGTGTGTGTGTGTGTTCACTTGCCTGTCAGTGCGTTTGCATGGAGTGTGTGTGTGTGTCAGAGATTTTTTTACTGTCAGCCCATCCCATTTTGCTGTCATCAGTCTCGCTCATGTTCTTGTCATTGTAATGGCATCACAGTGACAAGAGTGTGAGCGAGACCCTGATGGTTCAAAAGAAAACGTGGAGGAGAGAGAGAGAGAGACGGCTGAAGAGTTGAGTCAAGGAGAGAAGCACAAAGCAGAGAGAAAAGAGGTTAACATGTAAAAAAAAACACAGAGGCGTGTACAGGGAAGAGAGAGAGAGAGGGTGAGTAAGTGAGTGAGAGAGAGAGAGAGAGAGAGAGAGAGAGAGAGAGAGAGAGAGAGAGAGAGAGAGAGAGAGAGAGAGAGAGAGAGAGAGAGGTTTCCAGTGTGCTAGGCAGACCAATCTGTTCCCTGTTCGATCAGACAGCTGGTTGGTGCTGGTCTCTCCACCCACCTCTCCCTCCTCCTCCCTGATGGGCTGTACCAATCCATCCCAGCCTCCCCTCCTTCGGGAGAAACCATTAATGGCCAATTTACAGGCTGTCAGGGGTCGAATGTCATAGCCCTGATGGATTGTGGGTTTCCAGGGCTCCTCACAACTAACCTGCTTCCGCTCCCCACCTCCACTGCATACACATAAACAGTTCCAACCCCCCACCACACCCCCCCCACCCATCCACAACACCTCTCCGTAGCAACACCAGCACCCCATCCATCTCCACGGGGACAGGTGTGAATATGTGAACCCGATGCAGCGACGGTTTGCATAAAACCTCAAACCCCACAATCCACTCCTCCCGCTGGCCTCGAAAGGAGGAAGCAGCAGGAGGGAAGGAGGCCGCAGTGCCGCGGAGACGCGTCTCTGCGTCGATAAATCCATAAACGCCAGTGAAGGATGAATTGCTGGCCCTGGTAGACATGGAGCCTGGAGTTATGAGTTCACCGTGGCCCGATAAACAGAAGCGGTCTCTGGGAGGAAAAAGGGGGTGGAATCATCTCGCTGACGAGGAAAGACGCGGGGCATCGAGAGGATCTGACTGAGTCACCGTGCAGAAGAAGAAGAAGCTTCTGAGCAGCGGAGTCATGGTTCTGAGGAGTGCATTTCAACGGACAGCTAACACGGTGGAACAAACAATCTCTGGTGATTTACTCCGCCGGCCCCATACGTGATTTGATCAGAGAAATGTTTCTCCTTCTCGTGGCTACGATAAGCCATAAACAAATAGGATCAGTCGCTGTCAGGCCCACACAATTAGCAGAACATTGCGCTTCAACGCTTGGCCTGGGCCTCAGCAACTGTCAGTGAGTCAAATTGACTGGTTAAGAAAGCTCGCAACACAACGGAGATGATGTCATTTTCCAACAGCAGCAACACGCTCATCTGGCATCGCCACTCAAATGCCTCTTAGCCAATCACAAGGTGCGGCCAGCACTAACGGTTATATAAAACAAAATGGTAAGTAAACAGCATCTTTTATGAGCAGAGCAAACTCGTAAATCATTATTTTAGGGATTTATTTATACAGGGGTGACCGACTGAGACTAGGTCTCTTTTCCAGCAGGGCCCTGTTTGAGGCAGAATATATAAAAATTACCAAACAGACATGAAAAAGAATGTGTTGGAAAGAAAATTCTCCGTTCTGTTTTCACTTTTGGCCTTTCAAGATTGATACAGTCCTGTGAGTGTATGCTATGATTTATGGATTTGTGCTTTAAAGAAGTAAGAAATGTCGACAGTACTTCCTGGTTCATGACTTGCATGCTGTCGATGACTAATGTTTGCTATTTTGGTCAAGGACCTTCATCGGTCAGTTGCATAACTATGCT